>JANIJH010000006.1:48094218-48108210 GCA_024520975.1 Erythroxylum areolatum | reverse complement strand
TTTGTTTCCGCTGTATGATTTGAGCAAGAGTATAAGTGTTATGGTTTAGTTTAAGCGGTTGGGTTTCGGTCCCAACATTTATGGTATCAGAGCAAGAAGAGATTACAAGGAAATGGAACGATGATAGTTATGGTTTTCTGGAAGAGTTGGGTTCTGAAAACGGGGCCCAACAGTAACAACAAAGCTTCCTAATTCAAATTTAAGAGTCAAACCTCATATAGAGTCTAGGATTAAGACTTTAAAGAAAAAGTGGAGCACTATTTATGATATGATAAGGAAAGACACTAGTAGATTTGGATGGGATATGGAAAGGAAGATGATCATTGCTGAAGATCATGTATGGGGTTCTTACTTAAGTGTAAGTATCCAATTTGTTTATCTTGTTTAAGTATTTTCTTTAACTACTTTCTTGTAATTTATATAATAATATTGACTTTTTTTCTCATCTGCTTAAAGAGTCACAAAGATGTTGCTCAATTTCGAAGGAGGAGCTTTCCTTTTTATCATGAACTGACTGGGATTTATGGAAAAGATCGTGCAACTAGAAGTGACGCAAAACTACGGTAGATATTCTGGAGGAAATGGAAAGGCAAGAAGATGCAGGTGGGATAAATGAAGGTGATAAAGATCAATATGAGCATAGTTGGCAAGAGATAGATGAGTCCTTTACCCAACCTTAAACCTCAAATATTGGAAAATATACTGAAAATATTTCAGGACGGAGGAGAAAAAGAAGTAATGATACACGAGAAGCAAGCCGTACAGAATCAATTAATGTTACTGCCAAGATGTTGGGTGATACTATAAATCAAGTTGGAGCTTAATTGTGTCAGAGTATTGGGATTGAAACATATATTCAAAAAAAATTGAACAGTTAGATATTGCATTGAGTGAGATAGAGAGACTCACAGAGGATAAAAGGGATGCTATTTTAGTTAAACTTCCTTATCATCCTCAACAAATGCTTGTGTTTTTTGCTCTAGCGTCTTCTTGAAAACTTGAGTGGGTGAGGAGGTTTCTTGCCACACACTAAACATTATATTTATGTAGAAGTTATTTTGTCTAGTTATGTAAAATAGGGTTGAAACTTATATTTTGTTCAACTAACTAACTTTTTAGTGATTTAAAGCCCTATGCTTTATTTTGGTTTAATATCGTTCTATTGTTATTTTATATTTCAGTCGCAACTATATAATGAATGATTGGTTGAGTCGGACCAAAAAAATTAACCACTGCACAATGTTGGAAAGTAAAATTAATACTAAAAATAGAATTTAATAATAATAATAATATAAGTAGAAGAAGAAAATTAATTTCATATAATAATTAATAATAATAAATAAATAACTAATAATAACACATAATGATAATAATAATAATAATAATAAATTCAATTTAAAAATAATTGATAAAATTAATAATAATAAGACTAATAATAAGTAGAAAATTTATAATAATAATTAATAATATTAAGAATAATTAATAATAAGAAGAATAAAAAAAGTTAACAAATAATAATAATAATAATAAGAAGAAGAAGAAGAATAAGAATAAGAATAATAATAAGTACAAAATTTATAATAATAATAGCAATAATAATAATAATAATAATAATAATAATAATAATAAGATAATTAATTTCGTATAATAAAATAATAATATTAATAATAATATCAATAATAATAAGTAGAAATTTTATCACAATAATTAATAATAATAATAACAATAACAACAATAACAACAATAATAATAATAATAAGATAATTAATTCCTTATAATAAAATTAATAATAATATTATTAATAATAATAAGAATAATAATAAGTAGAAATTTTATATCAATAATTAATAACAATCATAATAATAATAATAATAATAATAATAATAATAATAATAATAACAATAACAATTAATAATAATGATAATAATGATGATGATGATGACGACGATAAATTATCATTATTATTATTATTATTATAAATTAATAATAATAATAATAAGATAATTAATTTCGTATAATAAAATTAATATTAATAATATTAATAAGAATAATAATAAATAGAAAATTTATAACAATTATTAATAATAATAATAACAATAATTAATAATAATAGTAATAATAAAGTTAATAATAATAATAATAATAATAATAAAGTTAATAATAATAATGAAGTTAATAATAATAATAATCATAATCATAATAATAATAATAAATAAAAATTTTATAACAATGACTAATAATAATAATAATAATAACAACAATTATAATAATAATAAGTACAAAAATTATAA
Organism: Erythroxylum areolatum; assembly: GCA_024520975.1. NCBI lineage: Eukaryota > Viridiplantae > Streptophyta > Magnoliopsida > Malpighiales > Erythroxylaceae > Erythroxylum > Erythroxylum areolatum. Next base: position 48,105,919 of record JANIJH010000006.1, on the reverse strand, counting down.
CAATGAATAATAATAATAATAATAATAATAATAATAATAATAATAATAATAATAATAATAATAATAATAACGACGATAATAATAATGACATTTTAATTTTTTATTACTTATTTCTTTCTTATTCCAAGTTTATATTTTTAAACAAAACATTAAAATAGAAACTATTCCATTTCTTAAATCAAACAAAATAATACTCATTATTTTTTATTTATCTTTTCTATTTCTAAAAATAACTATTCTATTTACTACTTATTCCATTCCTCTAATCAAACAAGCATAAAAGCTTTTTTTTTTTTTGGGTCAATGTCACATGCTCCTCTCTCTCTCTCTCTCTCTCTCTCTCTCGCTCTCCCCGTGCTTCTTTCTCATCCCCAGCTATCCCAGTTATGCCCAGTGACGATATTTGGCCCAGTTTGGCTTTCCACAAATATCCAGAAAATTAACGTGAGGAAACTAGGCTGATAATCACAATACGAGATTGTCTCTCTCCTCCTTGTAAATAAATTTAGAAACTGACACAAAGTGTTCATATAACTTGCTTTCTTTACAATCAACGATGACAATGTTCTGCAGTGTTTTTGATATGAGAGTAAAGTCTCGGTCCATTCTCTCTGGTTTGGGCGTGCCCCTCACCTCTAATATTCTTAATAAGTGAAAAAGTATGCAACAACACATGAGATTCTGATGGTATAAGTCATTAGGAGTTCATATGCACCTACGAACACTGACCTGGCATATTGCTACTCTTCAAGCAGTCACATACTGTAAAGGCCATATTTAAACTCCGGCTTATTGTTTAAAGGAAAGAGAGATCGTTCAAAATACTAATAATATGGCACATGAGACATCACTGACATGGCATTATTTCTGAGAACAACTGAACACAACATCTACCGAGACACAATTTAACACTTCTTTAACTCAATTGGACACAGTATCATCCAGGCATCGTTTACATAGATTATATAATTTCAATTGCACCTAAATAAATTTTCCAAAGACATTTCATCTACATCACTTTCAGGTCGTTGCTTTTCCTTTTCACCATGTTGAAAACTGATAGACCCTCATATATCTAAGCACATCACAAATATTGTAATCATACGAAACTCAATGCTACAAGGTTTGACAACGTTCAAGTTGAAGCGGTAAAAAGTTACAGAAGACAGCATAAGTTGAAGGTTTTTTACTTTAAATACAAAAATCAGGTGAGATCATAACCATAACCATCAACGCCGCAACATCTCTTATTTCGTACATCGCCTCTTAAACAGACTCCACGAGAACTAAAGCCAATGACGCTAGATTTTTTATCGGTCTATTAAGTACGTGGCCCTGTAGAACTGCTATTTATTTTCATCACCCTGTAAACTCGCAAAAACTTAAAAGGTTGAATTAAACCAGATATTTGTAATATATATATATATAGACAGATTCTATTTCCAATTGCATTTTGTTCAGTAAGTTTGTTAAATCGAGCCAATTCTGTAAAATCGCTACACCTTTATTACATTTTAAGAGTGAAGAAATAAATGAACTGGCGGATTATTTCCTGAAGCCCTGCTTTCTAGCGAGGATACAAGCCATCTTATACCAGACGGCAGAACATGGTCGCATGACAGGCCTTACAATCAAAACTAAGACACTAGGAAGCACCAAAGCCTGATAAATTGTTCTCATTATTCTACTGTACATAATATTACAGCTGAAAAGGGAATTGTCCCAAGTGGCTTTACAACAAACTTCTTGAATTTAGACATGCATTCAACCAATCAAGAAGAGGCGAAGAGTTGGGTTGTAGGATTTACAATAAACATACGACTAACAGAAAAGGAAAGTTCAGTACTTCGAATTAATATAGAAATCAGAAATGAGGCTACAAGATGCGGATGACGAGAACGGAGGTACATATTTTGTTGACCATGCAACTGCTGATAATCATCTTCAATTCAAAGCAATTTGAACGAAGACACTATAGCCAAGGACGTGCCGGACAAAGAGTTCCATTCTCTATGAACTAGCTTCATTAATTACATATTTATTGACTGTTGATGCGGTTCTCAAGCTACCCAAAATTCTCCTAAATACGGGGTAACACCTTTTAAGAGGCTGAGCACTAATCAGGTTGTCACTAAATATTTTTACAAAATTCCAGGCATGCTGGTACAGTCTAAACCATAGTCATTTAATTGCATAATTTGCACACACGTCCGTGTTCAATGTTAAGAGAACAGAAACCAACTTCAAAGCGCTTACCAAGAACAGCAGTATGGCTGCAAACTGAAGTCGGGAACAAAGTCATTGTACAATCATTAGAGTAATTACATCTGAACTCATGTAGTCGATTCACCATCTTGTTTAAGCAATTCCTGTTGAAAGATCAGGTCTCATGAATACAAATTCTCATTCATGAGTAAAACACTTTTTAATAGATGAATGATAATAGTTAAAAGGGGCAGCTTTTAGCACATAGCATTACATATGATAAAGGTGCAAATACTCCTTGAGTATGTGTTTATTTTTCCCCTCCTCTCGGAGTTCTCACTTCAAATTGTTGATACAAGTTTAAAAAAAAAAAAAAAACTTTTCATCCAATAAACATGCCGCTTACAAAGTGATGCAACTATGCTTCATCTGTCAGTTATTCCTTCAGTACCAACATTAACAATTACCTTCTTTTTTTTTAGATTAACAAATTGTACTGCAACTCATAACTGTTTTATTCTTTGGATAAAAATTAAAACAAAGCCATAATACAACATGAGCAACCTCCTTAGGAGGTAATATTTGAAATTAAACAATCCATTTTAGAAAGAAAATCTACTATGCTTGAGGCCACAAAGAAAATAAAGATGATTAAAAAAAGGGGTGAATAACTTACACTATCATTTCACCTCTCCAAAATGGAAGGAACAGAAGAAAGAAATCCAGATTAACATTGCATAAAGTGTCTTAAAAGCAGAATGAATAGACTCAAATCCCTACAACTTTTCATCTAAATCTTTACACTGATAGAATGAATGCCGCATCTAGCAAAACAAACAAAAGAAAACAATACCCAACAATCAAGTTTAGATGGTAGGCTCAACTTAGTTTTCTTTAGAGATAGGTTAACAAAAGGTCTAAGCTGCTAGGGATACAGACCATGTCAGATCAAAAAGGACATCCTCACTCCAGATGGACCTCTATCTCTCACAAATTACACAAGCATGCTATTGTTTTATTTTTCAGCATATTTATACATGTAAAGTTCCTAAGAAAACCTACATATGACTACTAGTCCAACAATGACCTCTGTCAAGCATCCTGAGTAATGGGAAGTAAAATCAAAAACTGGCCTCTCATTTCCATGAAGACTTTTCCTTTTTTTTCCCGTTTGCACAGGCAATTAAAGTAGTAAAACATCATAGTAAGTTTTACAATGACCAACAACAATTAATGGACCAATTAGAAAAACAGAATCAAAAGGACTTAGAATGAAGTTCTATGTTTTTCTACTCTCCTCTCATTAGTTATAGTCAATTTACATATAAGGCGATGGGGAAAAAAAAAAGCACTTTACCGATTTCGTAGCAGCAATAGACAACCGTTGCCTTTCTTGCTTCTCACGAATGCATTCTCCACACCAACTAGAGAAATCTTTTTGATATTTTTTCATCTCTCTAAAAACAGAACTGCAAAAGGATCACAAGATGAACAATATTAAAATGAAAATAAAAATGAGTGTGGCCATAGAATAGTAAATTCCAGAATTGTGTGACAGAAACCTCAAATATAAGAATGGTGTTTCACATATACAAAAAAGAACATAATCATCAACTTGATCCTACTATTAGCAAAGGAGCCCAATAATTTTCATTCTGAATGCACATTATTTTGCAATTGTTACTGCCATGGAATAAGAGTTCTGCTCAAGTACAAGGCTTAAAACAACTCAACATAGGTCTGCAATTGTTAGTGCCATGGAATTAAGAGTTCTTCTCAAGCAATACCAGCTTAAAAGAACTCAACGTAGGTACTAAAAGAAATTCCATGGAAGTTCTCCAAAAAGATCCAGAAACTAAGAGTATTTTTAGCAATATATGGCTAATCTAAATATAGAAAATGGCATGACATAACTGAAAATGAAAGTGATACTTTGCAATTATTCGAAAATGATGACCACCCAAAACATGGATTAGAATGACAAAGATTATTTTTCTTGCAGCAAGTCAAAGCAAATCATCTCATAAAGGAATATAGTAGGTACTGTAGGTACAGCAAAATTTGAAGTACCTTCTACACCATATGAGTAAATTGATCCTGTGACCAGATGTTGTGGCCCTAGCTCCATGCCTGTGTCGACCACGATGAAGTACAGCTCGACCAGGGACATGAGTGAAATCAAAGATTTCCTGTTTGCACAGAACAAATCTTCATGTAACAAAATGTATAGATGTATGGTGGAAAAAAAGTTCAAAAGAATGAGAGTTTCATTTGTAAAACATTCTCAATAATGGTTAACTACAGGTTATTCATAAAAATTCTTATAACAGATGCAATCTTCAATACTGTGAAAAGCAACAGCCGGCCATCTGCTTTTTGAGTAGGTCTCCTAAAAAAGCATTTCAATCAGCACTCCAGAAACATAATATTTTACTTTTTCTTAGCAGGAAAGGAGAAAATGTTGTCTAGCCCCTTCCTGGAAAGTTATTGGAGTTCTGCAGAAAGATATGTTCTCAGTTTAGCACCGACCATTCTCAGTCGGATATTGTATCACGGGATAGCTTGTTAAAACATGCACACACTTCAAATTATTCAGGAACATGGATTTGGAACAACAACATTAAACAAACAAAATTTGCCAGCAAGAACACCCATACACGCTAAAAAATCAGACACCAGTTGTATTTGAGAATAAGACCAAGGATATCAACAAAATGGACTGAGAATGACGCAGAACGGCATTCATTATGAACAATAAATTAGGACACACTCATGTAGTTCATATTGGATGAATATCTAGCACTGCAGTCAACACATGAATAAGCAATAGCATCACCAACATCAAGAATTAGCAAGAACAAATCGAAAATGTAGTTTTGAATAGGGCCATGAAGTTTTTTTCCTGATTAGTTATTCCTCATAACAGCCTAAATAACACTACAATTTAAAGATTACATACCTCTGGCTGACTTCCAGTATTTACATGTTTATCACATCTTGTACCCCGAAAAAACAATTCTCCACCAGAAAACTGCTTACCCAAGCAAACATTCAGAGATATTTCCGAGTCATCCACATGAAAGCCTGCAAAAACAAAATTGTAAGAAACTCTTTGGGAGGTCAAGATAATTGAAATGAAATATATGTTTTCTACACTTTCATTAGGCAATATCATATCAACAACATACCTAGAATTCCTGTAAGCCTACCGCAATTATAAACCATATAAAATACATCAGAAGGTGTGACAATCTGCTGATATACTATACTCCTTTAGGTGATATAATCTTTTTCGCCTTGTAATACCCTGTCACTGAAGAGAGAACGTCTGCTTCTCTTTCAAATATGAAATCAACTTGTTTGATCATATTGGCAGCTAAAAGATGGCCTGTAAGCTCTAATTCAACCCTCATTGTTTTTTTAATAAATAAGTTGAAAGCCTCACCTAGAACAGCTTTGTCAATCACTAAAATGGTTGAGTAAGCTGTTGATCAATGTTTTGCAGCATATTCCTTTTCTACCATGACAATTCAACGCCAGTTATCCATGTACCTTTTCTTATTATTCCTTTCTCCCCTTTTCTTTTGTCCCAAATCAATGATTAAAGTGCCAACATTACAATGTTGCAACATCAGAGTTAACTTTTTGAATGACCAATGTAAAGACTCAAGATGCTATTCTCAATCCATATTACTCCTAAGAAGAACAAATGAAAAATGAAGACATTCCTTGAATATGCTTCAATTATCCTTTTACACATCAGTTGTCTTCTCCCATTTAACCTTAATTGCAGAAGTTATACCTGATAACATCATGTGTATCATGAAACAATCAAAAGAATCTTTTAAATATCATAGTCCCCAGTTCCTATTGATAATACATGATTCAAAGTCTCATGAAACATTCTACCCATGACTGGAATACAAAATTCCTACAGTAGTATCTAAGCAACAAAAGGAAATTAAAAACAACCTACTTATCTTACATATCCCCACTGCGGCTATATCAAGCACTAGGGCTAAGCCCCTTTAATAGGCAGGTTTTACAAACTTGGTAGGCTTAGGGGGAGCTTATCAAGGAATCTTCCCTTCTACTTTCTTAGCAAGTTTGGCCTAGTCCTTTCAGACATTAGCTTCTCCAATATCACAGCATCCTCTAAATAACAGTCTCCAGATGATCTTATTATAAAATACTACACAATCATTCCACATATTCAACAATCTTCTCAATCATAAATACTCCTTAACAACTCATCTTTTAGAATGCTTTTACTGCATTAGAATTTAAATCTTCTTTCACTAAGATTTATACTCCTACAAGTTGTCATTGAGGATGCTCCTCAAGCGACATAACCCACTAACATCCAAGAAGTTCAAACGCATTCCAGAGTCATCTCCTTCTTGCATGTCACACGGCATCCTAAGTCCCTAAGACTTCTAGTCCTTTTAGTCCCTCCATGACTCCTTTAGTTTGCAGGCATCACATGAACATAACACTTAACTCTACATTTACTCACAACAGAAACTTCTTGAAGCCATACACGCCAAACTCGACAATACAGTCCGTAAATCTCATATGCTAAGCAAGTTATGAACAGCTTGAAGAACGTTTGACACAAAAAACTGAAGAAAGCACCTACCCAAGTCGAGATCCCTATCTTCACCATATTCAACAATGAAACCATGATGAGAATCCAGAGTTGATCCACCAACTTCAGGAAAGAAAACTGTGACATGCAATAGTTAAATATAAATTGGTCATCAATGTGCAGAAAAACATGTATGCATGGGCACACTAAACAAAAAAAGGGGCAGAGCAGCAAATAGATAATCTCTAACAAACTAGTGATTCAACCATCCCAAATAAGAAGATATGCATCACCTTTAGCTATAGGACGAATATAACCATCCATAAGCTTGTCAAGCATTGTTTCAAGGCCAAAATCATCAAGAACAGCACCATATTTGTTCATTGTATTTGGGCGCATGATTCGAAGTTTTGAGGCATCAACCCACTTCTCAAAATTTTCAACCTAGAAAGCCAAATCAATGTATTAGCAACAATTTTTATCCAACAGATATTGGAGAAATCTAAGATTGCAGAAGTCATTGTACAGATAAACCTAACAAATAGTACCTCTGCCAGTAGCATATCACAAAAATGAGGCTGCAACATCTCAAATGTAAAGACACCAGGAGAAGGTTCTGACATTATGTTCCTCAAGCTTTCCTCCGTGTTATCACTGACTGCCTTGATAAAGGATGGGACGAAAAAGGTAGCAGCATGTAATGTGTACAATTCTCTATGTAAAGGCTGCTTAAAGATCACATAGTACCTTAGTAACAGTAAATATTCAAATTGTAATACAAAGACAGAAAACAAATGAAAATTAAACAAAATGTGCTCCGTCTTTGCAACACAGATAGCCAATTTAGAGAGAACCTGTGTTGATAGGGTCATTATGGTTGCTTATCAAATACAGAATCAGAGGAAAAGGGCATGTCTATGATAAAGTGATGCAACAATATAATTGCCATGTATTTTGACTTTATAGAAGTCCACCATTCTAAGTAAGTGCATCTTGTCGTCAGTCCCATCCCATTTTTTAGCGCTTAAAATTGCAGGCACCATCAGAAACATTTAATTGTTAAGCTGAAGGGCACACAATCTGGCTAGTAAAATATAACTTCAGAATTTTCATCATAAAAAAGTAAATTCAATAACAACAGCCCATTTCATTGTCCTTCATTATCTCTCCATTTATTGTTTTCCATAGCTATTTTCGTCAGTTTGACAATTGTGCTTATCATGATTGTAATTGTTGGTGCCATGATTATTATCATCATCATATTATTATTTTAGTTTTACTATTTATAATTACAAAATAAGACATTCACTAACTCTTTCAACAAAGTTTATTCACACATTAAAGTTAGTGCAGTCAAATCCCAGTAGGGTCTCTTCCTAGCCCAGAATAGTTGATAATCCAACCTCTACAATTTTCCTAGCAGGAGGCAAGTAAGTGCAGCCACTGTAAAAGGATTGGAAAGAAAAGTCTCAAAGAAATTGCCCACATTAGTTAGCCATGTAAACTTAGCAAGAGTAATCATGCTTCAGACCTGATAATGTGATATTATTTTCTGCCTATATTCTCTCTGTCTCTGAACCTGAAAAAGGAGGAAAAGACTTTCAGTCTGTTTATGTTAACCACAATGTTAAAAAAATGAAATGAAGTTCAAAATTTGATACAAAATATGAGGTCCAACAACAAGGTACAAGTAAATTGGATTGCGTTAGGACTTTATACCTTCTGTCGAAGCTGTTAAACAAAGCGTTGAGTAAAGAACTACTTGGTAGAATCGTTGTGTTCAAATTGATTTTACACTTAAAAAATTGGAATTATATGAATAATAGAGAAACCCGATTAAAAAAAGAGATCAATGATTTATAGCATAACATAACACACGAACTTGCATGCCAGTGCACTAGAGATAGACAATAATAATGCAAATATGTAACTATGTTTGAGATTTTGAACTTTTGAACAAAGATGTGATAACATTGGGATCTTTGAAATGATATAAAATTGTCTATCTTCACTTAAATTTTCTTATTAAAAAAAATAACTCTAAAATCTCAGAGTTGGATTGTCCTCAAACACATCCTAAACTTTTTCCATTTGAATTGCCAATGCACCCATCCACCAAAAATTCTAAGAACTCAGAGGGCTAGAAAAGGTAACAAAAATGCAGCTTATAATCCCAGAACAAAGATCTGTATGCCAAATGTCAAATTCTGTTTTAATTTGTTAACACATGTAACCTAAGTTAGACATTAACTAAACAATTTAGTCTGAGATTTTGAAGTTTAAAAAAAGATGTGATAAAATTGGGATCTTTCATATGATATAGAACATTCTATCTTCACCTAATTTTTTATTTAAAAAATAACTTTATAATCTCAGAATTGGATTGCCCTCGAACACTTCCTAAAAATTTTCCCTTTGAATTGCCAACACCTATCCATAGAAAATTCTAAGAACTCAGAGGACTAGAAAAGGTAACAAGTGATACAGCTTATAATCCCAGAGCACAAATCTGTATGCCAAATGGCAATTTCTGGTTTAGTTTGATAATACGTGTAGGCCAAGATAGACATTAAGTCAACAGTTCAGTTTCAAATCTTTGGCCCTAAAAGATCCAAGTTCGAATCTGCTCAAAGCCAATCTTGCATACCTTCTATACCAATTTCAGCAATGTAATTAACACCTTCCAGTTCTCCACCCTCAGAGTTCCGGAATCAGAACCAAGTGTATTCAAACATAACAGTTTTTAGGTATAGAGAGACAGAGAAATTTCTAAAGAGATGAATTAACCAAACGCATAGATTTTATAAAAACCTTTTCTATCTCAGCAGAAAATTAATAGGCCCAGTAACAAAAATTCAAAAAGCCATTATCCCAATCGTTTTAGTTTTTATTCCCTCAACATGCACTAATACAATTACAAAAGTGACGATGTTTTTTCTCTTCTTTTTTGGTTATAAAATTATGACTTAAATTGCACATATATTCCCACAAGTGCCAGCACACTTGACGCCGTTAGATCAGATGACTAAGCGACATTAAACCATGAAAACAATCAGAATATCCGAAGGACATTACCGTAATTTCAGCTAATACTCATTAGACCAAAAAGTATGAACTGAGAAAAAATGCAGCAACTTGAGCTCTCCCGCCCTGTGATCTTATTTACGACTAGGGCTCTTAACGATGTGAAAACCAAAAAGATAAATGACTTAATTTAACTCTCTTCATTTCCTTCCGGATTCCATCCAACCAAATTAAAAACACGAAATTCTGTTTTTATATGTTTGCAAGAACGTACTCTGGTTCTCTCTCCATGAGGCAAGTACTTCAACAGAATCTCCCTCATGAACTTCACCTTGTCGTCTCTACTCACGCTGAACATGCTGGGAGGCAGGTACCGCTCTAACGAACTGAAAACCGAGGGAGCGAAATCCAATTGCAGATCCTCGTAGCTCTCTGGCTTATGATCCTTGTTAGGGTTCAGCCTCAGCCTCTGGCTCGACGCCACCGACATGTTCACCTGGAAATTTGGCTTGACCGATTCGGTCACAACACCGTTACCTCCTCCGTCCACCGTAGGGGCTTCCCGGCTATCGCCGGACATGGTGAAGATGAAATATGTGGGGATTTCAGGGACGATTGGAGAGTTTTACTTAGGTCATTGGTGGAACTGGGAAAGTTTTAGGGTTAGGGTTTGATTTTGTTCGAGAATTAGGGTTACTTGTAGGTAACGGGAAAACGAGGGTTTTTGGTATGTTTCATTTTATCTTTAGGGTTTCTCAAATTAGGTGGGGCTAATATTAACGGACGCTTGACAGGTCATTATCTAAGGTGAATAGATACGTAAAATACAGGAAAAAGGATCATGTTGCTTATAGTTTCAACAAATTTTAAAATCTTTAAATTGTCCTTTTTTCTAAATTTTTAAAGAAAACTTAATTGTTTATTATAATTATTTTAAGTTATTTACATAATAAAGTTAAGTGTATATTTAACAAAAGCAGTGAAATGTGCTTAACTCTTCGTGATGCGATAATTTAAAGCTCAAAAAAAAAAAAAAAGCAACATCTTAGAGACTTGGAGCAGAAGCTCACAGTTGAGGGCTTACAGAACTTGGACTCCAGAAGATTGGAGTTCCAATTTGAGGCGTTCAATTATGTCCATTAAGTCATAGCTATGAAATCATCTACATTACACTTTTATAAAGTTTAGGTTCCCGGAACGCCAGTGTCGCTCGATCAAAAACTTCAGGAGCTAGAAGTTGGTATCTCTCACTCGATTTCGAGTACAATGGTGGCGAGATAAGACAACACCAGCGTCTAAAAGTGTTTTTATTCATCCGCTCTTGATTGGAAAAAAAAAAAAAAAAAAGAGCGAGAGAGATAATTGAACTTGAAAACTTAGCCCTTTAAAAAATATGAATCCAAAAGTAAAAGTAAGTAAACAGTTCAATTGACTTCGATGGATGGTATTAACAAAATCAAATGCTAACTACTATTTTTTATTGGATTAATTTGAATTAATCTACCAACTTGTCATCAAACATTTATTTTCAACTCAAAAATTGTTGACATAAGGATGGAGCGTAGATCAGAAAAATATTTTTATTTTTATGTCATATTTATTGCGGATTAAGATTAGAAAAGAAGATATTATTTTGAACTTTCTGTTTTCTATTTTTAGTTTCTATTTTTTTAAAAAAATGAAAAACCTGTTTAGTTGAGATTTGTAATATAAAAACTAAAAATAAAAACCTACTCGGTTGAGATTTCTAATAAATTCATTATTATTATAATTAATTTTTAATAAGTTATTCTTATTATTATTAATTTTATTATTATTATTATTATTTATTGTTAATAATAATATTATTATTAATTATTATTAATTATTGTTATAAATTTTCTA
>JANIJH010000006.1:48028956-48042744 GCA_024520975.1 Erythroxylum areolatum | reverse complement strand
TGTATGTATAAGCAGTTTGTATGTATTGAGTTTTGATTGAGGAAAAGTGGGAAATAAATTATATTTGGTTTGCATTAATTTGAATAAAGATGAATATAAGAAAAAGAAACAAAAATTTATACCGGATTTGGAATGTCTTAGGGTTTCCAACGCAACACGCTAGTTTTGTTTTCTACCGGATGTCGGACTTTGTTTCGGTTCGGTGGAACCGTTTGTTCGCTTCGTTTTGCTTCAGTACTTTTGTTTTGTATTTCGCTTTGATTTCCGATCCGTTCGTTCGTTTCTATTATGTTTTCCGCTTCGGATTCAATTTCTCAACTTTGAATTTGCTTTGTTTTCGACCCCTTTCGTTTCGTCTTCCGGTTGGGATCCGGTTTCCAGATCGAGTCCTAACATCAATACTTCTCACGGGTGTGACATAAGCCATGATTATTATATATGAATATGTATATTATATATAATTAATGGATTATTTCAGCATAAACATATTTATATTATAGCATGAATAAATACTCATAAAAATTCCTACTAACAAAAAATAATTAAAAAATTAAGAGTGGCTGAGAAGAGAAATAAATATTAAAACAAGCGTCCAAAAATAGTTTTTGAGAAATATGTCTCACAGGTGTGAGTTAAGGTCTCACTCCTGTGAGTTTAATTTCAAAACTCTCATGGGCGTGATCTTAAGTCACCCCCGTGAGAAGCATCGATATTATATTAAAATTTATCAACATATTTTTACTTTCCTTATTTACAACAATCTTAATTGAGAAGCATTTATATTAAACTTTTAAACTTTTATTTTTCACTTCCCTTATCTACAAAGATCATATTAGTGATGGGTTGGCATGCGGAAAAAAGAAGAAAGAATTGATCTGCAGAAGAATACAAACCGTTGATGAAATGGACGAACGGGATGAATTTTGTAGTCGTTCATTCCGTTCGTCCTTAGTATATATATTTACTTAATGATTATCTTTGAAAGATTGTGAGTGATTACTTCTTTGTTTTCCGTAACCACTAAGGGTTAAAAAAAAAGTGTAATAATGTTTAGTTAGGCACCTCATTTCTTTTGCTTTTTATTGGACACTTTTTTTTTCTATTTACTAAACTTTACTCTTTTCACTTTTACAGGATCGTTTACATAACCACTCTAGTTAATCTAATTATTAATAAATTCTTTCGAAAGACAATTTAACTTATCTATATCTTTAATTCAAAAGTTCAAATTAATAACCTGAACAAATCAAAATAAATTATATGATAATGCATAAAATGTAATTTGTTTAATAAAATTTAATTTAATTTAATTATTAAATTTGACAATTGCAATATCTAAAATCGTAGCAAATTAATGCCAACAATATAACTCACAGGTACAAATATTTAAAACTAATGTTTTAAAAATTAAACCGGCCAATTCAATCAAGTCGAGTACGAATTGACTTAATTTTTAGTTCAATTTTTATTTTTAACTGCTATGAATAAAAACTGGTCAGTTTAATAATAAACCAGTTAGTTTCCTATGAATCGTGAAGAGCCAAAAAATATTATTATTCTTCTTCAACCAAAATAGAATTGGGTCATCGGCATAACACATTAACAGACTCTTTCTTCTGAGATTTCTCTACTAGTTTAGTAAACAAACAAACAAACAACTAGCTAGAACTTACATTTTTTTCTCCAGTAAATTCCATCATTAAAAAGGAAAAACAATTTACAGGCAATGAGTAATTACTAGTACCCGCTTGTTTAATGGAAAAACAATTTACAGGCAATGAATAATTACTAGTACCCTCTTCTCCAGAAGCACAATCAGAGACCTACTAAATATTAATCTTATTTGTTGCCAAAGATTAATCATATCCATTAATTGGCTTAATTATTAAATTAAATTTATTATTTATTTATTATATAATAATATATGTGTACTCTTTTTATTTTAATAAAATATGTTTTGGAAATTAAAAAGAATTGTACTAACTATAGTGAAACTATATACAATTTTACAATGAATTCAACTGAAAAGAAGACCAACAGTAACTCTTTATGAAGCCAAAATACTATTTGAGCTTTATTTGACCAAAAACCACCCCCTAATTATATTATAAGAGCCAACATGCTTCCACACTGTCAAATAAGCAGTGAGTGCAATTATCAGACAGCGAATCTCATTAGAGATGAAGTTGGGCTTATATCAGTAAAGCTTTTGTTAGTAGAGTTTTTGTTAGTAAAGTTTTTCTAAGAAGAGCTTTTCTAAGAAGTCAATTAACTGTTTGACTATTAATTAAAAAAATATTTTTTTTGAAAGAGCTTCATATAGTAGACTATTTGGTAAAATAAAAATAAAAAACATTTTTATTAATTTTAACTATATTTTATTTTATAATAAAATTATTTATGCATATAAATAATATTTAAGGTATATTAAACAATATGCAAAGAACAATATATTAGGTTTACATTTGATTTGAAAGAATTCAACTACTATTAGGTCTTTTATGAATAGAAAAGGTTTACATTTACTTTACAATTATTTGACAAATCACTTCCATTTAAATCGTGACATCAATAATTTCATGCAGACATTACTATAGACTTTGAGGTTCAATAAATATGAAAACATATAAAAAAGCTAAATAATATTATAATTCCAAAATAAATATTCAAGTTGAGTAAATAGTTAAATACATAATAAATTATGCATTTTATTATAATACAAGAAGATTTGTAATATGCTCACTCGCATCATTCATCTTGTTATTTTGTAGCTCGTCTAAATGATTTTCTTCAACGTCTTCATTTTCATTGATTTCTTCATTTTTAGGAAGTAATTCATCATCTTCATCATAGGAAAAAAAACTTTTCGTCCTTTTGAGCATTTAATCTTATAAAATTATGAATGGTCATTGAAACAATTATAATTTTAACTTGCTTTGGAAAAGGAAAACTAGGCATTTGATGTAAAAATTTTCAGCTATTTTTCCAAATGTCAAATGTTCTTTCGATTGTGTATCTTAAAGAAGAATGTGTATGATTAAATATTTCTTTTTCCCTCCTGAAAGACCAGCATGTCAAAAATTAGGAAGATGATACCTCTCACCTTTGTATTATCCTAAATAACCTTGCATGTAAGGATATCTTGCATCTACTATTTTCCTACATTCCAAATTTAAAAAATAAATAAAAAAGTACTGAATTATTAAGAATAAATAAAAAATGTATAAAGTTATCTGTCACAAACTTGTAAGTGGATGAGGGAAGTGTAATCTATCATCACGCAAAGCCTTCATAAAAATTTGAGCATCAAGTGTTGTGCCTTCCTAACCAGTCCAAGAAAAAGTAAAGCACATATCAAAAAATCACATACAGCCATTACATTTTGTGTAGGAATGCTTTTTCTCCCAATATATTTTATTTGATTGGACCTAAGAATTATAACTGTTATCTGTGTTCCATCAATTGCTCTAATGTTGTTTTAAAAATAAGGCCAATACCTTTTATCATCTTTAATTTTTCTTGGAATTTCTCTAAAAGTTGGATCTTTTGGTTTAATGAAATCAATCGACATACGTAAAACAATCTCTAATACTATTTCAAACCATCTAGAAATTATTTCACCAGAATGTTGAAATCTTTCTTGAACCATTCTATTGCAAAGTCCATAACCTTAAGTGATAAAAAAAAACATAGCTACAACCTCTTCTATTGTTAATTCTGTACCTTTTATTAATTCATATGACTCATTCAACAGTTTACATAATTTGATAAAAACATCTTTTCCATTTTGAATTGTTAATGACATCTATTTCTATGGTCATTAAGCATCTCCATTACAAACATCCATCCAGTGTGAGGGGATGTTCTACATGATTTTTTAATATAATATTTAATATAATGGTCTATACTTAGTGCTACTCCAGTTTGAACCATATGCAAAATTTCTTATTTAATCTCTCCATTATATTCATGATCATTGTCAGAATCATTATCAGAAGATGACATTTTCATCAAAATATGATTAAAAAAAATAAGCTTATTGTATAACAAGGAGATATAGCAATAATTATAACACAATAATAATAAAGTACAATTTAATTCATTACAACAAAATTAACCAAATAGAAATCAAATACAACACATTACAAGTAACAAATTCCAATATAACACATCACAATTAGTCCAATATTAGTAACCAAATACATGTCTAATTCATTATAAAAATCACAATCATTTCATTTTCTTAAGCCATTCGATTTGAAGATCAACATCTTTAGGTGCAATAAACATCTCTCTATTTTCCTTCTTTAAAAAGAATTTGGTAGCTAACATAAACAGTTCATGCCCCCTTTTTATTTCTTTTATACTTTGTAAGATATCCATCACTTCAGAAATCCTACAATCAAATTCATCTCTTTTAATAGAGGTTACTGAAGTTCTACTCTCTATTGCATCACATATACGGTCCAAATGTTTACATAACCTTTCTTTTGCCCTTGTTCTAGTATCGTATTTCTTTCTTTTTTTTCCTGTTTCCTTTTGTAGAAGTTCATAGAGTTGGAGTTGATAAACTAATCTCATTATTACATTTCCAATTTCTTGATTGACAGTAGAGTCTTCAAAAAAGTTATCATCAAGATCGGTATCAACTTGCTTTCTCTAAACGACACGTAAGAATCATTTGGTACAAAACCTGAAGAAGGTGCGCAAGCTCCTTTCCCTGTAACTGCCATATCTTTAAATAAAATATTCAGCTGTTTAATATGTTTCAAACCTCTAATTCGGAATTTGACAGCCTCGAAATTTTCCTACAATAATATTGTTTAAGTTATTAAACTATCAAGTAACATTAGAGGGGGACGGTGGTGTTGAGGGGGATTCGACGTCGGAAACGAACAAAAATCTAGTCTTCGGATTAGTGGACTAGAATCTGTCCAATTATCGAACTAGAAACTGATAGAGTTCCCATCTCCCAACCGATGTGAATATTGGGGTAAATGTGATCCCGATGCTTCAACATCTGCTAGAAAACCCAAGAGCAACTTTCAAGGACCGAGAGTTGCCAAAAATTCTGAGATGACAGGTATATTTCGTGCAGCCATTTAATCCATAAAGAAGTTGTATCCTTGAGCAATCCCCGTATGTTCTTGTAAAGTAGAACTTGTTGCCTGAAGCTAGGAGAAGAAAGGCGTAAGCCACCTTGCCTCTTTGGAGAGGTTACTTCGTCCCATTTGACCTTATCTTTCTTAACAAAATCCACAAAACCCGACCAGAGGAATGCTTTAATGATGCGGTCCATCTCCTTAACCACCTTCTTAGCATAATTAGAAGATTAACCCAGTGTATGTGTAGATTGCTGAGCATTGAGATAGACGGCATGACTCTCACAGCAAGAGAAAGGAAGCGATTTTGCCAAGCTAAGAATTTGGACTTATATCTGTCAAGAAGGCAGAGGTAATATGAGTAAGTGAGCTTGAGATGGGAAATAGGGACACCCAAATATTGAAATGGTGGCCAATGTAACTCCATGCCAAGGGAAGTTGCAAACACGCTCGAATTGAAGACATCTGATGAGCAATAAAAGCTGCTTTTCTGGAGATTGATCGTCAAATGGTGAGAATATTAATAGAAAATTGGTCAACCCCAGAGAGAAGCATTAAATCGTCTGCAAACATCATATGAGTGAGCTGGAGGGGACGATAATTGTGACGATAACATAAGCGACCATTATGGGATGTTAACTTCTGTAGCATATGAGATAAAACCTTCTATAACCAATACAAAAAAGTAAGGGGAGAAAGAGTCCCCTTGTCGAATTCCACGAGCACATTGTAGAGGTTTTATTGGAATGCCATTGATGAAAATGCTGGAGGAGGAGGTTCAAAGACAGAGCATAATCCTGTTTTTAAATTGAGGAAGAACAGCATCCATACGGGCATGAATGAAAGGCCGCCAAATTGTGTCGAATGCTTTATAAAAGTCAATTTTCCATATGCTACTTTTCAGTTTTTTCTTAAGAGTGGTAATCCACTAATCTTTCAGGAGTTCTTGCAATAGTAGAATATTGTCCATATGCTACTTTTCAGTTTTTCCTTAAGAGTGGCAATCCACTAATCTTTCAGTAGTTCTTGCATTAGTAGAATATTGTCGCTAATAGAACAACCCTCAAAGAAAGCACTTTGAGTCAGGCTGACAATATCCTTAAGAACTTTTTTCAATCTTCTAGCTAGGAGCTTTATATATTAAGGACCTGTTGGAAAATCAGTTGGTTGCATTAGCTGTTAGCTGATAGCTGATTCTATTAGCTGATTTGACTAGCGGATTGTATTAACTGTTTGGTAGAGATGTTTAGTAAAATTAGCTGTTTATATGTAAAATGACTTATGAGTACATGACTTTAAAAAAATGTAAGGATATAAATATTATATATTTTAGTATTTTGTTAGATATTCTTAATAAAGAATAATAAATTATTTAATTAATTAATAAATTAGAGTTAAATAAAATTTTTAATCTAATCAAAATTTAATATATTTTTGTTTACGATTTATAATTTTTTGAATTATTAAAATAAATAACACAAGTAAAAATGTTTAAATTAATTAAGACAGAAAACAAATTTTGCAAATTAATTATTATTATTAATTGTTGAATGATGAATATCAGTGGTGTTTGAGTCTTTTGAAACAAATGACTGGATTCTATAATTTATAAATTAACTAAATAATTTTAATACAATAATCAATTTTTAAAATTTAAATTTTATCTTAAATTATTATTTTAAAAATTAAATTAAATAAAAATATTTTGTTTTCTATTTTTCTCATTTTGATTTTATTTTTATAAAATTAATAATAGCATAATTAAAATTAAAATTTATTTTATTTTTTTATTATAATAATAAGTAACACAAAAATAAAAATAAAAAAACAACAACAAAAGTGAACTGCTGTGGCCACCCCCTTCCCCCGGTAGTCTAGTCTTATAGGTTTTATGGTCTTTGTTTGCTTAAAAATGCTCCCATGTTGGAACTTTTTATAAAAGAGTTGATTGAGTTGAATCAGCCAATCCAATCAGCTCATGATTGTGTTTGGTAAAATAGCTGATAAGCTGTTTTTCAACTGATTGACCCATTTTTAGAGGTTTGATTATATTAAAAAGCTATTTTAGTGTTTGGTTATGAGCTGATTGGGTTGACTGATTCAATTCAACCAACTCTTTTATAAAAAACTCCAACATGGGAGCGTTTTTTAGTAAACAGAGACCATAAAACCTATGAGGCTAGACTAGCCATGACAATTCACTTTGTTGTTGTTTTTTTATTTTTATTTTTATTTTACTTATTATTATAATAAAAAATTAAATTAAATTATAATTTTAATTATGCTATTATTAATTTTATAAAAAATAAAATAAAAATGATAAAAATAGAAAACAAAATATTTTTATTTTTTATTTAATTTTTAAAATAATAATTTAAGATAAAATTTAAATTTTAAAAATTGATTATTTTATTAAAATTATTTAGTTAATTTATAAATTATAGAATCCAACCATTTGTTTCGAAAGACTCAAACATCACTCATAATAATAACTAATTTGTAAAATTTGTTTTCTATTTTTTAATTAATTTAAACATTTTAACTTTTATTATTTATTTTAATAATTCAAAAAATTATAAATTATAAACAAAAATATATTAAATTTTAATTAGATTAAAAATTTTATTTAACTCTAATTTATTAATTCATTAAATAATTTATTATTCTTTACTTAAAATATCCAACAAAATACTAAAATATATAATATTCATATCCTTATGTTTTTTTTAAAATCATATCCTCATAAATCATTTTACACATAAACAATTAATATTAAACAGATAATTTTACCAAACATCTCTACCAAACAGCTAATGCAATCTGCTGATAGAATCAACTAACAACTAATGCAATCAGCTGATTGCCAAATAGAGCCTATAACCAAATACTAAAATAGCTTTTTAATATAATCAAACCTTTAAAAATGGATCAATCAGTTGAAAAACAACTTACCAGCTGTTTTACCAAACGCAATCTAAACCTTTTTCAATATCCAGTCTAATTTTCTATACCATATTAAAATCAAGAATACAATTCAGATTATTAATACAATCAGATTCTTCATTTTTAATTTGAAATATCCAACATTCGTATATGGCCTTACATGATGCCAACATTCATCTTCATTCAAGGAAACAACATTCATCTTCATTTCAATCTTTCTCGTTCTTCGGAAAAAGAAAGGCATCTTCGACATTGAAGAGTAAGGGTGCAGATATAATCAAGAAACAAGGCCACAGGAGTTACTGGATAAGCCTTTGACGGATCATCTCTATAATGAACAAAGAGACTAGAATTGAAAGCTGCAAGGAACAAGTTAACATCACCATTTTGTCCTACTAGCGAATTCATAATCTTGAGCCACATAGAAAACTAAAACAAGATGCCATGTATGCAGATCCTATCCAAAACCACTAATTAACAACAAAGCTCACCCACAAAGCATACCATAACTAAGAAGCGGTGACCAGATATAAATAATTTATCTATTCTTTTCTTCTTCCTTTAATTTCTTCTCCCATCTCCGCTTCTTATATGCCAGTAACATTTGTGGCATTTGCTCCATCAGTTTAGCAGTTTTTTCTCGCTTCTCTGCAGCTATCTTATCACATTTGTGACCTTTCATTTTGTTACTCATTTCCTTCCTCTCTGGATCATATGGCCAACCTTCCCCTGCAAGAAGAACCTCCTTGCGGAGTCTAGCCCGCCGCCGGGCACTAATGCCAAGTGGTTTCCATGCACCAAGATGCCAATAACCCCACACACCCTTCAATAGCTCATCTTTGTATTTTGCCAACTTCTCCCTCCATGGATACTGGTACCCTACTGCTGTCTTTGCCATTGAATTGCCTGCTTTACCAATACTACTTGCCATTAACCACCTCTTCAGTCTTTCTGTAAGAACCACAAGAGGAAGGATTCAAAACTGAAATACATAGAGATAAGAAAATTGTGAATAAGCAAAATGTTTAAGAAAATTGTGAATAAGCAAAATGTTTAAGAAAGAATTGGATACAAAAGTAAATGCATGCACAAGAACAAGTATGTGAGATTAGCATTTTCCACCCAACGTGGCAAAGTATTCTCCAATGCATAAGGCTTCATAAAACCACTACATTGCACCCTGACAATGAATTAGCCTTACTCACAAAACAGAACTTCAACCCAACTAACAATTTTTGAAAAGCACGCAATTTAGACAAACAATTTGAAACCAAATTATCAGTAAAATAAGTCATAATCTATACCCTTTAATTTACAACCTTTTCTTTTGTGTGTTTGTAATGATTCTGTTATGATCATAGCCTCAACTAAGTCTAGTAAACTTTAATCTTTAGGGGGAAACGATTTTTAAGTTTTAAAGGAAAACAAGCTCCAAGACTTTATGTACAAATACTCTGACGGAGAATCAAAGAAAAGGAAACTGTGTTCTGGGAACTAAACCCGCAACTCTAAAACTATGACAAGAACACGAGATCACAAAAATAAAGGAAGAAATGCAACAATATAAAAATCAACCTTGGAACCAGAAACGAAGGCAGAAGCTGAGACACAAATTAAAACCCAAAAAGCATTTAAAAAATAAAGTGAAAGGAAGGAACGAAAACGAAAGAAATGAGGTAAGCTGAAATCGCCGTTTAAGCCATCCAATGAAGCGAACGGGCCGATCCCATGCTATTACAACAAACTTTTTTTAAATCCAAGTGTTAAAAAGCGATGATAACCTTCAATTACGAGTGGGCGGTGTCAAATAGGGTTTATTTGGCTGGAAAGCTTGATTCTGGCTAAGGAAAGAAAAAGGATACTGTGGCTGGTGGAGCAAAGAACCGTCAGTTGGGCTCGGATAGGAGAAAGGAAAAACAAAAAAGAAAAAGAAGTGGAAGGAGGATACGGAGGGGATAAAGGGAAGTTACCGAGTTAGGGTTCGCGATAGGTCGAGTGTAAAATAAAACACAAAAATACTCTTTGTACCTAGATAAATTTTGGGAAAAACTCCTATAATTTAGAACAAACACAAAAATACTCTTTGCAACTCGATAAATTTTGGAAAAAACTCCTATAATTTAGAACAATCGAAAAAAAGTCTCACTTCTTTAAATTTGTCCCCGAAAAAACTCCTAGAGTCACTTCGTTAAAGAAATTTAAAACAAGTTTTAGCATGCTAAGGTTAGTCTACGTTTACCTCAAAATATAACCTGATGCATTTTATCATACCAGTATGACTGAACTACCACAAACTAATTCTCCTAAATCATGTAAGCCTCTATTGTGTACACTGTAACACATATTATTGGACTCCGATTTTTAGGTGACATTTAGAATTATTAAATGAAATGAAATAATGTTTTTATGCTACAAGGAAGTTGATGAGAAAAGAAATGAGTAGTGAAAGTGTGAGAATTTGAAGAAATATAGAGAGTTGACTTTTGGGGATCAAGAGTTGACTTTTTAATTTAGGCATAATTTGAGAAAATGATCTACATGAAACTTGTAGATTATGTTGAAAGTTTTCTATCGCCATAAAGTTTGATATTTTTTGATATCGGGAGTAAAAATTATGAGCATTCAAAGTTAAGGTTATTTTACTTTGTCTTCGAAAATGTTTTCAAGTATAAGATTTAGTATGCTGTGCTTTAAGGCCAATTTCTGTATTGTTTTGGTTTAAATTAGAGTAAGAAGTCTACATGAAAGCTGTAGAGGAAGTTTATAGCTTTCCAATGATGTATAATATGCAATTAGTGGATGTGAGAATTGGAAGATATGATTGATACAAGTTATGATGTGGCATAAGATTTGTGTTTGTGATAGCTTTGATAAATGTTTGAAAATTGTGGTTTTGATGAACCAATTAAGTTGAGATTTGAGAAGTTGTTAATTGAATTTTTTGTTTGGATTGTTATGAAGTGTTTAGGCTTTTGAATAAGTGAATTTGTGGAGATTATAAGTGTATATGGTATTACATTGGATGTGGGAAGCATTGGAAAATTTTGGAGAGGTTTTGAGAAGTTCATGTCCGTTAAATGGACCTTCTCGGGTCAAAAGGACACCTTGTTTCACACATGTCCGTTAGACGGACGGACATGGATGTCCGTTAAACAGACTTTCTCGGATGAAATGTTGCTTCCAAGGCCGTAAATGTCCGTTAAACGGACATTCACAGGTCAGCTTGTGAAAATAGAGATTTTTGACACTTTTAGAGGCCGAATCTGATTTTGTAATCTTGTGATCTTCGTAAGCATTGTAGATCTAGAAGTCTACTTTCAAATGGTCCAAGAACGAAATCAATCAGACATATAGATTGAAAGTTATGGCGATTGCGCCAAGAGAGGTTCAAATCGATTTAGGGTTTAAGTATGGGTTATTCTTGTGGGCATAACTCACTCATCTAACCTCCAATTGAGGTGATTCTTGGACCAATAGATTTATAAGACATGTATCCTTCTATCCATGAAAATTTGTATTATTTGGAGTTGAATTGAAAAAGTTTGATTGAAAGATTATGAGAGGTCGGTTAGGAGAGCATGATTTGAGTATGTGCACGCTTTAGCGTTTTAAGCATATCTTGAGCTATAGAGCTCCGATTAGGATGATTCTTTCTTCAAAATGATCAAGAGACATAGAGCTTAATGTTTGATATTAGAGAAAGAAGATGAACTAGTAATGACTAAGGTGATTTCTTGGAATACGTTCACGTCTTATAAAAATCGGAATGATTTGTTCCTTCTGATTTTGCTACTTTCCTTTCTCATCCGAACTTATCCAATCTTTTACTTATATCTTTTCTGTCTGACATCCGATTGAATTGGTTTTTGAAGCGTTGGATTACTAACATAATTAATTGTATTTTTATGGAAAATTTGTAAATTCTTGAGATTTAATTGAGGAAGATTGATTGAATCAAAGTGAGTTGGATAATTTTCTGAACATGTTTCAGTCTTTTTCGAAATTCGAGATCTGGGGTGATCCGATTGAAGTGATTCTTGAGGAAAAATAAAATTAAGACATGGGGCTACAAGTCATATGAAGAAATAAAATTTCAATTTAGGCCCGAAGACTTTCAATTTCTGAATTGAAGTTCGGATTAGTGTTCAGTCTTGGATTAGTAAGATATAAAAGTATTTTGGCCATAACTTTTGCTCTAGTTATCCAAATGAGGTGATTCTTAATTTGGAATAAACTAGAGAAATATGGCTACAATTGTTATGAATAAATCGAGTTTAAATTTTGTCTTTAAGAATGTCAATGTTTTGATGGAAATAAAGTACTGGAAAATATTTTGGCAAAATGATAGTCAGAAATGTTTGGACTATAACTTTTTATGTAGTGCACCAAATTAAATGATTTTGGTGGCATTATGAAATTAAGACAATAAGGAACATTTCTATAGAAGGAAGTTTTGGAAAAACCCTTCAAATTGATGATTATAAACTTGTTCTAAAGTAAGCTTGAATTAAGATGAGTATAGGGGCATATTAGGTAGTCCACTTAAAAGGGTTTGTTTTAAGGCTTGTGTGGAGGGACAAAAGGGTCTTTTTCCTTTCATTTAATGACATGGCCATATAAATAGAGGGGCTGTCGTTTGGGATAGAAGAAAGGCACAAAAAAATGAAAGGAAAGAGGGAAAGAAAGAATGAGAGAAGAGAGGAGAATGAAGGTTTCGGCCATGGAGAAAAAGAGGGAAGCTTGGAGTTTCAAATTTTGGGGGCTTCTACCATGATATTTTCATGGATTCTAGAGGGAAAAGGAGGGAAGATGATGAAAGCTTGCTATAGAAGCCAAGGAAATCCAAAATCTGTGAAGGTTGAAGGTAAGAGAAATTTTCGATCTTCAAGTTTTTAGTGAATTATTGGTTTAGAAACATAGATAATAGTGTGGGTTTGTCAATTCTAAGATCAATTTTGGGAATTGCTTGAGTTAATTGGATTGATTTTGGATGATATTAATTAGGGTTTATGCCCAATTTTGGGATTTGGGGATTTTAGAAATTTATGATTTAGATAGCTTGATTTTATGTGGAATTAGTGTTTTCTAAGTTCAGTTTGAGGATTATGTCATTTATGAAATTGAATTTGGGTTAATTTGATTTAGGAAAATTTCAATTGAAAGAAAGAAAGAAACAAGGGCCAAATTGAAGCTTTAATCAAGCTCCAAACATGGTTATGAGGTTGGTTGCATGTTTATAGTTGAATAATAAGCCAATAAGGTTTTTCCAAATCAAGAAATAAAATGATTTCAAGTATTTCGAAATTGTGCATATACTATTTTCAAATGATTTAAAGAAATTGTTTTATGTGTGTATATGCTTCATGAATTGCATTTGAATTATGGTGAATATGCAAAAGAATTGCATTGTGATACATGATAATGTTATGCCATTGAATTGTACCATGGCATTTTGATTTGAATGGAAAGAAGAAAAGAACATGAAAGCATTTCATTTTGATAAAATGATTTTGAGCATTGCTTATGTGCTTTGTTTGGGCGAGAGAGGAGCCATTTCGTAGTCACGTGCATGTCGATGTTAAGCCTTCTCTCGGCTGCCCGCTTGTGGCCCACGAGATCCGAAAAGTGGACTCGTTTCATTCACGGTGTAAACTTCAGTTTTGTAATTTTGTTTCACGGAACCCTCGAGCCATTTGGTTGTGCATTTGCATTTGATGTGCATTGCATTTATGAATTGTGATTT
>JANIJH010000006.1:48014801-48028856 GCA_024520975.1 Erythroxylum areolatum | reverse complement strand
GAATCAAGTAAGTTGGGATTTGTATGATTGTATAAGATTTTGAGGATGAATTTCCAATTGTGGGAAATTGTATTGAATGGTATCAGATTGAATAAAGATGAAAGGAATGAATAAGAAAAAGAAAAAAAAAGAAACAAGAAAATTGCACCGATTTCGGAGAGGTTTAGTCCTAGAGTTTCCAACGCGATAGTTTTTCAAAAGTGCATGTTATTGGATGTCGGAAATTTGTGTTTCAGTTCGCTTGAATCGTTTATTTGATTTGATTCCGAGCCAATTCGATTTGACTTCGTTTGTATGCTTTGATTTTCAATTTGGCTTTTGATTCGTAATTGAATTGGTTCGATTCATTTGCTTCCGCCTTTTGTTTCATTTCTGCCTTTGTAGTTGTGTTTCGCTTTCGTTTTCCATTCTTTCGATTGGGGTCCGGTCTCCGAGATCGGGTCCCAACACATATCATAGATCTTATTATATGTCCTAGATTGCTCATGTAAGGGTAAAAATGAAAGAAATGCAGAATATTTAATTTTAGATTCATCTCAACTTCTAAAGCAGTTTTTGTGACCAAAACGAGCTCCAAACTTCTGAGACTTTCACGGGAATCGTACATCAACATGTGATCAATGTCTTTCTATATTCTTTTTAAAAACATAAGCGCTCTTAAGAGATTAGAGAATCCATATACTTATGAATGATATGAGCAACTACAGGAGACCTTAACCTTTATATACAGCTTCTATATCAGGTTTTCCCATCACAAGCTCAATATGGATCTAGTCCACACTAATCGGGATCCATTTTTTCATGAACTTTGACCTAATAATTTAAATCATTTATTGAGCTACTTTATTACTTTTATCTGGAACAAATTATGTAACTTAATTGATAAGCTATTGAAAAACTAAAAAATACGATTAATAGTTGTCCAACTTTATAGGAAATGATTAAATTGTCCAACATTCTTCCCTTGGACAATTATCAATTGTAGTTTTTACTTAAGTTTAAAAAAAGTTTGAAAACTCGGTTAAGTCACGCTACTGTATTAGTACTAAATTTAAAAATTAAAAACATTTGATCGAAAGATAATGAAAGTCTAACATTCCGTCATACAAGGCTTTTGATACCGAAAAATATCAAAAACATGTGTCATGTTTAACATAGGTATAATATAATCACAAATATCTAATATCTTACTAACATGAATAGGAAAATGAAGTGTGACAAGCTAGGATGATACTTGTATAATTTAATATGTATTATCTTTGTTTGTAAGTCTTGATTCCACCAGCTTTATACTAAACTACATATGCTAAACTGCAACAGAGAAATCTTGTTTTCTCTCACCAAATGTTAAACAGCAATAGAGAAAACTTGTTTTCTTTCATCGAATGTTAAACAACATTATAGAAAACCTTTATGTTCTCTAGCTGAATGCTAAACTGCATTAGAAAACTTTTATGAGATTAAATGTTTTATCCCCCTATATCATGTCAAATTTTTGGATATCCGTACTAAACTATATGTATCTAAATGACATAGGCTCAAATTCAATTTTTATATATGCCTAATGATCTTTAAAGTGCTTAAGATTAACAGAAATCTTAAGTCTTTGGTATGTATTATGACTGCACATAAAAACAGTTATTATTGAGAATAAAAAGATGATCATCTATATTAATAAATAATCATAGCATCATAATACATCAAAATGTACAAACATTTAAGGAGCAAATATAACAATCCCTAACTACTACTGTCTGAGAACCTTAACACACTCATATTGGATGCATGTTTAACAAACACTCATGAGCCAAGTCCTTTAGTCAATAGATTGGCTAGCATGTCCATAGTCCTGATATATTCCATTTCGATGTCACTTTTTTGAAGCAACTCCTTTATGGACAAGTATTTGACCTCTAAATTCTTAGACCATATGATATTCTTATTGTTGTTACTGAACAACACTGCAGTAAGATTATCGTAATACAATTGAATGGGTCTAGCTACTGAATCTACCACAGAAAACTCATAAATCAAGTTTCTGTGCCAAACCACCTGTGTAGTAGTTCCATAACATACAACAAACTCTGCATGCATGGTTAAGGAAGTTACCAATGTCTGCTTGACACTTTTCCACGATACTGCATCATTTGCCAACACAAAAATGTACCATGAAGTGGATTTACAATCATCTAGACACATAGAAAATTTGGAGTCTATATACTTTATGAAGTTTAAATCATTGACTTTTCTATATGTCAACGTATAATCATTGGTGTCCTTTAAGTATCTCAACACTCGCTTAATTGCATTCCAATGGTCTATACCTGGGCTAGCCAGATATCGACCCAGTAATCTAACAGCAAATGCAATGTCCGGTCTAGTACACACATAGACATACATCAGGCTACCAACAACACTA
Source organism: Erythroxylum areolatum (assembly GCA_024520975.1). Taxonomy (NCBI): domain Eukaryota; kingdom Viridiplantae; phylum Streptophyta; class Magnoliopsida; order Malpighiales; family Erythroxylaceae; genus Erythroxylum; species Erythroxylum areolatum. Next base: position 48,026,437 of record JANIJH010000006.1, on the reverse strand, counting down.
GAATATGGAACATTCCTCATAGCCTCTCTCTCAACTTCATTCTTTGGACACTATGTCAAAGATAACCTCTCACCATGAGAGATAGGTGTTACAATAGGTCTACTGTCAACCACATTAAACCTTTGTAACACTTGCTCGATGTATGCTCTTTGTGAGAGGCTCAATGAGTGTTAAGATCTATCCCCGCAAATCTGTATACTGAGGACAAAAGATGCTTCACCTAAATCCTTCATGTCAAAGTGTTTGGCCAAAAGTTGCTTCCCCTCATGTAACACAGTCAAATTATTTGACGTGAGCAAAATATCATCCACTTATGATAATAGGAAGATAACTTTGCTCCCCTTGAGCTTATAGTATAAAAATATTTTAACTTTGTTTTCCACAAAACCGAACAAGGTCAAAACCTCATCAACTTTTAGATATCCTTGTTTGGAAGCCAATTTTAGACCTTTTTTTTGGTAAATCAGTAATATGATAAATGTAGAAAAAAGAGTTTATGTATATAGGTAGAGATTGTGTATAAAACCAATCTCATACCAATCCAAAAGAGACAAGCCCCCTAAAGCTGACAAGACAATCCTAGAAATAGTGTTTCACTCATTACAACAACAACTGAATATAGTGATTAGATTATAAGCTTCACAGAAGTCCTCTTATCCCTATAATGCAAACATCCATTGGAGCATTCTGTAATTACTACTTAGCATCATGGTTCCATTGTCCATTTCTTCAATGGCATTACCTTGTGTCTTATGAAACCTACCAGTATTGTCTTCTCACTAGATATAGTTCCATACCTTATTACCTACCTTTTCAACCTTGCATTTTTGTTTTTTGCACTCCCTTGGCTTTTCCTTCCCATGGTTCAAAGGTTTGAACCCTGCCTTCATTGCAGTCTACTTTGCTTGAAAGATTGTTCCAATTCCTTATGTGTAACATTCCATTACCTGTGGGGAGGTTAGAATAGTAAACATGACTGATTAATGAGAGATTAGAAACGCATTTTTTATGCTCATGCATAATATGGCATACACATGCACGTGAATAGTAAAATTTTGCAAATGAAAATCATTGTACATGCATTCATAGATAATTTCAGGTATAATTGGATTGAGTTGTGTTATATTCGAGAATTTTGAAATTTATTTTATTGGAAATTTTATGGGTTAGTGGAATTGTTGTATTTCTGAATTTTGGTGAATTTAGGAATAATTTTCAGAAGTTTTTGAAAAAAATAGGAAAAAGGAATCAAAAGAATATTGGAGATAATTGGATTGTAAAGATGAGAGTTGCAGAAATTAGTACAAAAGGAACTTAGTTAGAGCTTAGACATTAAGAAAGTGACAAGTGTCACTAACTTAGTAAGTTTCCTTTATAGTTTTGTTTGAAAGTGAGTTATGATCTCAGAGAGTTAAAAAGGACTTAGTTATCTCTATCTAACTATTATTTCGTAGTCACCTTCTTCAAATTTCCTCCTAATACATGGAGTTTTTCATCAAATATCTTCCAAGAGTTTTCTTTATTTTTTCATATCCCATATCACTTCCATACTACTAATCGTGTCTTCTACTTTAAGAAAAACCAGAAGCTGGTCATATTATGCAGTGGAATATGTGAATTTGCATGGAGTTTAGGGCTTTGGAATAGTTGTAGATCTTGGAGTTTTTATCAAGTAACTATTGAGTAAATTCTTTAGAGTTGTGGATTTATGAAATAAATATGATGAATTTACTATCAATTGCATGAACATGGCATTTACGTGTATATTCATGAACACTGTGTAAATAGGATGGGAAAATATGGATATAGTGTTATTTAGTATTTGATGGATTATTAGTGATCAGGTGATGTAGAAATGATTTTTGGAGTTTGAAATAGAAATGAAATGGTGTATGAGATTAGTGTAGAAAACTATAGTATAAAAAGGTGATATGCTGATATGCTCTGTTTTTTATTCACTATGCATATATGTGTGTGTGTGTGTGTGTGTGTGTGTGTGTACATGAGTAGGTGAGTTCCTTAGAGATGATCAAGAAAATGATTTTTTTAAAGGTGAAGAGTAGTTGTAAAATGATGGTATGAGATGAGAATGAGTGTATAAATGAAAGTTGAAGAGAATGTGTATAAAAGTTGAAAATACAAAACATGAAGAGTTCAACTACTGATATTTGTTTTTTAGATGATTTTGAGGATTCGATTAAACTTGCATATTTAGGAGTAGTATGAATTTATGGTGAGTGAGTTTAATAAAATGGAGTAGAAAGATTAGAAATAAAAATTGAAGTATTGGATTTTAGTGAATGGAAATCATCTGAGAAGTTACTGGGAATGAATAGTTAAGAGAGTTAAAAATTTGAGCTGAAACTTCCATGTATAAACTGTATTGATATAGATAGATTTGGACAAAATCGTCTTCTTAAAATTTGTAGATCTCTCTTTTAGCTTTCCATTGATATAAAGTTTGTAAATTTTGGAGTTCTGGATCAAAAGTTATGGAGTTTAAAAGTTGAGATCTCAGTGGAGAAGAAATGGAATTGTACTGTCGTGCTTATTGAGAATTTAGGCGAATTGCACCATCGTGTATAAGCATGATGGTAACCTTGAGGTATAGTTAAAATGTGGCTTTTTGAGGATATTGGATTTGCACCGTCGTGACTTTGGTGATTCATAACTTTGGTGATTCATAGGAGAAGGTCGCTATCGTGCATTTGAGGGATGATGAACATCCAACGTGTTTTTGGCTATATCTTCTTCGTCCGACCTACAAATAACATGAGACTTAAACCATTAGACTCATAAGACATTGCTATACCTCTCCACCAAAAATTATAGCCATATGAAATGAATTGAGAGAGATTGAGTAATAAACGTGGGACAGGTCTGACTAGTGCTCTCACCCAGTTTTTGTCTTTATCTGTCACACCCACGACTCTTGCACACCCATGTTCCTTGCACGCCTATGAATCCTGCACCCCTGTGACTTTCCTCTCTCACACCCATGATTTAATTGCAAGACTCATGTTTATTTGTCACATCAAGTCACTGTGCTCTCCAATAGTGGCTGTGACTTGCTGTATACCCGAGAGCATTGTGCAAGCTGACTCATCTTGCTTCTTTTGACTATAACTTCTTCTCTAGACATTCAAATGACTTGATTCTTGAACCAACAGATTTCTAACACATTATTATATCTCTCAACAAAATTTAGCATTCTGAATTGATTTGAAAAATTTTGATCAAATGAAAGTGTGGGAATCTGTTGGAATAGTGTGGATAGGAATATATTACTGAACACACTTCAGTATTTTGATTATATTTGGATCTGTAGGATTCCAAATGAGATGATTTTTTATTTGGAGTAAACTAGAGAATTAAAGATACAAATCATATGAAAAATTATAATTGTGATTCAGTCTCTAAGATGTTCAATTTCTGGCTGGAAGTTGTGTATAGTCTACTATTTTGGATGAGAGCAGTCCAAAAATATTTGAGGTATATCCTCCAAACTACTGAACCAAATTGAGTGATTTTGGTGTTAATAGAAACATAAGACATAGAGGAATACTTTTCTAGAAGAGAGTATGACCAAATTACTTCAGTTTCACCTTCTAATTGAACGTAAATAGTAGACCTGAAAGTGTGTCATGGAAAAATCTGAAGTGATTCAATGAGAAAGGAATTGAGATTTTAATGGTTTTAGGGAGGAATAAACCTAAGTATAAATTATAATTAGATGAGTTTTGATATGAGGATGATTTTGTGATAAAATTGATGGTAAGATACCCGGGATTGTCTTGAACATGCATTGTACATATTTCATTCCATTCATGTGCATTATTAAACTCTTATGATTGTACAAATTGTGATATATGTGTATGTTGTTTGTTATAGAGGAGCAACTAGAACATCAACCTCCAGACATTATCGGAACTTCCAAGCATTAGCTTTAGGAGCACCTAGTGAGTAACCTACATGGTCTCACTTAATTACTTGTTTACTTAAATTCTGTTATAAATGATTGAATGAATGTGTTTTGATTGTTGATTCCGAACAATGAAGGTCCGATGACTGTGATATTGGGATGGGATATTGAAGTGCTGCTTGAATATGAATGTGACGAACTATGTGCTTCATAATATGATTGATTGTGATAGATGGATTCCATACATAAATGCACAATCAGATAATGGAAGTTATGACCAGGGTAGCCACCAATCAGAGCTTAAAGCTTAAAGTGTGAAAAGGAGTCTCGAGCTCAGAAAGTGATTAAGAGCCTAAGGTTTACTATATAAAATGAGCCCTGTATCTTCATCGGATAAGGGAAAGTTAGTAATGAGCTCGATATCCAAAATGAATACGAGACAGTTAGGCACTCGGTCACAACAACGTAACAATTAGAAAAGAGTCTCATGAGCATTTCATATGCATTTTTAACAAGTATGTGGATTATTTGAAATGCCAAATTGATTTGCTCTTAAATATAAATGTGATATGTGTTCATTATGCTAAGTTTGAATGATATGTTATATGAATTGTTGTGTTACATAAATTGAGTGAACCATCGATGATGGTTACCTCATTGAGTTCGCAAAACTCACCAAAATTGTAACGTTGTCTTTTCAGGACCAAAAGATGACCCTAGCTACTGAGAAGCTCTACCAGTCGTGTAGATTGTGATTTGGCAAGAGAATTCATGACTCAAAGGTCGATCAGCTGGAATTTTGGACAGACTAGATAGATTTTGTTTATTTCATTCTTCATGTAGCACTTTTGTATTAGGCTATAATGATGTTCATGTAAGGAATGTTGCAAGACATAATGTAGGCTTTCGGTTTTGTGCAATGAAATGAGAAAAAAGTTGGGTTTTTAATATATTGTGATTTTCTATTGATTCTTTATAAGTGAATAATGATATGATTCCATATGAAGTGAATATAGTGATCGATAATAGCTCGCCCTTATCGTATGATAGTATCGAAATGACCTCTGAGCATCCCGATGTGTACCCTACGGTACGGGCACGCTATATTCTAAACCACTCAACCGTATCCCATTCTATTTATAATTGGAAAACCTTTCCAGAAGTGTCAATAAACTCACACAACTCCTCCAATTATATACAACTATTTTGTACATTGCCTAAATGACTACAAACAGCAGTGAGTAGGAAACCTCTCTTGTTCATTACCCACTGAAGTCTCTCCCTTTCTCTTCTGATCAGATCTTCAACTTGCTGCTGCTACTCCATGTCCGTGTTTAATTGAGTTCCTTCCAAAAGTGTGACTATTGATATGTTGCTAATTGATCTTGATGTTTTATGGAAATTTGATGGCCTCTTACTCTTTTCTTTACTGATCTGGATTGGCTTGCCTCAGGTTGAGCATCTTTAGCCTATATTCTCCAATATTTCCTTTTGCATACCTAAAATAGAATCTGCATATTTGTTGTTAGTTACTAAAAACACTCCTATCTTTACCTTCCCTCCCTGTTTGCACTGAGTTGCTCCTTGACTTGGGTGATCACTCTGGATTTCAATCCCTCCACCTCCAAAGCTTCATCTTTAAAGATCCTGGCATTTCTTTCTTTCCAAAGAGAATAAACAACAACTGAAAGGATGATTGGAAAGATATTGGGATTACTAGTTCTGAAATTTTGGGGTTGATTTAACGAAGTGGGAATGGTCTGGAGGTTGATCTGCTGTGGAAGGTTGAGATGGAAGTGGGTGAGGCAGTGAACCCATACTGTTTTTGAGAAAGGGTAGTCAAAGAATAAATGTTTGATTGTTTCATTGTCCCTAAAGTATAAGGAACAATGGTTTGGGGTATGAAGGTAGAGAAGTCTGTCTCTAGTTTGTAACTTTCTACAAAAAGCAAACCATAAGATGAGAGAGCACCTTGGGTTGTTCCTTTTGAACCAAACTAGCTTATGCCAAGGGATTCTTTGTATGGGGGTCTTAAAAAAATATATGCTGAAGAATTGGTGTAAGAATGCTGATTTGCTAGCCTGGCTAACCACTCCAAACTATTTGGTTGAGAGCTGTTCAGTTGATACTGTACAGGTTCCAGGTTACCTAAGGTTTTTGCTGTGAATTCTTGCCAACACTACATGTTATTTCTAATCGTTTTTGATACTGTTGCTGTCATTCTTAGTTTTGAACCATTAATGGCCCTCGGAGTGGAAAAATGCTTTAGGATTCCTCTTGGATGCTAGGGGTCCTGCCAAAAGTAAGTTGAAGCACCATTTCCAATCTTAAATCTAAATTGGTTCCCTATTTTTTCCCTCACTGATAATATTTTCCTCCAACTCCATGAGCTATTGTTATTAGGTTGTATACTCCAAAAATTCCTCCTCCTAAAGATTATAGAATGTACCCACTTTACTTGCTTCATTATCATGAAACAAAATCTAGATCCTATTTCTTAGCAACATATTATTCCATGTAAGTAAGTGTTTAATCCCTAATCTCCTTCCCTTTCGGTTCTACAAATGTTGGACCATTTAAACTTAGCATAGGATTTGGGGTTCCCCTTCTCAGACCAAAGAAAATTCCTAAGTTTTGCCTCTTTCTCCTTTAGGATGGAAGAAGGAAGAATGAACATAGTAGACTAATAAACTTGAAAAGAAAAAAGCAGCGAGATTATCAATTGAAGCCTACCAGTATAGGAAAGGGTTTTATTAGTACACTTGTTAATCCTAGCTTCAATATTTTCCAAAAGGGAACTACAATCCCTTCTGGAGAGCCTCCCAGTAATGAGGGTTACCCCCAAATACTTAATGGGAAGACTGCCTTTCTTAAGCCCCGATATCATTTCTAATTGATGTTTTAAGTTTTCCAAATCAGGGGATAAGAAAAATTGAATTTTAGTGGAGTTCATGTCCAAGCCAGACAATTGAGAGAAGGTACTCATACAATCTAATAGAGATTTAACAAAATGCATATCAGTATGACAAAACAGCATTAGGTCATCTGCAAATAAGAGGTGGTTAATTTTAAGAGTTTTGCACCTCCAATGGTATTGGAAAGAGGGATTACCATATAAACTCTTATTCAACCACCTGGAAAGAACTTCCATACATAAAATGAATAGGAATGGGAATAAGGGATCTCCTTGTCTAAGACCTGACTTCCCTCTAAAGAAATTGGAAGGGGTTCCATTGATGAGAATTGAGTAAGAAGGGGAAGATATGCAGCATTCTTTTATCCACTCAATGAATTTCCCAAGAAAACCCATAGATACTAAAACATTTATGAGAAACTCCCAATCAATGTTGTCTTCTTGAGCTAGCAAAATATTATCACCAATATGGCGATTTTTAATAAAGGCAATTTGGTTAGGGCTAACAATTAAGGGGAGAGAGTCTCTAAGCCTATTTGCTATAATCTTGGCAATAACCTTGTAAATAAAATTGCAACATGAAATAGGTCCATAATCTAGCACTATGGATGGTTAGGCCTTGTTTGAAATAAGAGAGATAAAGGTGGAGTTGAGCTCTATAAGAAGTTTTCCATGGTAAAAAAAGTTCTTAATGGCTTCATTAACCTCCTGTCCTATTATTTTCCAAGATTGTCTAAAAAAGTAACCATTGAATCCATCTGGGCCTGGGGCCTTATTCAGATTGAGGGAATTAAAAGCCTCTCTTATCTCTTATGCTGAGACTTTAGCCATGAGAGAGTTTGTAAGGCCTTCGGGTGAAGGAAGAGGGAGGAGATTGGCCATAAACTCTTTAGAAGGAAGAAGAGTTTTAGAACTCTCTATAGAGTCCTGAAAATGATCCATGAACTGATCTTGAATTTCTTTAAGACCTACAATTCTATTCCTATTGGCCAAGTTTAAAGAGTGAATGTTGTTCCTATTTTTGTTTGTAATGAGGGATTGGTGAAAAATTTTTGTATTCCTATCCCCTTCTTTTAGCCATTTTATATGGGAAGCTTGATTAAAATAGGATTCCTGATCTTTAAGAGCTCTAAGCAAATCATGAATGACTTCAGTCTCTCTAGTTTTTAGAAGGTGTAACTGGGGATCAATTCTCATCTGCTCTTGAATAAGGTTGAGATTGGCTTGACAACTCTCCACCAGTACACTTACATCTCCTATTTAGGAAGAATTAAGGGATTTAAGGGCTCTTTTAATCAATTTAAGCTTAGACATTACACTATACATAGGAGTTCCTCTTACCTGACAAGACCAAGCTTCATAAACTATTTGAAGAAAGTTAGGCTGGTTGACTAGGAAGTTGGAGAACCTAAAGGGAGAGGATCTCTTCTGCTGACTTATTAAGGCCCTAACCACTGTTAGGGAGTGATCTGAAATATTCGAATTGAGGATGACACTATAAGAACTGGGGAACCTAGAGGACCACTTTGAATTGATGAGGGTTCTATCTAGTTTTTTGGCAATATAGAGATCACCACTTTGCTTATTGGTCCAGGTAAAACTTGGACCACTAGCATTAAGGTCAAATACGGCACAGTCTTCTACCCACTTCCTGAAATCACTCATGCCTTGCAATGCCGAGGAACTCATGGGTTCTGCCTTGTGGGGGAATAGATTCGCATCGAAATCCCTAACTATAAGCCAAGGTTGATTACCTATTGTGGAAGAAAGGCGATTCAAAGCAGTCCAAAGATACTTCCTATGATTAAGGTTATTTGAACCATACACACAAGTGGCAATGAAGGTTGAAGAGCTATTTATGGGAGTAACCTCTAAGTGGATCAATTGATCATTTAAGCTTAACATTGAGTAAGAAAGACTATCCGGATTCCAAGCTATCACTATCCTAACATTTAAAGCATGATCAATATTGTTGGAATATTGCCATCTAGGGAACATCAAGGAACAAATATTATTCAGAATAAAGGGGGACCTTATTCTGGATTCAGTCAAGCATATAAAATCAGTAAATAACCTCTTAAGGCAAGCCTTAACAGCTAATTGTTTATTTAGGTTATTGAGCCCCTAACATTCCAAAAGACAAAATTTATGTCACTAACTAACTAATCTAAAGTCTACTTCTGCTGCCTTCTTGATTTCCTATTAGTTCTAGCTGTAAAATCCACCTCTACCCCTCCTTTAATACCAGGACTACTAGGAACCAATTCAGAACTAGAAGAGGAAAGAGTACTACTTACTTGATTGTCCTCTCTTACTTAGGTTGAAGTATTTGCTTCTTGTACTCCTTGGTTTACCTTCTCAGCCTCTTGTTTAGTCTGTTAAGTACCCGTGTCTAAATTGGACTTAATTGGAGTCTTATTAATTGAAGTCTTCGGGGGACTAGTCTTTTCTAAGGTTATAGACTGCTCCTGTCTATTTTGATGTGGATTTTGTGGGATTGTTTCCTTCTCTTTCACCAACTCTTGCTACATGTCTATCTCAAACATCCTCCCAGTGGGTGGCCATTCCTTCTTCAGTAATTCGGATTTAGGTTTCCATTCATATTCTATTTAATTTCCTTGTATGCTGCCTGCCCTTCTTCATTGTAAGTGGCCAGTTGAAAGGATGTAGGCCAATTCCTGTGTAACTCTAACTCCACACACACCCGAGCATACACAATTTTGGACATTCTTGTTGTTAGAGTGTCCATGAGTAAAGGAAAATAGATAACACTAGCTATTCATCCTAATCCTTCAGTAGTCCAGTATTCAATAGGAACATTGTAAAACCTTGTCCATACTGGATCTGACCTAACCTCTTCTTGCTCACCTCCATTCAAACACCATTTCCTCAAAAACAGTGGCTTTCCTTGTATGTGCCACGGACCTTTCTCCAAAACCTCATTCAAGCCTACCTCAGCATCAAATTTAAAGAGGAAATTGTTGGAGCTAGTGATTAAGATTTCCTTAAGTCTGAATTCAACTCAAGATCTAGCTAGTGCTCATTGTACTAATGGAAAAGCAGGACACTTACCGATGAAAAATCTAATCACGGTTTGTTTAAATTATGTCGCTCCCTGCTTTACCAACTCTAGTAGAGGTGTAACATAAATTTGGTTCTCCTCCACCTCTGGAGAATAGTATGTTAAGGCTTTATCATGGAAGGATGCCTCTAGTCCTTTGGATATGACTGATTTCTATATTCTAAAGCTTCCTAATGGTTTTTCCTTTAGGGGTTGGGTGGTAGTTATTTCTAGTCTTGAAGCTAGAGGGATGGGAGGGGAAGGGGATTTAGCTCAGTTGTGGGTGCAAGGATTAGCTTTAGGTGAGGACAAAACCAAGGAAGGATCTGGGTGGTTAGAGTTGTTCTTCTAGTCTTGATTAAGGTTTGGAGAAGAGGGGGTTTTTTGCGCTCTAGGGGAGCAGATGGAAGGAGGTTCTAAAGGAAGTCGAGATTAGGTTGGAGAAGATGAAGATGAAGCCATGGAGAGGGAAGGTTGACTCATAGGTGATCGCCGAAGTTGGAGGACTCAGCGTATCACATTCTCTCTCACTTAGGCAAGGTTGCCTTATAGTAAAACTCAACTTGTGTCCAAACCATAGATTGATTTAGTCAACTTACAAACTTTGTCGGTTACATCTTGATCCTAAAATCCTTCAAGTTGCTCCATATAGACCTCCTCGTAAAGTTCATCATTTAGGAAAGTAGTTTTAACGTTCATCTGATGTAGCTTTATGTCATAATGGGCTACTATTGCCATAATCACTCTAAATGCATCCTTTGAGGATATAAGATAGAAGTAACATTAAAGTCAACTCCTTTTCTCTAAGTGAATTCCCTAGCAACCAATCACACCTTAAACTGGTGAACTTGACCCTATGTGTCCTTTTTGATCTTAAATAGCCATTTGCAACTGATAGGCCTGCAATGTTGAGGCAAATCAACTAGCTCTCATACCTTATTATACCATCAGTCTGCATAGGGTCCAGAAACAACTTCTATAAAAGTAACTAGATCCATAACATATCCTATATTATATTTTTGTTCAACCAAATAGACTATGTAATCTAACGAGATAGTAGGTCACCTCTCTCTAGTAGATCTACGTAATTGTATAAGTTCTTGTATCCTAGGAACCTCTGCCTGAATAGGTATAGGTTCCTGTTCCTACGCAGGCATGGTACCTGGACCTTCATCCACTAGACTTGACTGTATGAGGTGGGATATAAAATAATTTTAGTATCTATCCTACTATCTCCTAGAGGGTGCGAGGATTCACCCTCATCATAGACATTGTATTCCAAAAACTTAACCGTCTATGATTCCACTATTTTGTCTCCTCCTTCTCTATAGTAAAATATGTAACCTTTAGAGTGATTGGGATATCATATTAGATAGAAATGAGTGGAATGAGGCTACAATTTTCTCTCATAAGGATTATATAACCATACCCTAACAGGGCAGCCCCACTCACGAATGTGAATATTGAATCTTTGCACACAAAATATTTAGTGAACGATTTCCCAAATCCAATATAGACTATGGTACTAGATGAACTGAAGTGAATCACACGTTAGTATAATGCTTGTAATACGATATACGAATGCATGAGAAGGGGGGTTGAATTGTGTATTCCCCTTTTTGAAAACACTTTCAAAAAATGTTTTGTTAAAAACAAGTTCTTTTCACGAAAACTTCGGTAAGTTCGAATTAATCAAAACTTTGAAAACTTGTTTTGAAATCAGAGTAATAACAAAACTT
>JANIJH010000006.1:47987881-48001006 GCA_024520975.1 Erythroxylum areolatum | reverse complement strand
CATAATAAGCAAATGCTAAAATGTATGTTTTAAGACTAAAGTAACGACCTACTTTATTCTTGAAAACATACTTGATTTCAGATTCATTTAATAGTGCCATTATTGATAGTCGACTACTATCATGATGTGAAACTTATCATTCCTTTAAAGTAAACTCCTTTACTTACATAGAGATAATCGCAACACTACAGTCTAAACCATAATTAAGTGACCAACTTGATTATTCAACTGTGAATCCATTATTTTAGATTCTATTAATATACATGTTTCCCATACATCTCTATGTTTATGTATATTACCTACAAAAGAATCTTGGTACCTTATGACTAGATATATAATGCTCATAAAAACCAAACTCTTTTGTTTTATTAATAATAAATATTTTCATTTCAAAAGGAATTGGAAGAAAATTAAGTTATAAGTAAATACACTTGCTTTCCCAGGCACTATATTTACATAACTTCAATAATCTCCCATTTGTTCTAAAGCAAGTTTGACATATCCCTCATTCCCATCCCTGTTAGGTGACCCTCAAAACTCTTTTGAGATAATGTCTTTATGAACGGATCAGCAAGGTTTTGCTCTGTGAGAATCTTTACCACATTCACCTCTACAGTTATATTGTCTCCCTTATGAGATGATATTTCATTCAATGTGTTTGGTAACTTTGTGGTTCCAAGGTTCTTTAGAATTAGCCACCGCCCCACTATTATCACAATAAAGTGTAATGACTTTTCTTGCCTCTGGAACTACCACCAAATCATTTAGGAACTTGCGGAGTTAGACTGCTTCCTTTGTTGCTTCACAAGCAGTAATATACTCAACCTTTAAAGCCGAATCAGTAATATAAGATTGCCTGACACTCATCCAGACTATGGCTCCACCTCCTAAAACAAATATAGAATCAGAAGTTGATTCTCTTAAATCAACATTTGATTGGGAATTAGAATCTGTATATCCTGTCAAAATAAGGTTACTTCCAGAGTAAACAAGAATTAAGTTCTTCATCCTACGAAGATACTGAAGTATTCTCTTAACTGTAGTCCAAAGTTCTATTCTTTGATTAGACTGAAATATGTTTCCTAGTCTTACTGCGTAATAGATATCTGGTTTAGTGCAAAGCTTTGCATACATTAAATTTTCAACTGCCGAAGCATATAGAATGTTATGCATGCGTTCAATCTACTCTTGGGGCTTTTGTGCTTGCTCCTTTGAAAGTTTGATTCAATGTCTAAGAGGTGTGAAACCTCTCTTGGAAATTGCACAACAAACTTATTAAACATGTTCTCGATGTAGGTTAATTGCGACAAGGCTCACATTTTGTTCTTACGATCCCTTATAAGTTTGATCCCTAGAACATAGTTAGCCTCTCCCAAATCCTTCATTGAAAACTATGCATTCAACTATCCCTTAACTGTAGATAACATTCCCATATCATTCCCAATGAACAAACTATCATCAACATACAGGATTAGGTTTCCATAGTCTGGGTGGGGCTCTAGCCAATTAAGAATTTTCATTTCTCATTAAACGAATGGCATCTTCTTTTGGAAATCCTAGCTATTTTGAGCATGATAGTGGGGAATCTCATTGCTATTACTCAAACAAGCATGAAATGTATGCTTGCATATTCATCCATAGGTCAAATCAGATATGTCATTATTGGAATAATTGTTGGACGCTCAGTGATAAAGGAGGTAGGGTGCAGAGACAACTAGGAGGTTTGCCTAGAAGCAGCGACCCTTGAAAGAGTGCATAATAGCTCACTGATCAAACGCTCTTGTGTCGAAGATGAACGGGGCTAAGCGATCTGCCAAAGGTGTGGGATGTAAAAATGCAATGGTAAGGGAGCGTTCCGCCTTAGAGGGAAGCACCCGCGCGAGCAGGGGTGGACGAAGCGGAAGCGAGAATGTCAGCTTGAGTAACGCAAACATTGGTGAGAATCCAATGCTTTGAAAACCTAAGGGTTCCTCCACAAGGTTCGTCCACGAACAGTGAATCAGGGCCTAAGATCGGGCTGAAAGGCGTATCTTATAAAGTATGTAAAAGAAAAAAATTCGATTCTGTTTCCTCTTCTTTTTTATTTGTTCACAATCTATCTCCTCTCGATCAAATAGAATGTTATTTTATTTATCGTATATATTTTTATATTATTTATTACTTATTATATATTATATACATATTCTTTTTTTGATTATATTTTATTATTATTATTGTTTATATTATTATAGTTTATATTATCGTTTATAATATTGTAGTTTATATTATTATATATATTATTGTTTATAATATTGTAGCTTATATTATTATATATATTATTGTTTATAATATTGTCAATTGTTTATTGTTTATAATATTGTAGTTTATATTATTATATATATTATTGTTTATAGTATTGTAGTATAAGTTAGAGTATTAGTGATGGTGAGTTTTTTTATTTAAATTGAATGGATTCTTTTCTTTATTTTTGCCCGCCTTCCTGTATTCTTTTATAAAAATAAGGCTCATCTAGGTTTTGTATGAATTTATAGGATTTGATAGACTTATCAAACCTAATATTCTAAGGCCTAGATGCTTGCTTAAGTCCATAAATAGATCTTTGCAACTTGCATACCTTATGCTCACTACCTAGCTCAATAAAACCTTTTGGTTGGGATAAATGGTCTCCTCAAGATCCCTATTAAGAAATGTGGTCTTGACATCCATTTGCTATATTTCATAATCAAAATAGGTTGCTCTGGCCAAAAAAATTCTGATGGACTTAAGCATGGCAACCGGAAAAAAAGTCTCCTCATAGTCAATACCTCTTTTTGAGTATAGCCCTTAGCTACCAATCTCGCTTTAAAGGTCTCTACCTTTCCATCTGATCCTCTTTTTCTTTTGCAGATTCATTTAAATCCTATGGCTTTTATACCTAGTGGTAGATCTATAAGGATCTAGACTTCATTAGCGTCCTTTTTTTGGATTGTTTTGTGCTTCCTTTCACATATTTTTAAGGTGTGATGTTCGGTTTTGAAGTGGTGATTATATATGCATTCATTGCTTAGTTTTGGATTATCTATGAATAGATGTAGCATGAAAAGTGTTAATGTTAGTGATGAAAGGGAAAACACGTGATTTCCATTTGAATTTTAGGATGAATTTGACATGTCTATAAGGTGTTAGATGAAATACCAGGAATGATTGTGCTAATTATTGTATTAGTTCTACTTGGTCGACTTTGTTCTAAGATGAAATATGTTATACCATATTTATAGAGTTTGCCTGCAAGAGGAAACATGTTAAGGGGTCATTTGTATCATTGTAGGAATAGTCATTAGCATTTGGATATTATAAAACTTCACTTCAAAATTTTATGTTTTGATAAAGACATAACCAATTGAAAATTTTGATGTTTGTATTGTTAAAGTACAAAACATAACTAACAAAAATACACACACACACACACACACACACACACACACAAAATCCAAGAACTTAAATAAGTAACTCTAATACTTTTGGATCATTTACACAAACAAATAACAGTTGATTAAATTTTATAATGAAGACAAGACTATGTCATGTCACCTCTTAATTAGTGATGGTGGCACAAAATTAAAGATAAAGATGAATATAATTTTTTTTATGAATTTAGACGTGAAACTCTTAAATAAGTCATAAACTCTAAATTATCTTTATTGACATATTAAAGAGATGATTTATAAATTTAATTAACAAGGCTATTTAAATAAAACTAAGGAGTATTAATGAACATTCCTTGGATACAATATATAATATTATTACTTGTTTAAAGAAGAAATTTTCTAATTCAATAAAGAAAGCATGACTCAAGTTCAAGTCCCAACATATAAGTATAAGCAATTTTCCATGTTAAATTGTTAATAAAAATACAATAAATATCTAATTCTCAAACTGCAAGGAGCCTGTATCAATAGAGAGAGCAATTTTTCAATAAAAATATAAAATTATCTTAGTTAATTCTCAAACATGAAATAAGTCAAATAACACACACTATAAATCTATAAACAAGTGTATTATATTAACTATAAAACTGTCTTTTTTGCAGGCCATGTTTTACCTTGAAGAGCTTGATAGTAATCTTCCAACCTTTTCCTTCTTCTTTGTAGTCTGTGATTATTCGTCTGTCCAAGTAAGTCTTCCAACTAATGTCTACTCTATGTTTTTCTTTAATAGTACGAGTATTTGTGTTTGGGTTTTGTGTGAATACAAAGAGGTGCTGGCTTTATGTTGTTTGCAAAATTCTTAGAACCATTGATGAGTTTTTATGTTTTGCTTTAATAGTCTAAGTATTTATGTTTGGGTTTTATTTGAACAACTAATGAATAGATGTATGAATTACATAACTATTTACTACATGTACCTTTGTATGTGGGCTTTTATAATTAAGGATGATTTGAGACATAATAAAACCCTAGGATGGTATATAGGTTGCAAACTCATGATGTAGCTCCCATAAGACTTATTGGTGAAATATTCCATGAGCTTAGAAGTCATAGCGAGAAGTCCCTTTTTCAATTCATAGATGCAAACAATGTCATATACCTTAGTATTTATTTGAATTCCAATTTAGTGTATAGACTTGTATAATTAAAAATGACTTGAGGCATAATAAACTCCTAGGATGGTATATAGGTTGAAAACCTGTGATGTAGCTCCCATAACGCTTATCTGTGAAATATTCCACAAGTTTAAGAGTCACAACAAGAACTTGCTTTTTTGATTCATATACTATAACAACGCCACGTACCATAGTGTTTGTTTAAATTCAAACTTAATTTGTGAACTTGTACTAATTAATGGAGAAGTATTAACATTAAAATTTTGATATGTGCTTAATTAATAATGCATTTATTCCATAACACTTAGTGTTAAATGATATGAAATGCTTAAGACATTCACTTTAGTTCATATTTGGTTTTAGGTACAATTAGAAGTGAAAGAGCTAAAGTGAGTCAAAAACATAATATTTGAGTCATTTTCTTAAGATTCACACTCATTTGTCTTTATAGAGCAAGAAGAAAAAGGATTAGAGCAAGAGGAGACAAGAAAGTTCCAAAAGGAGTGAAGAATATCATAAGTCATGGCTTGAGAAACATCTAATGATGATGAAAAATAAGTCATGGCCATGAGAGTTCTCTCACTCCCTTGACAAATTTTTCATGGGCATGAGAGTGTTGTCAGGCCTATGACAAATGTGTCATGGGTGTGACAGCTAGAAAACCCCACTTTTTGGTATAAAAATTTTTGATGGTAGAAACATTATGAAAGGTTTAAGGAATCATTCCAGGGGTTTCGAGAGGTGACAGAGGGGCAAAGATTTCATCCTTTGGAGACCCATGGAGGATTAGACTTTCTCGACCCAGTTCAGAGGTGATATTGATGCTAAAGAGCCTAGTTAAACATTCTCTCATTGTTTTTTATTCTTTCTCTTAAGGATTGATTATGTTATCCTATGTTTAATATTTGAGTGTTGTGTAAGGATGATTGAATGCTTTCTTTGATTGTTTTTATATAAGAACCCATTGCTAGAATCTTCAATATAATCCATAATTGTTATGTTGAGATTGGTTTGTAGCTACTAATTGTTTTGAATCATTAGGGATAACATAACCTAGGTTAAATGACCAGAGTTTGTGTGTTTGTTGACTTAGATTAATCTTTTTCTTAACTTGTAATGCGATTGTCCGATTAAATCTATAGAGCTTGTTTTAGGTTATTTGATAGCTAGATATAATTAACAAGCTCTTTTTAATTAAACACGACCTAAGGGAAAACTGGGTTTAACAGAGCTTATTGTTAACCTACGATTAATAGTTGCTAGGAAAGGTATGAGAATAGCAATTCAAAGAGGTATGTTTAATCATGTGTAGGTCGAGATTGAACCGATGACCAAGTCCCTAACGCATTCATCACTTTTCATCATTTTTTAATGTTTTATTTAATTTATTTTAATTAGTTTAATTTTCTTATTTGAAACCAAACCAAACCCCCTCATAACCTAAACACTAATTCTTTTCATTACGAAAGCTAATCGAACACTCTTTGTAGGATCGACCTACTCACCATTACTATAGTTATAGGTCTAGTTATTTTGAGCGATGTTACGATGCATTACGTAAATTTTGGCATCGTTGCTAAGGAGTGCGGTGTTTTAGTTTTTCTCTTAATTTTAATTGGTGTTTTGTACATATTTATTTATAATTAGTTTCTTTTCAACTATTTCATGATATTTTTGCTTTTTTTATTAAAAAATCATGGGTGGAAGAATTTTTTTTTATAATTCATATTTGTAATCTTATAACCAAGTTTGGAATTATAATACTAACTTTAGTTAGGGATGGAATAATCAACAAAATTACTTCCCTAATAGTTTGTAGGATACATAACAATTTTCATATAGACCAGAAGTTTCTTATTGCAACTTAGGTACATCCTTGGAAGATTTAGTTAGGTCTTTTGCTACTAATACTTTGCAATTTCAGCAAGAAACAAGTTTTAGAATCCAGAACTTGGTAAGCTAAATGGATCAGATGATGGAAGCTATCAACTGCCTAGAATCACAAAGTGGAGAGACTTAACCATCTCAAATTGAGATATACCCAAGGGAGGTTAGTGTAGAGATCTTAAAGAGTGAGGAGGAGCTTGAGAATCTTAAGAGAACTACTTAAAGAATTGCATGTGAAGGAGAACTTGAGGAGGAGCTTGAAGCAGAAAATGAAATATCATTTAGCTCATAGGTAAATGTTGAGTCCCTTATTGTTGTTAATATTGACCCTTCACTTTTACATAGCAGATTGGAGAAATTAAACAAGGAGGAAAAAGGTGAAGAGACATTCGAGATATTCCAAGAATGCGGGGACTTAGTAAAGATTGAGAATATAAATATAGGGAATATGTTGAAAATTAGAGGTCATCAACAAAGACCTTATACTGAATAACCTTATATGGAGAGAATGCAAACTGTGACACCATAAGATCATAAATTCTTCATATGAGGAAAACAAGGAGTTAAGCCAGTGACAATAAACAAAGGCATTTCTTGGGAGGCAACCCAAGGGAAGTTCATTTCTCTTCCTTTACATTTCTATATTTGTTTCTTATATGTATATGTGTTTTTAAGTTTGTTTATTTCTTACTTGTTTTTAAGTTTTCAACAAAAAGAGAGAGAGAACCAAATAAAAACAAAAGCATTTTCTCATTTTTCTATTGCTTTTAGGACTATATAGTTATGATTAGAGAGTGAATTAACTTAAAGAATCTATGAAAACTTTAGCATGTACTTTTGCTCTTGTGTTTGGTCAATATGCATTATCTTTAGAAGAGTAGTGACTAGTGATAGACACAAGCTAGTGAGATTTTGAGCCTTATTAGACTGATACATCCACATCAGTCTCATTGTCTTTTGTTTATGTGTGACCTTCATGGTATATACATCCTGACTTTGCCTTGAATTTCTATTTGAGACCACATTGTTATGACATGCATTAACATGAAAATGATATAACATTCTTTGATACACAAGCTACATTAGTCAAATAGCTTACCCATTGTTATGATTTTTCCTTTTGATAAGCCCCCTTGAGCTTTATTTATGTGTTCTTTTTATGGTAACCACATTACATGGTTTAAACCTAACCAAATGTCCTACCTAAACCTTAAAGCTAGTAGAGCAATGGTTGACTGTTGTTGATTATGGGTGTATAAAAGTATAAATGTGGGGGTTACTCATATGTGCGGGATGGTTATAATTTTTAGGATGCTATTTTATGTCATATCAATGAAATTCCCATATTTATATAGCTTCTTTCAATTTTATATAAAAAGAAGAAAAAAAGAAAAGATAAAAGAAAAAGAAAAAGGGGAAAAGAAAAAAGAAAAAATATGTTTAAATAAAATTATCAAGGAGAAAATGCATATGTTTTGTAAAGTTATTCATTTTTTGTTTTTCCTCCTAAAATTGTATTGAACAGGTAATTTAAATATGATGCATATGAGGTAGATCTGGCTTTGAAGGATCGCTTATTGTAGTTTCAATGTATTGCCATCAATTGTATGAGTGATTCCTTCTAGTTGGTTATGCTTCATATGGTTTGTAGTGTAGGAGTTTGAATTTGAGCTAGAAAACATGGTTTTTACATTCATCATAGTTGATGTATACAATTGTGAGTGAATCTAGGTTTTTGCACTTGATAGTATATTGAGTGTTTCTTGTTGCATTAGCTTTGATGACTTTTACATTACCCAAATTCTTCTCATCTTAATCTTTGACCACATTACATCCTTAAAAAGTCCTTTGATTCATGATTATGCATGTGAACCTTAGTGGTGGAGAAATGAAATGACTTGCAAAGTTGTGGAATGTCATGACCATGAATGGTTTTTAAGTGTACCTATGGTTATATCTTATTTAAACACATTTTATCGAAGTCTACCTCTAGATTTTTCTAAAAGTGATAAATGTTGATTGGTCATGAGTAGAGCTGTCGAATGTTGAGTTCTTGCTATAGTTTTTAAACGTTATTCATCTTTGCTTATAATAATATATTCTTGGGAAATATAGGCAATGAGTAAATGTTTTGGTTCTTAAGGTTTTTTCCGAGGACGATCAAAAGCTAAGTGTGGAAAAAATTGATACGCGGTTAATTGATTATGCATTTATTCCATAACACTTAGAGTTTAATGATATGAAATACTTAAGACATTTACTTTAGTTCATATTTAGTTTTAGGTACAATTCGGGAGTAAAAGAGCTATAGTGAGTCGAAAACACAATATTTCAGTCATCTTCTTGAGATTCATACTTACTTATCCTCATAGAGTAAGAAGAAGAAGAATCAGAGCAAGAGGAGACAAGAAAGTGCCAAAAAGAATGAAGAATATCATAAGTTATGGTTTGAGAGAGTGCTCTCATGGCTAAGACAAATTTCCCAGGCCTATGATAAATTTGTAAGAAATTTTTATGTGCATGACATACTAACTCATGCCTATGACATGTTGCCAGCTCACCCGAAAGCCTTACTTTTTAGTATGAAAAAACCTTTTTTATGACAAAAATATTATGAAAGATTTAAGAAATCATTCCAGGGGTTTCAAGAGGCAATAGAGGGGGAAAACTTTCATCGTTTGGAGACCAATGGAGGGTTAGGCATTCTTGACCCAGTTCAAAGTTGATACCGACGCCGAAGAACCTGATTAACCATTTTTCTTATTATTTATTGTTCTTTCTCTTAGGGAATGATTATGTGATCATATGTTTAATGTTTGGATGTTGTGTAAGAATGATTGAATACTATATTTGATTGTTTTTATGTAAGAATGATTGAATGCTCTATTTGATTGCTAGAATCTTCAATATAATCCGTAATTGTTACTTTGAGATTCGTCTATAGTTACTAATGGTTTTGAATCATTATGGATAATGTAAACTAAGTTAAATGACTCGAGCTTATATGGTTGTTACCTTGATTAATCTATTTTCTTAACTTATAATATGGCTATCTAATTAAATCTAGCGATTTATTATAGGATGTTTGATAGCTAAGTTTAATTCACAATCTACTCTTAATTAAACATGACCGAAGGGAAAACTGGGGTTAACAGAACTTATTGTTAAGTTTAATTATTGCTAAGTTTAATTATTTAATTGTTTTTATGTAAGAACCCATTGCTAAAATCTTTAATATAATCTGTAATTGTTATGTTGAGATTCGTTTGTAGCTACTAATGGTTTTGAATCATTAAGGATAATGTAAACTAAGTTAAATGACTCGAGCTTTTATGGTTGTTGCCTTATTCTTAACTCGTAATGCAGCTATAGCTTGTTCTAGATTATTTGATAGATAAATTTAATTATAAACTACTTTTAATTAAACATGATCCAAGAGAAAACAGGGGTTAACAGAACTTATTGTTAAGTTACGATTAATAGTTGCTAGGAAAGGTATGACAATAAAAATTCAATAAGGTATGTTTAATTATGTGTAGGCCAAGACTGAACTGATGATTAGGTCCATAATGCATTCATCACTTATCATCATTTTTAAATATTTTCTTTAATTTGTTTTAATTAGTTTAGTTTTTTTATTTTCTTATGTGAAACCAAACCAAACCCTCTAACCTAAACACTAATTCTTTTCATTACGAAAGCTAATCAAACATTCTCTATGGGATCGACCCAAACTCTCTATTATTATAGTTATAGGTTTATCTATTTTGAGTATTGTTACGATGTACTACCTATTATTATAGTTATAGATCTAGCTATTTTGAGTATTGTCACGATGTACTATGTCAAAATTTACCTACAATTATTAACAATCCTTTGTATAATAAACACCTGGGATGGTATATAGGCTAGAAACTCTTGATATAACTCCCATAAGGCTTATCGGTGAAATATTCCACGAGTGTAGAAGTCACAGCGAGAACTTGCTTTCTCGATTTATATGGTATAACAATGCCATGTATTATAGTGTTTGTTTAAATTCACTTTTAATTTATGAACTTGTATTGGTTAATGGAAAAGCATTAACATTACAAATTCACCTACAATGATAGATAATCCTTTGCATAATAAATACTTAAGATTGTATATAAGCTAAAAACCCGTGATGGAGCTCCCATGAGGTTTATCAGTGAAATATTCCACAAGTCTAGGAGTCACCGCTCTCGATTCATAGGTGTAAACAACACACGTACTTGAGTGTTTATTTGAATTCAAAGTTAGTATATGAACTTATATTGATTAATCGAGAAATATTAACTTCTATTGATTTATCATTATGTTAGCATTGAATTTAACTATTCAATTATTTACTTTTAATTGTATGGCTAGATGGACAAAAGTTGGATGTCTCATCGGAATGGTCTACTGGATACATAGAAGGAGTTCAAAGTTTCATGCAATTTGTAAAAGATCATATGGGTGATGAATATCATATTCATTTTCCATACATAGATTGCTTAAATGTCGACATTCAAAGTCAAGCAGAGGTATATAATCACTTGCTTATCTGAGGCCTAGATAAATTCTATATTTCATGGACTTATCATGGCAAACGTAAGGAAGAAAGTTGTAGTAGAAGTGTTGATACAAGTGTTGATGATAGTAACAATAATAATGTGGATGATGGTGATCATAAGATTGGTGAGATGTTAGAGGATTATGGGAATTATATGGAGACTATGAATAAAACTGGTTTGCCTAACATAACTGATATTATTATAGAAGATAATTTTGGGAAGTTATAATAAATGTAGTAACAAGTATTTTGACATGTTAATTGACTTGCTCAATGATGCATTACTTGTTTGATACAAATTGTCAAAATCTTATTGTGATGCAAAGAAATTGTTAAGGGACCTTGGATTAGGATTAACTTCTACTTTTTCTAAAGTTATTAGTTAGTAACGATTGTTAATATTTTATATTTTGTTTAGGTTTTTATACTCTCTCAAGCATTATGTACGTAATAGAGTTTGACCTGAAGGGTCTATTACAGAGGCTTATATAGTAAATAAAGGCTTCATATTTTGTTCGATATACTTAAATGACATTGAGACAAAAATTTAATAGACCAGAACGTACTTTAATTTTGAGCAAGATGGTAGTCTGTCAGTTTTCTCCCAAAAATTTAGGCCACTGGGTGTTGGAAAATATGTCAAGTTAACTAAAGACGTATTTGAAATATCCTATTGGTATATTTTGAACAATTGCGAGGAAGTCGACATATATATGAAGTATGTATATTACTTTTGATTTAAAATTTCACATTTCATTTTTTTGATTCAATCCATATTTTCTTATCTCTATTTACTTTTTTAAATAGAGATCATAAAGAGTCTATTTGAAGCAAAGGGATTGATCATGTTGAAGAAAGACATAAGCTTAAGTTCTTATCATGGTTTAAGACTTGAGTAAGTTGTATATTGATAGAATATTATGAACTTATGTAAATTTGTATTTGACATTAAATTCTATTTTCATTTTTTTCATACATATGATACGATTAATTCATTTATCTTTGAAATGTTGTGAAGTATCTATAACTTTGTTCTTAAGTTAAGATCATTGAAGCACTTCTTATTACTATGTTGGTTGAAGCAAAAATGATTCCCTTGTATAAACTAGATAGCACCAAATAACTTAATGCTTACTTTCTTATTAACTTTTATTCTATAAGCATGTAATAAAATTATAAAAGAAGGCCATTAAAACAAGACCATTAAAACAGATTTTAATTTAAATGTAAAAAACCAGATTTAAATTTAAAATTAGCTTGCTCTACATTGATACACCGAGGCTAATTGTCAAGGTTAGGAGTAGCAAGCTTCTTAAACGTTCTCTGCAGATTGATTGCCATGTTTGCGAATTTTGTTTGTGAATGATCCTGCTGCTGGAAAAGGTGTGCAAAACTTGGAAGTTCTTCTTCCTTCACCTTGCGCAAAGTGCACGGATCAAGGAGGAATGATCACGAAAGTGTGTGATTGATGAAGAATGATTGTTCTTCGTAGAATTTTTCGATTAGTTCGTCCGAAAGTTATTGCTTAGAGTTGCTGGGCATGCAACCTACAAAACAAACACAAAGAATGAAAACAAGTTAGAAAACATGTTAGCAAACCGTTAGAAAGATCCTCGGCAATGGTGCCAAATTTTAACAAGGTGTCGTACCCTTGCAAATTAACCCTACACGAATTACAAGTAGTATATGGAAGTAGGGATCATTCCCTCGAAGATCTGATATTGGAATGCTAACTATCGTCGAACTTGTCAATAGAATTTCAGTAAACAAAAACATACATAAAAACATAAACGAAACAAAAATCTAAAATCTAAAATGCAAGCTAACCCAAATGATTCAGTATCAAATGCCAGCTACTTTTAAACCAGAAAACAAAAATGACCAATGGAAAACATAATTCAAAAGATAATCTGAAGCAAAAAGAATCAGATTTGACGTAAACAAAACTCAATGAAATTAACTCAATTAACTCAAATCAGTGCACAAAAATAAGTAAATAGGGGGTTTTGATCTCGATAATTTAGAATTTAAAGAATACGAAATTAAACAAGTGCTAATTCAAAATTTGGAAGAAATCAAA
>JANIJH010000006.1:47952827-47967331 GCA_024520975.1 Erythroxylum areolatum | reverse complement strand
CAATAATGGGAGTATTTGATCTGGTTAGAGATGAAATTTGCTTCTAAGTCCTTCATGAGACTTGTAGCATGAGTTTTTATCTTTTCAATGATATAGAGTATGTAATTTTTCGATAATGGGATAGAAAGTTATGCTTTGTGTTAGATTGTATTACTGTTGAGAATGACCTATATAGGCAGAAACTTTGATTCAGAATTTGATTTGTTTACAGGTTGAATTTGCTTCTAGGTTGTTCATGAAAGTTGTAGAATATGTTTTGCTCTTTTGATTGATATAAAACTTGGAATTTTTGTCTTAAGGAATGGAAAGATAGGATTTTTAGTAGAGTGCTGTACTATTTTGGGAAATATGGGATTATGCAGCAACTTTGATTGTATTTTTGACATCCTTAGAGGTGAAATTGGTTTGTGAGCTCTTCATGAAACTTGTAGGATTTTCTGTTCTCTTTCCAATGAGTCCTTAATTGTAATTTTTGGACATTTGTGTGAAGAGTTGTGTAGTGTGCAAGAAGGGAAGGTTTATAGCCCCTTGTTTTATTTTTTTAATTAATTATTATTTTCTTAATTTGTTATTTATTTTGGCCTAATTTCTTTCTTTTGTTAATAACTTTTTCTTCCGACATCCGATTGACCTGATTCTCGAGGCGTCAGATTCGTATAATATTTAATTTTATAAGATGTAAAATTAGAAATTTTTAGAGATGAAATTGACAGGGATTGGTTAGGTCGAAGTGAGGGGACCAGGTAATTATTTTTCTGGTCCGTGTTTTAGCTATAATTGGACCTACAGAGATCCGAATTGAGTGATTTTGGTGTCTATGAGTTTCTAATATTTAGAGGAAAATTTTGTGATGGGAATTTTTAGGATAGTGCCGGAAATGTCACGAACATACATTGTACACATTTTAAATTGCTACATGTGCATTATTAAATATTTCTTATTGGACAATGTGTAATATATGTGTGTTTGACTTGTGATAGAGGTGCATTTGGAACGTCAGCCCACAGACGTTGCTGAGACTTCTAGGCATTAGCTCGGAAGCTATTGGTGAGTGACCTAGATGGTTCCTCAATTATTATTTGCTTATGCTTCTGTGGAGAATAATGGTAGGATTGTGTTTCTGAGTATGGATTTCGGACAGAAGGTCCGATGTATTGGGAGATTATGACATAAAAGTGCTATTGTCTGAGAATTTGGGACCTCCGTGTTTTAAATGTGATTAATTGTGAACTCTTTGTTTGAATGTGATAATTTGGGATTGATTGTGATGTTGATAATGCTTCTTTGCGACATATGCACTCCATGCATGAACGCATGATCAGTTAATGACAGTTGTGACCGGAATAGCCACCGAGAGCTAGAAGCTCAATGTATTTGGGCCTCGAGCCTACAGTGAATCAGAGCCTCAGGCTCAACGATTAATGTGCCCATACTGGGAAAGTTTAGGCACTCGATCACAACACCGTAATAAATTAGAAAAGTGTCACATACGCATTTCACGTGCATTTGATTTGGTTTCTTTGATTGAGTGAAAGGCTTAATGCTTTGTGCTTATGTGATAACAATCATGTGGTACTTTTGAATGTGATTTTTAAAAAAACTGTGTTATGCTTGAATATTGCATGAATTGAGTGGACCATCGATGATGGTTACTTCACTGAGTTCGCAAACTCACCCAAAATTGCAACTTATTTTTCAAGACCGAGAGAGTAAACTCCTAGCTCTAAAGGGACTTTTCCTGCCATGTAGATCGTGTTGGCAAGAGAAGTCATGACTCACAGGTCGGTCAGCTGGATTTTTGGGATGACCTAGATAGAGTTGTTGTATTTTCCCTATTTTTATAGCATTTTGTCTTAGGCTTTTGGAGTAATGTGCAGACAGTAAAAAACTAACAGATATGTAAAGTTCTGATTTTAGTGAAATGAAATAGGAAAATTTTTGGTCCCAAAAATTAGTGATTTTGATACTGATGTTTTATTATTATGATGCCATGTGAAGTACAGTAGTGATTGTTCGTAGCTCACTCTTATCGTAGGATATGTATCGGAATGACCTACGGGCGTCCCGGTGTATACTCTATGGTAAAGGGGCGCTACAAATATGGACATTGTGCATTCATTAAGGGTATAAAAGGGAGAAGAAAAGACTTATCTTGCATTTGGAAGAGAGAGAAAATGAAAATTAGAAGAGAGAAGAGGGAGAGAGTGTTGTATAAGGAGAAAAGAAGGGGAAGGGCAAGCTAGGTTTCGATTTTTCTTAGCCTTCAAGAGTGATTTTGGAATTTGTTCAAGAAGGAAGAAGAAAGAGGAAGATTAGAGCTTCCATTAGAGCTAAGAAGCTCATTGTTGGGTGAAGATTCAAGGTAAGTTGATTTTAATCTTTTGGAGTTTTGAAAGGTTTTTAGTTCAAAGAGCTTAGGAAATGTATGGGTATAAGTATTTTAGGATCAATTTCATGCTTTTGGTTCTTTAGGTTTTCCAATTTGAATTCTATTGAATTGGAAATTTTTGTCATTGTTAAAGGAAGGCAAGAGAGGCAAGAGAAGCAAGAAGAGGGACTCCATTGAACAAGTTTTCAAGCAAGGAAATTAAGGTGGGTACATTTTTATAGTTGAGTTAATAAGCTTTTAAAGTTTCTTCAAATAAATGGAAGTTAATGATTTTCCAACAACCTTGACAATATGCATTTATTGTCCTTTAAAAATGCCTTTAGAATGTGTCATGTGATTTTGTATGTGAATTTATGTGAATGACTTATGAGCTGATATGAAAATGTTTTCAAATGGCTTCACAATGGTTGTATTTGTTGCTTTTGAATGAGTTGAGAAATGACTTTTATGCTTGGTATAGAAATGTGGCTGATGAATTGTGAAATGATGATGGGAATGTATATGAAATATGTCATGTGCATGACAAACAACTTTTAGAAATGTGCCATTTGGGCTATTGATTTTCAAGTCATGAATTATATGTTATGTGGGTTTGTGGTGGTCTATTCTGTCAGTCAAGTGCACTTGTCTAAAGGCTTCTCTCGCCTGCTCGCTAGTGGCATGGAACTCCTTCACGGACTCCCTTAAGTTTATGGCTACGCAAAACCATTATGTGAAATTGCGATAGTATGTTCTGTTCACGGCTACACAAGACCATTTTATGGAATTGTGTTAGTACGTTCTATAACGGACTACCCAAACCATTCTGATGTGTTTATGCTTTTGTGCTCAGTGGATAAGTTTGATGAATATGCAAATTATGTGGTTTGTGAAATTGGTTGATATGTTGAGAATTTAAGGAATATCTGTTTAATGGATTCCATATGAATTTGCTTTGATCAAGAATGTTTTACAAGATTTTGCTTATTATCGGTTATAAGATTGTTACCCACGAGCTTTCGAGCTCACCCCCTTTCCTTCCCATCCTCAGGCGATGAACAAGAAATCGAGTGATCGAGTCAGGAGTCAAGGCATCACTCTAATTTGCATATTTTGTTTTTGAAGCTAGATTATGTAAAACAATGCTTTAGTTGCATTTTGAGCATTCTAGTTTTGTAAAGTTTGTAATTTTGGATTGTGATGTAAGTGGCTTGAAATGCCCACTAAAGCGTTGTAAAACTCTTATTGGTTTTGATGTAAACGAAATATTTATACATTATGTTTGTTTATGGCTTTCCAAAGTC
This sequence comes from Erythroxylum areolatum, assembly GCA_024520975.1. Lineage (NCBI taxonomy): Eukaryota > Viridiplantae > Streptophyta > Magnoliopsida > Malpighiales > Erythroxylaceae > Erythroxylum > Erythroxylum areolatum. The sequence goes on along the minus strand of JANIJH010000006.1, from coordinate 47,963,659 downwards.
TTTATATTGCATTTTTAAGTTTTTCATGGGGGTTGGTTTTGTGTTCTAACTTCAGGGGAAATTCTGGAATAATTTAGGATGAATTTGACCAAGTTGTCTTCATAGAAGTTGAAGATGATCCTTCTAGCTTTCCAATCATATAAAGATTGTAATTGTTGGATATCAAAGTAGAGAGTTATGATCATTACAAGTTGTGATGCCGCATAGGATGTGTGTATAGGAAAGCTATGGAGAATGATGTTTAATTGTGGTTTTGATGAATCAAATAGGTTGAGAATTGAGAGTTTTATGAGATCAATTTGGTGTTTGAATTGATATGAAGTGAGTTTGCACTAGAATAGTTGGATTTGGGAAGTTTATGAGTGAATATGATGTTAGAATGGATGTAAGAAGCATTGGAGGGGCTTTGGAGGGGTTTAGGAAACCCCCATGTCCATTTAATAGACATTAGGTAGGTCCGTTAAATGGACCTTCTCGAGCCAAATTAGGCTCCTAACCCTGACAATGTTCGTTAAACGGACATGGATGTCCGTTAAATGGACATTCATGGGATAGCTTCAATAAATTACGATTTTTGACTCTTAAATGGCAAAGTCTCACTTTTTGGTCTTCATAAAAGTTGTAGATCTAGAAATCTTCTTTTAAATAGTATAAGAACGAACTCAATCCGACATATGTAGCAAAATTTATGGCATTTGTGCCAAGGCAGGTACAAAATGATTAATGACATACATATGTTGGATTCTTTTGGCTATAACTTCCCCATCTTACCTCCAAATGAAGTGATTCTTGAAGCAATAGATTCCTAAGGCATGTTTCTATCTCTCCATAGAAATTTGTATCTTTTAAATTTGATTTGAAAAATTTTGCATTAAAGAAAGTGAGGGGTCAGTTGGGAGACCATAATTGAGGTATGACATACTTTGGCTTTTTAAGCATAACTTATTCTATAGAATTGCAATTGAGATAGTTCTTACTTAAAATTAAACTAGAGACTTAGAGCTACCATTTTTATGAAGAAGTCAATTTGTGATTTTGGTGATTGTCTGGTGTGGGCACACCACCCTTGTGAAATGATGATTAATAGGGGTTCTTTGAATTTAACCCTACAAGGTAATACGCGAGCTCAATGTTTAGGACTCCAGATTGTTGGGCTCTGGAAACGGGGTCCAATATGTATGGGAAACATGTATATTATAAGAATCTAAAATAATGGATTCACAGTTGAATAATAAAGTTGGTAGCTTGATTATGGTTTAGGCTGTGGTGTTGCGATTTATCTCCATGCAATTAAAGGAGTTTACTTTAAGGGAATAATAAGTTTCATATCATAATAGTAGTCGATTATCAATAATGGCACCATTAAATGAATATGGAATCAAGTATGTTATTAAGAATAAAGTAGGTCATTACCTTAGTCTTAAAACATACATTTTAGCATTTGCTTATTATGGACCACAATCTCGATGAGTGGTGAACTCATATGTGTTTCATTATAATTCTTGATATGATCGGAATGGATTTTTATAAAGTATTAATATAGTGTCTGCATGTTAGAATTATTCATTGAAACATGTATCAGGGAACATTCACTCAAATAAAGAGTTTATAATGATATCATCACTTATAGATGTTTTATAGAGATTAGTGATTAAACTTGCGCTAGGAGTTTGATGGACTAGCTACCCATCAAGTTTTAACACCAAGATGAGATCTTGTGTTTTAATAACCATATAGAGTAAAACGAGAGATCTAGAAGAAAAAACCATTATAAGGGCAAAACGGTAATTTTATCCTTTTTTATGTAGATGGCTATAATAAGGTTCATAATAGGGTTTGTAATTTGACATATTATTTAAAATATGTGTTCTTATAATATTTAGTAATTCAAGAGTTCAACTAATTGTCTTTAATGGAATGGCATTTAGTTAATAAGCTAGAATTAATTCTAATGAGATTAAATTAATTCTGGGCTTATTGGAGCTTGAATAATCTAAGTCCAATAAGATTCCCCACTTGGCTTCAAAGAAGGTTATCAAGCCAAGTAAGAAATACAAATGGAGGTTTTAAAGCCTATGATTGAATGTTAGGCTTGCACTAATTAATGGTTAATTAGAAGCCCAAATGAACATTTAGAAATGGGCTAGATTTTGGTTTAATTTGATTAATTTGATTAATTATATTAAAACAAAATTCTTAAGGAAATGAAAGGAAATTTCAGTTTTTAATAGCTGAATGTGCAGCTACACATTTAACATTGAATTACTAAATAAAGATGGTATTTATCATGCATTATCATCATTAAATGGAGTAATAATCTTGCCATTAAATGGTTTAATGGTTGTCTTTTAATGATGGCATGCAATGTAACCTTTTTAGCAATCATTTGAATAAAGATGAAAGAGGTGTATTTGATGGATGATCTTCCTTCTGTCATCACTAAAATCAAAATTGACATGTCAGTTTAGGTTATTGGTCTTTTCATATAGCCATATTAAAATAAATGGGAAGAGTCTCATTTAATGGCTTCTTTATGTTTGATTAAAGAAAGGTGTGATGTATTGGATGCTCTTCTCTTCTTTCTTTTCATGCATAACCGAAATTGACAAGGTGTAAGAGAGGTGTTCTTACATTTTTGGACTCTCTCTCCTTTCTTACACGGGTGAGTCGAAACTTGAATGAGAAGTGCCTTATCTTTGGCTGTTTTCTTCTAAGAAAAATCTCCTCCAAAGTTTTCATCTCCTTTTCCACCAAAGGATCTTGTTAACCAAGTTGTCCAAAAAGAACAAGTGGTAGATCAAATTGGTTGATGATACAATATCGAGAAGAAGAAACGATTATAAGAAGAAGAGTATACATCACTTTGGAGAGGATACATTGCTGAGGATAGAATAGCACAATGAGGAGTTAAAGCTGTAGCGAAGGAGTTAGTAATATAATCTCCATCTTGTTCTTATGATAATTATTTTCCATATATCGTATCATGTATAGTGGCATGTTGATTTTGTTATCTTGCTTCCGCTATGTTATGATTTCTAAAAAAGTTTTGAAATCTACCATTTAACTAAATCTTTATCAGAGCCATTTTTATTATGCATTCCTATATGTGATGCATGGGTTGGCAATTATTTTTTGTATATTGCATATTTTTATATGATAGAAATATATATGGTGTATGTTTTTCTCTTTTGGTTGTCCATAGAATTTCTATTTACCATGTAAGATTTCTTCATTTGGTTTGTAACAAAGAGGGTGGTTTATCATTACGATCTTTCCTCCTTGGCTTCATTTTTCTGTTTTCATTGATTTTGTAATTTACAAATTAATGCAATGATGAAGATGAAGCAGTCATGGATTGAAGAAATGAAGAGGTAATGGTTTCGGTGTATCCTTTTGTGTATTGGCATAGTTTTGGTTTTGTGAAGAAGACCAAAAATGCTGGATTTTTGTTTCTATGAATCAAGTTTCCATTTTATGTCAAAATAAGTGCTGATTTTTGTTTCAATGAATTAAATTTTAGTTTTGATAAAAAAAACATAGTGCTGGTTTTTTGTTTTAATGGAACAAGTTTCGGTTTTAATGAAAGCAAGTGTTGGAATTTTTTGTTATGGCAAAGATTCAGTTTTATGAAAATCTAGTACTGAATTTTTGTTTTCAAAGTCATGTGAGCGAAGAGTTCAAAGTGGAAGATCTAATTCGAAGAAGAATATTTTGGGCCTAAAAGGCTTGTAATTATTTTTGTGATGGACAATCAAAAGTGGTTTAATTAGTTCATGTGATGAATGGATAAATGAATGCAAATAATATGTGATATTATATGATTGCATGTCATTTAGAAAATTACCAATCCTAAGCCTTGCCATGCATTCATTATGTATGAGATATATAATGAAAAAATATAAGATGGATAATAAATTGCATCTAGACAAGATGGTATTTATTAAAACTTAAAGCCCAAAAAGATTGAATGGGAGAGGATGCTCATGGAAGAGTTCACGGTCTCCATGTGATGACCTATTTGCATGTGGTGAAGTGTTAATCCCCATCGGGGGACCTGAATCGTAGATCTTGCATGGTTTAGGTCTCCTTAAGGATAAGTCCACTTATGATAGCAACTGTGACCTCCCACCAAGGCATGGTTTGCAAGTCCCTTTAATGTATGAATCAAATGGTTAAACACTCGACATAGATTATCAATAACCCACCCACCGTAGCTATGTTGGTAAAAATATGGACCAAATTATGACGCTTCTCAAAAAGTTGGGCATGAAGATGCTTGGTAGTTTTTTAAGTGGGAGGGTCCTAATTTTTCTTTGAATGGATAAGATGATCCACAGTCACTTAGTCTGTTATAGATAAGAAAAATAACCGTCATATAAAGTTTTAAATTTTTTAAGTTTTGTTAAATCTATCATCATGCATACATGCATCATGATTTTACACAAAATTTCAATATTATTGACCAGTGTGCTCATGTCTTAATAATTTATATTTTTAGACATAATCAACCATAAAATGAATCCACTCACTTTACTCTTAACAAATAACAAATTGGAAAATGGAGAGAAATTTAATGGATAGAGATGTAACCTTGACATTGTTCTTCAAAATGAACATATTTCATGGGTATTAACTGAAAATGAGCTTGCACCTTTGAGTAGAGATTCAACTCCTAAGCTAGTCCAACAATATGAGCGTTGGCAAAATGTTGATAAGACTACTAAGTGTTATATTCTAGCTTCTGTTAGCAGCATGTTGCAAAAGCAAATTGCTTGTATGAAAACTGCTAGTGCAATGATTCATCACTTGCATGAGATGTTTGTTGTGAGGACCAGGTCTGCAAGAGTGAAAACTATCCACACCTTTCATAATATCATACAAAAACCTGGTGAACTGGTACGGGATTACATACTTAAGGTAATTTCTGCAGTTACCGAGACTGCGATGCTTAGGGCATATATGGATGTGGATTTATAGATGATTATTGATCACCAATAGCTTAAACTCTTCTTTTCAACAGTTTAAGTTAGACTATGAGCTCAACAATAAGGATTACACCTTGAGTGAGTTGATGAATACCCTCTAGAGGACAGAGGAGATATTGAATATCAAGGCTTATAGGCCAGAAGCTAATATAGCAACTTCTTCTAAGCCCAGGGGTAAGGGCAAGAAAAAGAAAAAGGGTTCAATGAAAAAGAAGGTCCAAACAAGGGTCAATGCCTAACCCATAAAAAAGAAGGCTAAAGAGAACACCAAAGAAAAGTGTTTCCACTTTGATGAGATAGGCTACCGGAAAAGAAACTATCCAATCTACATTAAGTCCCTCAAAAGCAAACAAGCTATGGATTTCCTAAGTTTGTTAGGAACTAGAAATATGGCAGATTTATCTACTTCTTGGATATTAGATTCAGGAGCCACTAACCATGTTTGTAATTCCTTGCAGGGGTTTCAGCAAAGGAAAAGACTACCTAAAGGTCAGTTTCAAGTCCAGATAGCAGATAGATCCTATATTTTAGTAGAATCAGTGGGAGTAGTTATCTTGGACTTTCCTAGTGGTCATAGGTTATATTTGGAGGATGTTTACTACATGCCAATGATTGTAAGGAACATGATTTCTATCTTTTGTCGAATAAAATTTGATTATTCCTTATATTTTGAAAATGTTGTTTCAATATATGAGAATAAGGATTTTATTTATGATGCGATAATTAAACAGGGATTGTTCTTTATAGAACCTATGACAGGCTCACTAAATACCATAGAATTGATAAAACCAAGACATTCCAATGTCTCTAGCATTAATTCAAAATATCGGTGGCACCTAAGAATGGGTCCTATCAATCAAAAGATACTTGACAGGTTAGTAAAGGATAGGATCCTTACAGTCTTAGATAATGATCCATTACCCACCTGTGAATCTTGCATTGAAGGAAAAATGACCAAGGCCTCATTTCCTTCCAAAGGAAACATATATGAATCCACGTTGAACCTAGTACATACTGATGTGTGTGGGCCCATGAACGTACAAACTAGACGAGTTTATGAATATTTCATAACCTTTATAGATGATTACTCTAGACATGGCTATTTGTATTTGATGCATAAAAAGAGTGAATCCTTTGAAAAGTTCAAGAATTCAAAGCTAAGAAGCAGCTAGGCAAGCCATTAAACCAACTTCGATCGGATTGAGATGGTGAGTACTTATCTGGAGAGTTTCAGCAATATTCAATTGATAATGTAATTGTTTCCAACTAGCTGAGAGGAGAAATATGACTCTATTGGAAATGGTAAGATCAATGATGTCCTACGCTAGCCTTCCAAAATCATTTTGGAAATATTCCATACAAATGGCAACATATCTTCTTAACTTTGCTCCATCAAAATCGGTCCCTAAAACACCTAGGGAATTGTGGACTAGTCGAGTGTCTTCTTGTGGCACTTAAGGACTTGGGGTTGCCTAGCTTATGTTCTAAGACCTGAATCCATAAAGATGGAACCAAGGTCAGAAGTATGCTTATTTGTAGGATGTCCTACGGGAACTCGAGGGTACTATTTTTAAAATCCTTAGGATAGAAAGGTATTTGTGTCAGCAAATGCGACCTTCTTAGAGGAAGAGTTTGTGAGAAATCATAAACAAAGAAGTGAAGTAGTACTAAAGGAGTTAGCTATTTCATCCAAACCAAGAGTTGACTTAGATATGATATAATAAGATGTCGAAATGGAACTAAGAGTTGAATCAAAAGAGAAACTTGAACATCAAATAATGCCTAGACATCGTGAGAGGGTTGTGAGACAGCCAGATAGGTATCTAGGTCTAGAAGAAGGCTTAACTGCCATCTCAGACTAAAAAGAAATGGATCCCATTACATATACACAAGCTATTAATGATGTTGATGCTGAAAAAAGGCTCAAGGTGATGGAATCGGAAGTAGATTCCATATACGCTAATGAAGTCTAGATCCTTGTAGATCTACCACCAGATATAAAAGCCATAGGGTGTCAATGGATCTAAAAAAGGAAAAGAGGATCAGATGGAAAGGTAGAGACCTTTAAGCTAGATTGGTAGTTAAGGGATATACTCAAAAACAGGGTGTAGACTATAAGGATACTTTTTCTCTGGTTGCCATGCTTAAGTCCATCAGAATTCTTTTCACCGTAGAAACCTATTTTGATTATGAAATATGTCAAATGGATGTCAAAACTGCATTTCTTAATAGGGATCTTGAGGAGACCATTTATATGGCCTAACTAGAAGGTTGTGTTGAGCCAGATAATGAGCATAAGGTATGTAAGTTACAAAGGTCCATTAATGGACTTAATCAAGCATCTAGGTTGGAATATTAGGTTTGGTAAGTCTATCAAAACCTATGGATTCATACAAAACCTAGATGAGCCTTGTGTATGTAAAAGAATACAAAAAGGCAAGGTTATTTTCCTAATCCTATATGTTGATGACATTCTGCTCATTGGGAATGATGTGGCAATGTTATCTATAGTTAAGTATGGTTGAATGAATAGTTTTCAATGAAGGATATAGGAGAGGCTAACTACGTTCTAGAGATCAAACTTATAAGGGATCGTAAGAACAAACAGATACCCTTGTCTCAATTAACCTACATTGAGAATATGCTCAATAAGTTTGCCATGTAAGATTCCAAGAGGGGTTTTATACCTACTAGACATAGACTCAAACTTTCAAAGGAACAAGCATCTAAAACCCAAGAGGAGGTTGAAAGCATGCATAACATTTCATATTCTTTGGTTGTTGAAAGTTTAATGTATGTAATGCTTTGTACTAGATCGGATATCTGTTATGCAGTAGGACTGGTAAGCAGATTTCAGTCCAATCCAGGAATGGAGCATTGGACTGCAGTTAAGTATATACTTAAATATCTTCGTAGGACAAAGAACTTAATGCTTGTTTACTCTGGACATAACCTTATTCCGACAGGATATACAGATTTTGAATTCCAATTAGATGTTGATTCAAGGAAATCAACTTATGGTTCTATATTTGCTTTAGGAGGTGGAGCCATAGTCTGGAGGAGTGTTAAGCAATCTTGTATTGCTAATTCGACTATGGAGGCTAAGTATGTTGCTACTTGTGAAGCAGCAAAGGAAGTAGTCTGGCTCTGTAAATTCCTAAATGATTTGGAGGTAGTTCCAAAGGTAGAAAAAGCCATTACACTTTATTGTGATAATTGTGGGGCAACGATTAATTCTAAAGAACCTTGGAGCCACAAATCTGCCAAACACAATAAGAGAAAGTATCATTTCCTAAGGGAGATAATACAACATGGAGGGGTGAATGTGGTAAAGATTCCCATAGAGCAAAAACTTGCTTATCTGTTTACAAAGAAGTGTCTTAAAAGAGTTTTGAAGGCCACCTAATAGGGATGGTAATGAGGGATATGTCAAACTTGCTTTAGGACAAGTGGTAGATTGTTGGAGTTATATAAATATAATGCCCTGGAAAGCAAGTGTATTTACTTGTAACTTAATCTTCTTCAGCTACAATTTTGTAATGAAAATATTTATTATTAATAAAACACAAAAGTTTGGTTTTTATGAGCACTATATATCTAGTTATAAGGTATCGAGATTATTTTGTAAGTAATATACATATACATAAAGATGTATGGAAAACACGTATATTATAAGAATTTAAAATAATAGATTCACATTTAAATAATCAAGTTGGTCACTTGATTATAGTTTAGATTGTAGTGTTGCAATTTATCTTTGTGCAAGTAAAGGAGTTTACTTTAAGGAAATGATGAGTTTCATATAATAATAGTAGTCGACTATCGATAATGGCACTATTAAATAAATCTATAATCAAGTATGTTGTCAAGAATAAAGTAGGTCGTTACCTTAGTCTTAAAACATACATTTTAGCATTTGTTTATTATGGACCACACTCTTGATGAGTGGTGAACTCATATGTGTTTATTATAATTCTTGATATGATCAGAATGGATTTTTACAGAGTAATAATTTAATTTCTGCATATTAGAATTATTAATTGAAACATGTATCAAGGAACATTCACTCAAATAAAGAGTTTATAGTGATATTATCACTTCGAGATGTTTTATAGAGGTTGGTGATTAAACTAACGCCAGGAGTTTGGTAGACTAGCTACCCATCAAGTCTTAACACCGAGATAAGATCTTGTGTGTTAATCACCATATAGAGTAAAATGGGAGATCTAGAAGAAAAAAACCAACATAAGGGCAAAACAGTAGTTTTATCCTTTGTTGTGCGGATAGCTATAATAAGGTTCATAATAGGGTTTGCAATTAGACATGTTATTTGAAATAGGGTTTGCAATTAGACATTTTATTTGAAATATGTGTTCTCATAATATTTAGTAATTAGAGAGTTCAACTAATTGTCTTTAGTGTAATGACATTTAGTTAATAAGCTAGAATTAATTCTAATAAGATTATATTAATTTTGGGCTTACTGGAGCTTAAATTATCTAAGTCAAATAAGATTCCCACTTGGCTTCAAGGAAAGTTATCAAGCAAAGTAAGAAATATAAATGAAGGTTTTAAAGCCAATGATTAGATGTTGGGCTTGCATTAATTGATGGTTAATTAGAATCCCAAATGAACATTTAGAAATAGGCTAGACTTTGGTTTAATTTGATTAATTTGATTAATTATATTAAAACAAAATTCTTAAAGAAATGAAAGGAAATTTTGGTTTTTAATGGTTGAATGCGTAGCTGCACATTTAGCATTGAATTGCTAAATAAAGATGGTATTCATCATGCATTATCATCATTAAATGGAGTAATGATCTTACCATTAAATGGTTTAATGGTTATCTTTTAATGATGGCATGTAATGTAACCTTTTTAGCATTCATTTGATTAAAGATGAAAGAGTTGTATTTCATGGATGACCTTCCTTCTTTCATCACTAAAACCGAAATTGACATGTCATTTTAGGTTATTGGTCTTTTCATATAGCCATCTTAAAACAAATGAGAAGAGTCTCATTTAATGACTTCTTTATGTTTGATTAAAGAAAGATGTGATGCATTGGATACTCTTCTCTTCTTTCCTTTCATGCATAACCAAAATTGACAAGGTGTAAGAGAGGTGTTCTTAGATTTTTGGACTCTCTCTCCTTTCTTGCATGGGTGAGCTGAAATTTGCATGAGAAGTGTCTCATCTTTGGCTTGTTTCTTCTAAGAAAATTCTCCTCTAAAGTTTACTTCTTCTTTCCCACTAAAGGATCTTGTTAACCAAGTTATCCAAGAAGAACAAGTGATAAATCAGATTGGATGAGGATATAATATCGAGAAGAGGAAGCAATTACAAGAAGAAGAGGATACATCACCTTGAAGAGGATACATCACCTTGAAGAGGATACATTGCCGATGATATGATAGCACAGCGAGGAGTTAAAGCTGTAGCGAAGGAATTAATAATATAATCTCCATCTTGTTTTTATGATAATTATTTTCCATATAATGTATCGTGTATGGTGGCATGTTGATTTGGTTATCTTACTTCTGCTGTGATATGATTTCTAAAAACGTTTTGAAATCTACTATTTAACCAAATCTTGTATGTTTTCTTTTCCGATCCAATATAAGGAATAAGAGAAGTCAACATGTGACTATCCTTATTCTCAACATTTTCCTTATTTAAGCTAGTTTGTTTCCATTTGGAAGATAACCAAAAAAGTGAATGAACTTTTTCATGAGATTTTCTCTCATTTGGCATATCAAGTTCTGTAAGGTTTGATTGATTGTTTTCCAAAAATAATCATTGGGTTTGTTTTTTTGCCAAAAATATTCAATTTGTTCTTGTGTTA
>JANIJH010000006.1:47678384-47702977 GCA_024520975.1 Erythroxylum areolatum | reverse complement strand
CTTCCCAAACCTTATTCGATAGTAACTCCTGAAATGAAATTGGAATTAGTCTTTGTATAAACACATGACAATTATAACTTTTTTATCCCAAATAATTTGTAGTTCCTCATGTCCATACACCTTGCCAAGTTTGAAATATAACCATCAGAAAACTTAGACTTTTTAACTATTCACACAAATTTTCTTTTTGTTTTTTGTCTAAAGTGTAATATTCTTTTCGATATTTACTGGTACAAAGATCTTCATGTAACTTATTCCTTTTGCAAAAAGGTTTCAAATTAGCTCATGATTTTGCATTGTCTTTTGTCCTCACTTTAATGTTCATTATGGTACTGAACAAATTGTCAAAAATATTTTTTTCAATATGCATCACATCTAAATTGTGATGTATCAAATTAGCTTCTAATACATCAAATCTCAAAAGATGCTTCGTTTTCTCTAACTAATGTTTTTACTAATGCTTGTATTAACTTCATCAGCTTCAAATTCTGTAACTTTCAGCCACCCTAATTCATTAATCTCTTGTAATATCTCTTCACCACCTTTGTGAGGGGGATGAGGTATTTGTACCATCCTATTCTTAATGAACTTTTGTTTATTACATCTAAATGGATGATCTGGAAGAACAAAATTTCCTATGGTTGTCGAATCAATATGATTTGTCCCCATTTGGAAGATAAAACGCATCAGAATCAGTGTCACAATAAGGGCAACCTAATTTTCTTGCTGTGCTTCATCCAAACATCATGACATATGTCAGAAAATCACTAATGGTCCATATCAAAGCTGCTCTCAACAATATTTTGTTTTAGAGACACATCATATGTCTTAAAACCATATTTCCAAAGATGCTACAATTCAGATATCAATGGTTGTAAGAATACATCAATTTTATACTTTGAATTTGTAGGCCCTAGCATAATCACTGTCAAGAACATATATGCCTCATTCATACACATCCAAGGAGATAAATTATAAGGAGTAATTATGATTGACCATGATAAATATTGTTGGTCCGATTGACCACCCATCTGTCAATAATCTTAACCTAACATTTCAACTTTCAGCTACAAACTCATAATGGGTGTTATTAAAATGTTTCCATATAAATGCATTTAATGGATGACTTATTATTCCATCTTCTTGTTCATGTTCGTTATGCTATCTCATATGAGATGCAGTAACATCAGAAGCATATAGTCTTTGAAGTCTCGGAGTTAGCGAAAAATAATACATCCACTTTCAGGGTACTAATTTCTATTTTATAGAATGGTTTCTAGGCTTAAGCCTATATTGACCACAAAATTTGTACTCTTGTAATTCCGCATCATCTCCCCAATACAACATACATCCCAATTTGCAACAATCAATCTTTTTAATAGGCAAACCAAGATCCTTAATAAGTTTCTTCACATTGTAAAAACTATCAACCATTGTATGATCAGGAGGCCGTGATTCATTATACCATCCAAGAATTTTATCAAAACTACGATCAGAAATATGTCATTTAGAATTTATGTTTAATATTCAAGCAATTTAAGAAAATTGAGTCATTATCTCACAATTTGGCCATAATTCTTAGTCAGCTGAGTGTAGTAAGTCAAAAATTTATTTTGCATATGGGTTTGGTTCTTCTTTAACATTTTCTATATTTTCCTAAAAGGTATAATCGACTATATCATAAACCATTTGCATGTAAGGTTTTTCATTTGCTTCCAACCATTTGCATGTAAGGTTTTTCATTTGCTTCCACATTATTTGTTCTAAATCCAATCCCCATTCAAACTCATCTACATTCACTGATGAGTGTACTTCATTACCTCTGAGGTACTACAAATTAATGGCTCCCTATATCATGTCTACTCAAAATAATTTGGGACAAATCTTTTTCTCTGCAAATGTCTATTCACTTCATCAATAGGAAGGAAACGAATGTGTTTGCACTTTTTACATAAACATCTGATCTTTAGGCCATCCATATATGTAGGTTGAGAACATGCATAATGAATAAAAGCTTCAACTCCCTTAACAAACTCAGGATTAATGAATACATCTAAGATCAATCAAAGGTACTCATTTATGCAAACCTGTTAATTTAAAAGAGTGATTTCATAGTTAGAATCTTTCATGTCCCCAAGTTTACAAAACATCTAAACTTTACATAACATTCCCTAAGTATTAATTAATCGAATCAATCACCTACAATTGATTTCAATACTATGGTACGTGACATTGTTTATACCTGTAAATCAAGAAAGCAAGTTCTTGTTTTTGACTCCTAGGCTTGTGGAATTTTTCACCAAAAAGCCTCACAGGAGCTGCAACATGAGTTTCTAGCTTATATACCATCCTAGTAGTTTATTATGCAAAGAAATGTTTTGTCTATAAACGATATGAATTTCTTGTATTAATACTAAGTTTGCATTAATCAATTCGAAGTTGAAGTATTAATCAATTAAATTAATCACCTACAGTTGATTTCAAAACTATGGTACGTGACATTGTTTATACCTATAAATTAAGAAAACAAGCTCTTGTTGTGACTCTTAGGCTTGTAGAATTTTTCACCAATAAGCCTCACGTGAGCTGCATCACAAACCTATATACTATCCCAGGGGTTTATTAAGTAAAGAATTGTCTTGTCTATAAAACGTATGAATTTCTTATGTTAATACTAAGTTTGTATTAATCACATCGAAGTTGAAGTGTTAATCAATTAAATTAATTACCTACAATTGATTTCAAAACTATGGCACATGGCATTGTTTACACTTGTGAATCAAGAAAACAAGTTCTCGATGTGACTCCTAGGCTCGTGAAATTTTTCACAGATAAGTCTCAGGGAACTGTATCATAGGTTTCCAGCCTATATACTGTCCTAGGGGTTTATTATGCAAAGAACTATCTTGTCTATAAAACGTATGAATTTCATGTGTTAATACTAAGTTTGCATTAATCACGTTAAAGTTGAAGTATTAGTCAGTTGAATTAATTACCTACAATTGATTTCAAAACTATGGTATGTGGCATTGTTTACACCTTTGAATTAAGAAAATAAGTTCTCATTGTGATTCCTAGGCTCGTAGAATTTTTCACTGATAAGCCTTAAGGGAGTTGCATCATGAGTTTCTAGCTTATATACCAACCTAGGGGTTTATTACGCTTCAAATCATCCATAAGATCTCAAAATCATTCCACATATAGTAAAAGTTTATGTAATCATACATCTACTCATCAATGATTCAAACATAACCCAAACATAAATAGTTTGACTACTAAAGAAGAACATAAAAACTCATCAATGATTATAAGAATATTCTAAACAACAACAAAAAACCAAGACCTTCTTTGCATTCATACAAAACTCAAACACATCTAATTAATGTATTATTAAACCAACACATACGGTAGATATTAGTTGGATGACTTACTTGAATGGACGGACAAATACAGACTACAAAGAAGAAGGATGAGCGATGCTCTTCAAAACAAAATAGATCCTGCGAAAAAAATATTTGGTATTAGTTAACTGGTAGGAATGCAACACTATTTGAAAAGGACTACAACTGGTATTAAAATCTACTTCATATTCAAAAGTAAGCAAGATCAAACAAAGACATCATGAACATCAATTTAAGAATTTCTTTTTTAACATCTCTTTTCTTTTTATAGACATCATAAACCTTCTTTAATTAACTTTTTGTGTAAGCCCTTTTTGTAGGGACAAAGTATATTATAATCTAAGCATAATGCGTTATAATATTTTTACTAAGCATAAGCATGCAATTGATACATTACTTTTACCAACATAATTACCGATAATATCTACAAGAGCAAAATCCTTTCCTAAAACATATATATGTAATTTATTTATAGTTAAAATAAGCTAAAACATTCAACGGAAACAAAAACTAACCATTTAATGGCTAGGACAATAGCATTGGTCAAATAATTCTATTACAAACTTGTGGTACATGTTATTATAAGATCAATATGAGGAAACAAAAATGAATAAAGTGTATTGAACCTTGAATCATTTAAAAAATACATAAAATTAAAATATATTATAAAATATTAACAAAGACATAAATACTAGTAAACTAGATATGCATTATTATCTAAAATGGAAATAATTATGACTGCTAGGAAGAGGAGAAGCCAACAATCTTACTTGCCAAAAAAAATTGATGTTCTTAATCTTATGAAGCTTATTTCATCACCTTAAAATTTTCCTACAAAAACAAATTCAATTATTAAAAGCTAAGAACATCAATTTAAAATAACAAAGTAACTTTTAGAGGAAAGAATAATAGTAACTCTAACCTTGTAGATAGACAAATGAAATGATACATTTTCAAACAAGGTGGCTTTTCTCAGTTAAAGACTAAATTATATGGATTAAGTTGTTATTTGAAAGGTTTGTTAGATTAAATTAAATTGATTAAGAATTGAATGCAAGTATTTAAATGCCTTTCTAGTTAATGAATAATGCGATTGAGTAGATGATGAATAACCTTGATTTCTCTAATATATTTGTTTTGTTTCCTTAAAATTGTCACCTATTTAAGTTAAGAGTGATTGAAATTGATTTACTTCTAGACAGGCAAAAACATAAACAGTTTTAGATTTTCTAATCCATACCATTTCTACTACAAACTTTTATTTATTTACTAGTTAGCAATTTTTGGTTTTCTAATCCATACCATTTCCTTTAGGGATCAACTCCTACTTATTACTATATTACTTGATAATGAAAGGCAAAATTTATTTTGTTATAGGTAATAGATACCTAATACGAAAATTTATAACTAGATAGAGAAAGTAATGATCCATTAATATACAAATTTACCACAAATAATAGAAAATCATATTTTGTAAAGCATGTAATCTTATAAAACATAATAAAGAAAACTACCTACCAATGTTTATGATACTATAAAGATTTGCATTACACCTTAATATTCCAGAAAAGTTCTAAATAAGCCTCTATCCTTATCTATGATGTCATTTTTTGAAAGAAATAAAATATCTATATTTCATTGATGAGAAAAAAATCAAATGATACACGGTTAATTACAAAAAACCCCAAAAATCATATGAGGTTGAAAGAGTGGGATTTAGTGAAACTTAAGCCTAAGCAGTACTCATACCAAAATAAGCTCCAAAAGATCCAATTGCTTGAGGATTTGTCAAATGGTCAGAAAGTTTAGGGTCACTAGACACCCAATGTCTCAATTGTTTACTCAATGATGGGTATCAAGCAAATTAGAATATAATGTTCAAATCATCATTTTCGAAAGCACAATATAATGTCCAAATTCTTAACAAAATCACAACATCAAGTTCAAATGCTCATCCAAATCACAATATAATATTTAAATTATTAATGAAGATGCAGAAGCATACCAAAGCACGTGAACGAAGAAGACAAACAACGAAGACACAGAAGGGAACCGAAGCACGCTAAGGAAGAAGACATAGAATGAAGATGCAGAAGGGAACTGAAGCACGTGAAGGAGCATAATGAAGACACAGAAGGGACGGAGAGAAGGGAACAAAAGCACACATGGACAACAACGACGACAAAGAACCGGCGATAGAAGAGAAACAAAAGAGAGGAGAAAATGAACATCAATGGGGGGTGGGTCTCGTGTGTAGGTTGGACGTTTAACCAAAACTAGGTTTTGTGTGTTAATTAGACGTAACACCAAGCGATGTCATTTTCGATTTATTAAAAATGTTGAAGTCGAAGCTAATGACAATGTTTAGGTTTTAATTTTATCGACAGAATAACTCTTTCGTCGTAAATCACCGACAGAATCCAGTTCCATTAATAACCCTGATGCCTACTTTTGCCATGAAGCATTCCTAGTAAATTTACTGATGAAAATAGTTATTCCATCACTATATTTCGTCAAAAATTTTGTTGGGATAATTTTCCTCTATTTTACTAACAAAAAATTTATCTGTCGCTAAATGCAAATTTTTTTGACAATTTTATCGACAAGAATTGATTTTATGTTGCTAATTGCCTATGGTATTTTTACCGTCAGTAATATTCCGTTTAAATTTTATAATTTTCTTGTAGTGAATAAGATTATTATCGCTCTCATAAGCTAGATATATTAAGCAAATACTTGAACAATTTCATATGCATGATTGTAAGTCATTTCATATGCTCATTGTTAAAGGCAAGTTCTTAAGCAATAAGTAGCGTCCTCAAACACCATAAGAAGAGGAATTGTTGATAGTTTTATAGATATTAATCAAATACCAAACATATGCTAGCTTAAACCTTTTTTTATATTATTTAGATGTCAATATGAATGTGACTAGTGTTATAATGTTACATTATGATAGTCAAGTAGCAATTGCATATACTAAAGATCCCAAGTATCATTACAAAATCAAATGTATAGATATCAAGTATATTATGCCAAATGCCCAATAGCTCAAGGAGAATTAAAAATAAAGCATATTCTTACATGATAAATAATTGCAAATTGTATATTTAAGCTGATTTTTAGGGATGCATTTTATATGCATGTTAGGTCATTAGGATTGCTTAGGATTTAAATTATTTTAATAGTTCTTCCTTAATGTGGATATTCATTGTACTTTTTTTTTAATCAATGTTGATACTTTATTTTTTATACTTAAGTATTTGATGCAATATATGTTTAACTAAGTATAAACACCAGTTTCTGAAATGAATTTTAGACAAAAATTCAATTATAAAAATATGTGAAAGCTTGATTTTGATTTGAGTATTTATTTATAGAATGAATGTTTAAATGGGTATCAAAAATTCAGTATAAGATACAAGAAGTGTTTGGAACATATATAAGATACCTTCTCATATAGGTAATCAAAAGAATGCGGAACATATACAAGATACCTTCTCATATAGATAATCACCTCTATTGAGTTGTAATAAGGATGAGGCAATTTCTAAATTGTTTGACCAAGTAATAAATGAGACTTCAAGGTTTAGAACACTAATGTTAATATGAAGTATCTTAAAAGATAAAGAGTTATTATTAATGACATTCCTAAAAGAAATAATATGTTTATCTAATTTGTCTTAATAAGTTAAATTTGAGCTTTGAAAGGTAAATTGAATGATTAAATAAATGAACTAAAGTTAGGAATTATGTATGCTCTTTTATACGATATTATGAGATAAGAAATATACTTTGATGGAAGAGGTTTAATATCATAAAAAAAGAATCATACCATGTTTACATATTTCATCGATAAGAATCATATAAATTATAATCTCAGTTGATATTATGTAAGGATCTTTGAGATTATTTGAACGTCAAATTAAAATATCTTTTTACTTGGCTTATAATTTTAAAGAATTAAGTTAATGTTTGTTATCTTATAATATTTCTAGAAGATCATCAATTAATTGATCTAATAAGATATTCTATAAAAGAGAGAGAATTTGATTTAAAGAGTTAAGAAAGGAGAGAAAGCATTATAAATATGAGCTATCATCATGATGTATTTAAAAGATTCTACCTGCTTTATAAAAGCAATACAAATATAAAGTATTTATATAATAAAATTGAAATAATAATGAGTTTACTCTATATTGAAAACAACAGATCTTCCAAAGCATGTTGGGCATATAGATTCTTAGTCAAGTTTGAAAATTGGAAATCTAAAGCATGCTGACCGCATTATATCTGAGTAGAGATGTTGGGATAATTTCAAGCCACTTGTAATAAGTCTCACGTAATAATAATTTATTTTAATTTAAAGAATATCCAATTATGCTCATGCTTATTTACGTAAGTGCCCTGCAATAACTAATGTCGCAAATATAATTATATAAATATAAAATGAATATGTTTTGTTAGATATATATTACTTTGTAGGAAATTAATTTTCTCTAAGTACTTATAAGAGAAAGAGACAGTATATTAAAAAAAAATACAAAATGTATTTTCTAGAGTAGTAGAAGACTTATCAATAAGTTGATTTTAGAAGATTTTTAATTTATAAATTATCTATAAATATTTCTTTGTAAATCTTTATATCAACACTAATAAGTATATCTTTTATTATTCAGATAATATTATCTTTTTCAAAATTATATTTTTATGTACACGAATTATCTTCTGCACTCTAGTTTTCTTTATTTTGTTAGGCTCTCCAATCTCCAACAAGAACTGCCACCGGGATGGACTCCCTAAAATCTGAGGACCTTTGGAGCCAACTCCAATAACCTGTCCAAAGCATCAGAAGAGAACTTCCTTGCAAACAGGAAGCAAGTACGGGTGGTCTCTCCATTGTACTCACAAGTGGTGGAATTCCTTAGCCTTTCCAATAAACCAATGGTGACATCTAACGCTCCGAACTTATCTGGATGAGCTGAACGCCTGGACCAATGAACCCATGTTAATGTCCTGTTTGTATTCTCCTCCCAAAACCTGATACTTACAAAAGTTGGCAGGTAATGCTCGTCACTGAAACATGAGCGTACGCAAAATTCCTGAAATGCCGGGAAATATATCTGGTCGGAGACAACCTCTACGGCAAGGCCACGGTCCATTTGGAACCATTGGGACCCTTTTCGCCATTGATGACGCTCAACTACGGGACTAATTTGTGGGTTATATTGGCGACGGACCTCCGAGACTGGTAAGTCGCTGTAGACCGAGACATAAGACAGGTTTGAGCCCATTAGATAAGAGTAAACCGTGGAGAAGTTAAACAGAGGAATGCATGATTCTGAGATGAGTGCAAAACGTTGGTTTGAGAAGTCCAATAGGGCATTGGCTAATAGGCGACGCTCCGCTTCAATCATTGAATTCGTTCCCCAATGAACCTCCTGCAATAGAAAAAGGTAACATTGGAGGATGTTAATTGTAATAATAGGATCTGGGGGGAACAAAAAGTGAGAAGAGTAAAATAAGTCCCCCTCAAAAAAAAAATAAGTTCCATATATTTGCATATATAAGATAAAATGATGTAAAAAAAAAGTTTAGATAACCATAATTCCATAGTCATATCAAATATGTTGCTAATATATTAAATTATTATCATTTTTTTTCCTTTTATGGTCAAAGATTTTAAAGATAAGATTTCCAACTTTCGATCTTTTCACTTTTTTGCATAGTGATTCGAGTATGTAAGGAATCAGGTACTTTATCATTGAATTAAGAGTATTTAGAGTTAGTTTAGTATTACAGAGATAGTAGATACAGATTTACTTCACCCCCTTCACTGATCATACAGCTTGAAGACCGAATACTAGTAATGAAATTTACTCAACAATTAACCACACCCTCGCCTATACAATTCTTTTCCTCTTTCAATTCAGGAAATTGGGTTAACTGTTCTAGTCAAATACTAGGTATGCCCTGTTTGGTTTCGTTTCCTTTCCTGTCTGAGAAAACTTTGTAATTATTTTAAATTTTGTTTGTTGTAAACGGCGTTTAGGAACGGTTCGATGATATTAAGAAGTTGAAACAATGCCCCTCACGGGATAGCTTAGTGGTAGAAAGGAGGACAGAATTGTGTGCGGTCGTGGGTTCGAGTTTTAGGAGGAGCAGCCTTTACTTAAGGTGATGTAATCCTCCTGGTGATGGTGGTCCATCTGTTAGAGCAGATACCTCTGCTACTATCTAGGATCAAACCCGAATTTACCTATTTATGAGTTTGAGTGAGTGGCTCATAGATTTCAAGTAGTCGGGCCAAGTCTGAACTCCGAGTTATTTGAAACAAAAAAGAAAGAAGTTGAAACAATTATCCCTAGAAATATTAATTATGCTGTCTGTTTTGTAGTCAAGCTTGTTGACAACATTAAGATGCAACAAAATTTTTGTATAATGGGGAAAACCATGTTAATTTGGTAACAAAATCTAAATTACGAAATGAGACCGAAGAACTGACCTTGCTCGGTATCCTCCTGCCATAAAACACAGATTTCTGAGGCACTGTGCCATTGAAGTTTGGACTAGCGTGCCAATAGATAGAATATAATCCTTCGTGTCCTTTAAAGAACAATTCCCATAAAGCAGCAAATGGCAGAGACCCTCTACTCAAAAACAAGAACGCAACTTTTGGGACAACCTTAACTGGGAATTCATGGATACGTGGAACCAACGAAGCTCGCCACAACAACTCTTTCTCTTCCATGTCCTGTGACGTGTTGCGGGGTTTCATAAACTCATTTAGACCGACTCTGGTTCTGGTTACGGTTGAAATATCGTAAGCAGCTGGAGGAGGGGATTGAGAGATGAAGGATTTTGATAATGGAGGGCTTTGGTTGGGGTATTGTTTGAGTTGCATCGCTTTCAAGGAGATGTCATTGAGAGACAAACTGAGAGTGAAACCAAAGGCTAAACCAGAGCCGAAGATGACGAAATAGAAGATCAAGTTTTGGATTCGTATTAGGGTTTCAACGAGCTTGGGTGATAAATTCAGGCGTAGTTGGTGCTTAGAATCCATGTTCTTCGTTGCTGTTGTTGAAGAGATTTCTAGAAAGAGATGATAGATTGGAATGGTAAGAGTGAAGGAAGGGTTTGAAATGAATTATCCTATGTATCAAGTTTCTAATGAAACCAGCTTACATATTAATAAGCATGCAAGGGAGTTGAAGCTTCTGTAAATATAAAGAACTTTTAGTTGTCTTTTGGTTAAATAAAAATGAAACATTGAAATATTAAATACTTGTTGGCTATCGCTAATTGCCTTTTTCATTATTGTGATAATATTGGAAGATCACATCCAATTGATTTGACCATAATTAAGTAGATGTAAGTATGTGATGACACCCCCCCTATTTTTATATGCATGAATTTCCGTAATTTAGAATATTAAGCAAGGTGTCCAAACCAAATTTCAATTTGGGATTAAATTAACTTGCAAGTTGTTGAGAAATAGATTTTTACGACATAATGAAAATTTTACACAACCATTTACAAAATATTGTGCAATTAAGATGAGATCCTTAATTTTTGGAAAATTGCATGTAAAGCTGAAACTTATATTGGCAGCTGCTTAATATTTTTCAAGAAGAACTCATCATAATTAATTTAATTTTTAAAATATATTTTTATGTAAAATTATTTGATTGTGCAAATTATATAAAACTTTTAGTATGTCCCAAAAAAGTATTTCTTAAGAATTAACACTCATATTCATTAAAACATAATTGAATCACTAAATATTCACTCAACGACGGGCCCGGCCTAGCTAGTTACTAAATTAGAATGTCTAACCTCTAAACCTACCTTTACCCAGCTACTGATTTTGTCTGATTAGTTTAGTTATTCCCAGCTCCTGGATTGTCCGACTAGTCTAGTTTCAGTTCTATCTAGCCGGTTTTGCTATTCCGGTTTTGCTGTATATGAGCTTTTACTCTTTATTAATTTCAAAAAATAATTTAATAAAAAAATGTGGTAAAATGAATTTTAGTTTCTTGATATTAAATAAGACGGATATATTCAAAAATTATGATACTACCAAGGAATGCCAATCTTTTACTCCTCTGTTATATTGAGAAGTCACCAGAAAACTTACTGATCGGATCGCACCAGAGGGCTAACCATGCATAACGTATACAATGGACTCTACAGATGGTAAAACTAAAACCCAAATATCCGCTTTTGCTGCAAAACCCAGCATTCATGAGATGCCATGCCAATCCCGAAAGCATTTACGTTCTAAATCTGTGAAAATGACAGAAATAGCCAAGGGGTAGATAAAGAACAAGTATTAAAGAAAAGCATTATAAGTTTACATCTATACATTCCATTCCATATTTAATGCAGTCACAATAAATCTTTCATTTAGTATTAGTTAATGCTGGATTAGGACAGTGAAAGCGGAAATGGTAATGACCTAGCAAAATTAAAAAAGGACTTTATTAAACGTAAAAATAGAAATGTATTTCTAATGAATAAGTGGTGGGGAACACATGGAAATAGTCAATAATATTTATTTATATATCACATCTTTTATTTTATGTTACGTCAGCTATTTAAAAATGTTTTCTCTCTTGTTCTTATTCAATACCTAATCTCATCATTGCGCATAAACCTTTTCTTTTTTTGTTTTATTGTGACGTCGAAATCGTAAGTGATGGTTTCAAAATAAGAGCCATTGTTTTCATTGTGTAATAAATGCGTATAATTTTCCTGCGTTATAGTTTTTCATCCTTGTCATCTTCGGATCATCCGATTCACTTAATTAATTCTATTAAATCTAATCTAAACATGCTCTAATTTATCATCTTCTAATCTTAAATTTGAATAGAGCACACTTAGTTATCATTGACTTAGGGTCTACTTCTGATTTTTTACTTTTTTTTATAATTTTTAGTTTATACTTTTTTTTAAGGAGGGTGGAGTTATACTTTTTTTTTGTTACTGTAATAATTATATACTAGATAATTTTTTTTAAAAAATTATTTTAAATGATTAAATTAATTAATATTTATTAATCAATTATCAATAAATTTTAAATTAAATTAAAATTCATTTATTTTAAATATTTTAAATTATTAAATCAAAATTTTAATTATAAATATTAAATTAAATTAAATTATTCATATTTTTATTAATTAAATATAATATAAAATTAAATTATTTGTAATCCTTATTAATGATTAATGTATTAAATAATTAACAATTAAACTATGGAAAAACATAAGTAGAAATAAAAATTACTTTTTATGGCTTTCATAAATTTTAAAAGTCAAAAGAAATAAAAAAAACTCAAATAAAGAAATTTTTATTAAATTTAAAAACAAAAACGAAAAACTGAAAAAATAAATTAAAAAATTCCTTTTCAACAAAATTGATGCTGCTTAAATATTTAATTAGTATGGAATATTAATGTACAATAAATATATTATTATTAAATAAAATTTTTAAAAGAAGAAAACCAAACTTCTGTAAAATCATCCGTTCAGGCTCAAGTTTAATTAACTAGGCCTGGCCACGTCCCACCCAAAGCCCACGTCTGGAATCAAGAGTAAACAACAATCGTTTCCCTTTCTCTGACACGCCCACTTGTGTAGCTACTCCGCGGTTTCATGTTGACTCGCTTTCACTCACCTCTATTTCTCTGTGCTCCCAAAATCCAACCTCAAATCAATCCTGTTTTGCATATTGCTTATAGTTTGGAAAGGAATTTCAGTGACGTAGCTTCCCTATTACAGACTTGGAGTCCTAACGTGACATCGAAAAGGAAAAACAATAGGAACTTCATCAGGGGGTGAAGTGCATCATCTGCAACAGCGATTGCAGTGTGTTTGGCAGGAACTTCCTGGCAAACACAAAGCATATGGAGGAAGTATAACCATTGCCATTGAAACTGCAGTTTTGACCAAACCTCATTTGATCCAAAAACTCACTCGTTATAGCTTGTTTCCCAAACTTTCCAGGGTGCGGACCGCCTCGTGACCAATCGACCCAAGTGATGCTCCTGTCAGAATTCTCCTCCGGACAACAAATATTCACTAGCGTAGGAATATAATGTTCGTCCATGTAACAAGGAGGACTACAATGCTCCCGAAATAAGGGGTAGTACTTCATGTCCGAAATGATTTCGACGGCAAGCTTCCGATTGACCTCAAACCATTGCGACCCTTTTCTCCAATCTGAAATATTAATGGAAGGAAACATTTTGGGATTGTATCTGCCTCGACCCACCTTCCTTGGGTCGTCGTAGGAACCTATGAAGCTTTGGTTGGCGTTGACTAGGTAGGCATATACTGTGGTAAAGTTGAATAGGGGAATGCAAGACTCCGAGAGTAACACAAATCTCTCGTTAGTGAAATCTAGGAGAGCATTGGCTAAAAGTCTCCTCTCTGCATCGATCATCGACGATCTTCCCCATTCCGCTGGCTGTAACAAGGAAAAAACCAATCCTGAAATTTCAACATCCATACTTTACAAATTATAAAAAAAAACTTTTACTAGAATCAATAATGTTTATGTATTACAATATCTCATCAAAACTAGTAACATATTTAAGTGAAAAGAGTAACTTGATGAAATTTGTTCTCCACCTGCTAAATGAAATACTCATGGTATTAGACATCATATTTGTATTGATGGTGTGCCAACTCTCTTTGTGGTCAGATGATAAGCATTTATAATACTTAAAACTCCTCTATTTTCTTTTTTTGTTACAATTAGAATGGGAAATTCTTACCTTGCTTGGGATTCTTCTACCATGAAAAACAGATGCTGGAGGCACCACCTCGTTGTAGGAGGGGTGAGTATGGACGTATATAGTATAAAGACCTTCATTCCCTTTGAAGAAGTTCTCCCATAGAGGACCCAATGGCAAGGCTCCTTTCGTCAAGAACATGAAAGCAACTTTAGGGACTCGCTTGTATGGAAATTCTTGAATCCTTGGCACCATTGATGCTCTCCAAAGCAACTCTTCATCTTCCATGTTGTGCATGAGATGATCAAGAGGCCGAATAGGTGGTGAAACATTACCAGTGTCAGGTAAAGAACGCAATATTGGTGGTGATGGGACCCGTGGAAGCCACGACAATGGTGGCAATAGTTTGGTTGTTGGTGGTGGAGGAGGAGGTAGTGGTGACGAGAGAGGGACTGTGGAAGTCTCTAAAGAGAAGGATAAGTGTTTCATATACAAACTAACACTGAATCCCAAAGACAAACCAATTACAAAGCATAGAAAATGAAAGACACGGCTAAATTGCAACTGGGAGTTGACAAGCGTAGCTATTGATGATGGTAACTGCTGCTTCTCGTTTCTCATTTTCCAGGCAATCAAACAAAAAATTGGACGAGACAGAGAGAAGAAAGAGTTTTAGAATCTAGTGCTAGCTATGCAAGCAAATTAAGCTTGCTAGATAGTTGAATTCTGATTCAGAATACTTGAAGCAAAAGCTATGTAGAACGGCATGAATGCCATATTTTGTGTCTCAAAAATCTTGTTTTCTACTCAAAAGAAGATGAAATTGGGGTGCACCAAAAAAAAAAGAAAAACAAAAACAAAAGCTGAGATCGAGAAATCAATAGAGAAGATTTTCCTCTGCCCGAGATAAAATAAAACCCTAGTTTGAAGTCCATGTAACCTTCTCAAGAAGAAAATTCAAAGGAAAGAATGTGATGGAGGTACTAAGTAAAGATAGAGTCAGTTTTCCGCAAGCCAATGCAAGTGGTGACAGAAATTAAGCGGTAGGTTTTATTTGGCAATTTGGCACTAGGACGCGTCTGTCTGGAAGACTTTGCTGCGGGAGATTTTGATAATCGGAAGACAACCTAAGAATTGTTGACCCTTAAACGCCACACTACCATAATCAATTGGACTACCCAACTTGATTTAGATGAGACTTTTTTACTACAGAAACTTTTTATCTGCCCTTTTTCTTCTAGTGTCTGTCAGTCTACCATATGGCCTAGTTAGAATCCGGCCATTGAACTTACACGTGTAGATAAAGCGTTTACTTGCAGGCCGTTACTTGAGGTACATAGGCATAGAATAGAAGACCGTAATTGGCCTACTGTTCCATGAAAATGCCAGTTTTGGAAGAAATGAGTGCTAATTTAGTCCTACTTGAGGACCTTTAACCATTTTTGTCACTGCGCGATTCAGGGCACCAAATAAGCCTCAACGTCAGTTACCTGTCTACCTCACCACAGTCTAGAAAAATAGCCCCCATTTAAATTGAGTTCACAAAACTCTGAAGCTCCAGCAATCTCTAGGGAAGTTAAATTGTTACTTGAACGTTGCCTTGAGCAATTCCACTGTTTCTTCCTAAAATCAATAAAAGTATACTGGCATACTAAACAGCAACACAAGATTTAAAAAATGTTACCAGTAATGACACCTAGAAAGAAGAAAATAAATAACGACAAACACCAGAACGGATCATTCATAAGGCAATTTCTACAGCTTATGTATATGTTTACATCAAACTATTCATCTGCTCAGTTGACTGATAAAAGCAAGCTTCAAAATGATATTTGCAGTTAATGGAACATCACTTTCCCGCAATTTATGATAGGTATGGTCAAGCGTCAAATTCCTCTTCCATTTCAGAACTGAATAGGGCTACACTCTCACTATTTAGATGGAGAAAAGCTTTGGAGCACTCTGCTCATAATAGCTTGGCACCTAAACAATTACACACCATTTTGTTTTTCATTGAACAATCTGACTCCAAGATTTTTTGGTAATATTCACAGCGACAACATGTGAAACCATTCCTGGTTTTAAAAACTTCAAACCAAGTATAGGAAACAAAATGTATAAAACCTAAGAAAAAGGCTAACCTCAGACGTCAAGTTGGTTGCGTACAGATGAATGAGATCAATCAAGTTACCCATGGCAAGCAGTAGTATGCAAATATAAGGCTATAAAAGGAAATCAGGAATAACGCCTGTCTGTGCATCTACATTTAAAGGCATGTCGGCTCTTGGTTGAGCTTTGTGCCTACTGTGGTGATGCCTACTCTTTTTCTTTTCTTTATCTTCGTTGCCCTGTTTCTCATCAGCATTCTTCTTCCCCGAACTTTTCCTGCTTCTCTCTTTACCATGACTCCGGTGGTTTCTCCTCTTCAAGCTTGGATTTGCATCATCTGGTTTCTCCCCATCTGCGGAATTTTCTTTTGATTCATGAAGATTAACATTTACCTTCTCCTTCCCTTTTTTTCTACTAGGTAACTTATCAGATGGCTTAATAGTTGATGTAGCAGGTTTAGCTTCACTGCCTAAAAGAATCTCTCGAACAGCACCAGAAAGAAAATCGTCTTCTGATTCTACTTTCTTTCCACTTAAGGGTACCACATCTCCTTCATCCAACTTCACTACCACAGGCCTAGGTTTTGCGTGGTTGGGTTTTCTCTTAAGAACAAATGACTGGTCTGTAAGCTTAACTAAATCTTGAGTGTCATCATTGGCATTAGTGCTGGAATTAAGATCATTTGCAGGTGGATAATCGCATGTTTGAACTTCCTTCTTTTCTGAAGAAAGATAGTATAACCCATGCCGCTTTCGGTGTTCTGCTAGTAAAGAAGCAGCCTCATTTGACAGTTCTGGATCTTGTTTGCTCTGGAGAGTAGAAAAACCAGCAGTCTCTCCTAAATATGGACTCACCAGAGAAGAGGAACTTGTGGAAGGTAATTGTACATCTCCACAAATTTCATCCAATTCAGCAAGATTCTCATTAAGGATTAACCCCACTGGTACAGGAACTCTCTCCTGAGAACTTACTGAGATTGGACCAAGCTCCTTAGAGAAGGCTTCATGCACCAATTCAACTATTGCGGAAGCTGTTAGTTCTTTCCTATTTACATTTGGTTTTCTAATATGCAAGTCACCCAGTTCTTGCTTTGTCAAATCAACAAATCCAAGAACATTACGTGCTCTCTCTTTTATTTCAACATCAAAGCTTCCTGACAAAGGGCCCAGTGCCGATTCAATCAAATTTAACAAGTTAATAACAGATTCATGTGTTAAACTCTTCTCCCCAAGCAAAGCTGATACAGATGAATCACCCTCTCCATCATCTAAAATAGAAAGATCTTCATATGATTGATTTGAATTCCTCAGGTTATCCTGTTCACAATCAACAGTAGCTTTTAACGATGCTGAAACAGAAGTTTCCACATAATCACCTATAGAAGACACATCTGGAACTTTTAATGACAAATCACAGGTTACATTCTGACTTTGTATTAGGTAAGAATGAAGACAAAAGATTAAGACTTTGAAAACAGACTGCAAATAAACAGCTCTGATTGGGGATGGCAAGAGAACGCTACGAGGCTGTATTAATGACTCAATAAGTTCGATTGGGTTCTTTGAGAACTCCACATACTCTCCACAAATCCAAGCAGCAGCACATAACATCCTATGCAAGTAAGGATTACCAAGCAATGCAGGATCAATCAGCAGATCACGACCAACTCGGACTAGCTCTGGTCTAACATCCTTGACTCTCATACCTATATCAATAAGCTGATTCTCAATTTCTCCCCCCCTTTGGCAATGTGGTACCCTTGCCATTTCTCCAAGAAGTGAGACATACCATTCAAAGTCAACAATCATCTCATACACATTTCTGCAACATGTGGATAAAATTGAACCAAGAATCTCATTGCAGAACATAGGATCAGATTTCAGCGCATAATTAATCAAAACCCTACAAATTTCTGCAACATTACTCTCAGAGACCATTGCCATAACTAGACGCAAAGAAGCAATTTTGACATTAGGATCTATGTCACTCAAAGATTTAATCACAACCTCCTTATTCTCCATTACTACCCACAGTTGCTTAGCTGCCGCAATGGATAGTGCATGCAATCCTAGATACTTAAGGTTGAGATCATCATCAACCAAAAATTCATGAATTTTCGAAGCAGCAAGCTTCACAGCAGATTCGTACTCAGTCAAGCTATTCAGCACAGTCATGATACACTCAAACATCAAAGATTTTGCTCCTGACCTCCTCATATGATCACAGATAGGTTCGACAATCCTTTTAGCCAACCTAGGCTCCAAAGGAGCCAACCTGGAAAAAATCTTCAGGACTTTAATCACCACCCAATTATTTCTTGAATCGACCAAAATCTTATAAAACTCGGGAGCTAAGGGAAGATATGATTTGGGGTCTTTAGATGCCAACTCACAGAACACTCCAACAACTGCAGACACGATCTGTGGATCACTACTCTCTAAGCTCTCAACAAGCCTCTTAAAACACACCCGGACTGCATCTGGGTATTTACCGAAAACCTTCAAAACCACACCAACGGCTTTCTTTCTAACAAAGACCTTAGAACTAGACATCAAAGTGAACACTTCGGGAGTAAGATCTCTACATAAATCAACAGTCCCAATAGTGGACAAGCATTCAAGGGCTAAACTAACCTCAAACTCGTTACTACTCTTGAGATCCTTCCGTAACTGATTCGTGATCAACAAAATGACCGGAGTGGACTCGTGGAACGACTGTGAGATAGCAAGATAGCCAATTTTTTTGTGGGCAAAATTGGGAGAAGATATGCACTCAATGGCATGAAAAGCAGCCCATGTCATGTCAACGAAATGGATTGAATTGAGGTAAGTCAGCTTCTGAAGAGCAATTGATTTGGTGGGCAACTCAGTTGATTTGATCTCTCGGCGTACGTCTTCGACAACCTTGGCAATAAAAGCGGACTCTAGGGTTTGCTGGTGGCGGAGGCCTTTGATAACAT
Source organism: Erythroxylum areolatum (assembly GCA_024520975.1). Classification (NCBI taxonomy): domain Eukaryota; kingdom Viridiplantae; phylum Streptophyta; class Magnoliopsida; order Malpighiales; family Erythroxylaceae; genus Erythroxylum; species Erythroxylum areolatum. The sequence goes on along the minus strand of JANIJH010000006.1, from coordinate 47,683,773 downwards.
CGTCGAGAGTGCGTTGAAAAAGGTGATCCATTAGCGAAGGAGAAGCCATTGGTGGGGGAAAAATCTGCAACTTCGGAATTAAATTGAGGTGGGGATGTTGTTTGAGCGATGGGTTCGATGCATGAGTGAAAAGGTAAGGGAATTGGGGTCAGGGGTCAGGCGGTCGTATCAAAAGGAGGAGACAGTGCATGTTTTTTCTTTTTCCCTTGCCGATCAGGTATTTTAGAAGCGTACTAATTATGAGAAGATATTTTAAATTATCTATTTCCAGATTAATTCTTACTTAAGCTAGATAGGATTTTTACGAAAGGCAAAATTCTAATGTTGCTAGTTTTCGTCATGCCCTAGTGCATGCCTAATCTTGCTAGTCAAGTATTGTGTTTATACTCGATTATCTTTTGAGTTTTCTCTGTGGTTTTCAGTGACGATGGAGCCGGAATTCAATCGACTATCCCTTAATGACAAGGAGAATGAGGAGTTGGTGGTTCCAGCTTCTGATGTGGGAGGATTGGATATCGACTATAAGTTAAGTCTGGTGGGTAGTTTTATAGGGGAAAGAATGGTTAATTTTAAAGCTATGGAGAGGACATTGCTGAACCTTTGGCGGCCGATTAAGGGAGCATGTATCAAACCGATGGGAGGGAATGGATTATATCTCTTCCAGTTTTTTCATGAGGTCGATTTGCAAAAGATGGTTGCTGGTGGCCCTTGGAGCTTTAATAATTGTCTCCTGTTAATTCATCACTTACGGGAAGGGGAGAACCTAGAAGATATTGAATTTCAATATGCGGATTTCTAGGTCAAAGTATATGATCTTCCTCCTGGCTTTGCTTCGGAAACCCTAGCTCGAAACCTTGAGAATCTGATGGGTAAGTTTTTGGATTATGATTCGAGAGCCCCAGGAGGAACATTATGATCAACAATATGCGGATTCGAGTTTGGTTGCATATCACAGAACCCCTTATGTGAACCAAGAAAATCAGAAAGGAAGGGGGTGATCATTTTGAAGCTTCTTTTAGTTATGAACGAGTTCCTCTTCTCTGCTACCTCTGTGGTATTATTGGACATAGTGATACTAACTGCCCAAAGCTTACGGACCTACCTGCGGCGGAGCTTCAACGGGGATGGACGGAGGATATCCGCTTCGAGATTCGGGCTCAAAAGCGTAATCGCCCAAGTCAATGGGGACGAGATCCTTCCACTCAAGGAAACACCGGATTTCACTCCCAGAATCGAGGACCTCAAACTGGGGATAAGGCAGGTGGGTCGAAGACGAAGATTTATAACAGTTATGACTATTATCCTCGGCAATTTATCTTTCCACCAGCACATGGGCCTTATGGTGTGGATTCTTCAGGGCTTGGGTCAGACTCTACGAATCGGCCTACCCATTTGGTCGAACCTAGTACTGCTAAGGAAGTCTCTATCATGGATGTTGACGATTCGAAGAAGCGCTCGCGTTCGTCGTCAACCACACTAAAATATAGCGAAGGGGACAAAGATGGTGATGCTTCCTTCTCTTTGAACAGTAATGTAGCTCCAGTTACAACTCAATCGGCTGGTCTCTTCCATGAGACCCGCCGCTCATCATGAATTGCATTGCGTGGAACTGCTGAGGCTTGGGTAACCCTCGTGCAGTCACGACGTTACAGGACATTGTCCAACAGCATCGACCTTCTTTCCTTTTTCTTTGTGAGACTCTTGTTTCCTCTGCTAGAATGGAGGAGATTCGTATTAGATTAAAATTTGATTGTTGCTTTTGTGTAGACTGGATTGGTTGCAGTGGAGGGCTTGCGTTCTTTTGGCATTCTAATAAAGATGTTTCTGTTTTGGGTTATTCTAGTAACCATATTGATGTTGAGATTGCCTCATTTGATAAATTTAAATGGCGTTTTACTCGTTTTTATGGGTTTCCAGAAAGGCATAGAAAGCGTTCCAGTTGGGCGCTCCTGCGATCTCTGTCTCAGTTCTCTTCTCTTCCGTGGGTCTGTATGGGGGACTTTAATAACCTAATGTCAGCTTATGAGAAATTTGGTGATCACGAGTATCCTAGAGCTCTCTTTGATGGGTTTCGGGATTGTATTGCGGATTGTAATTTGATCGAAGTTCCTCTCATTGGTTTTGGTTTTACTTGGGAGCGTGGTCAGGGTTCGAATGCTTTTGTTATGGAACGTCTGGATAGAGCTTTTGTTTCAGCTACCTGGATCGATCACTTCACCTACCATAAGCTGTTCAGCCTCGTCAGTTCATATTCAGACCATAATCCCATAAAGCTCGATGCGAATATTGGCGTTTCAAGGAAGAAGATTAGTAGATTTAGATTTGAGAATAAGTGGATGACTGAAGATGGGTTTCCGGAAGTTGTTTCTGGGGCGTGGACGAGTTGTGTTAATCCCAGTGTTTTGGCGAAAATTGCCGCCTGTAGAGAATCGTTTACTGAATGGAATAAGTCACTGGGCTCCTCGACGATGCGTTGGATTGAGGATATTAAAAAATAGATGGGCCTTTTACGTGTTGCAAATGTAGCTGATCCAAAGTTGACGACTCTTAAATCTGAATTGTCCAAGTTGTTGGCCCAAGAGGCTATTTATTGGAAACAACGGTCTAAAATTTTCTGGTTAAATTATGGTGAAGTGAATGGAAAAATTTTTCACGCTCAGGCTTCGAAGCGTAGGCGAATTAATCACATCTCTGATTTGGAGGATGAATCTGGCAATTTATGCTCGGACTATGGTACTATAGCTGCCATTGTGTTGGAATATTTTTCGAACCTGTTTACTGTGCCTATTGGAAGTCACAACTTTGATGCTTTTTCTTGTATTCAATTTGTGGTGAGTGATCGTGATAATGCTCAGCTTCTAGCTCCTTTTACCCAGGCAGAGTTTAAGAAAGCTGTTTTTGATATGTACCCTGATAAAGCTCCTGGGCCTGATGGCATGAATCCGGCCTTTTTCCAAAAGTGTTGGGATATTATTGGTGGCGATATTTTTGCTCAAAGTTGTGAGTGGCTTCATAATTGCGATTTTCCTGTGGGATTAAACAATACTACCATTGTCCTTGTTCCAAAAAAGGAGAATGTGAGCAGTATGTCGGATCTGAGGCCTATTGCTTTGTGTAATGTGCTTTATAAGATTATCGCGAAGGTCCTTGCGAATAGACTCAAGTCCATTTTACCCAAACTTATCTCTCCCATGCAATCAGCGTTTGTTCCGGGTCAATTAATTTGGGATAATATTATGGTTGCGTTTGAATTGATTCATTATATGAAGAATAAAAGTCGTGGGTCAAGTGAGGATGTTGCGTTTAAAATCGATATTAGTAAGGCCTATGATAGGGTGGATTGGAGTTATTTGGAGTTTATTTTGCTTCGATTGGGTTTTGATGCTAAATGGGTTGGATGGATTATGCTTTGTGCAACCACTGTGAGTTATTCTGTGGCACTTAATGGCAACAGTGTGGGGCCTATTAGTCCGAACAGGGGGCTACGGCAAGGGGATCCTCTTTCCCCGTATCTCTTTATATTGTGTGCGAAAGGCCTCTCAGCCCTATTGCGTAAAGCGGAGTTGCGTGGTGATATTCATAGTGTTGGACCCCGATCTTTTAGTAGAATTTAGAAATATTAAATAAAATTCAATGAGTGTTTTTGTATATGTATTGTGTTATTGACGTTATTGTGCTTTAAGGAAATTGATGAAGAAAGAATTGATTGGTTTTGATGATTTTGATAATTGAGTAAAATGGTGTTTGTTGTACTTTCTTTGCTTTTGTGAGACAAATTCTGGTTTTGGTGTGGATTTGGTTGTTGGCTCTCTTAGCCTTCTTGAGTGTCATGGAGGATGGATGATTGAAGTGCTTGTGCAGGTACTGTAAATTGTGTGGGTGTTTGAAGATTTTGGCTAGTGTAAATTAAGGGGAGATGCTGTCAAAATTTACATTATGGCAGAAACTTTGAGTGAAGTTTTGACCCTCTTAGAGTTATAATTTGACCAAAGAGTCTTCTTGAAGATTGTAGTTTAGGTTTTGATCTTTGCAAGGATGTATAATATGTTATTTTTGAGTGTGGAATTTGGAAGATATGAAATTGTGAAGTTTGGATATGGTATAGGATGACCAATTATCTGGCAGAAATTTTGACTGAAAAATTGACCTAGTTAGAGGTTGAATTGCTTTTCAATTCTTCATAAAAGTTTTAGATTGTGTTTTGATCTTTGCATTGATATAAAGTATGAAATTTTTGGACCTTGGAGTTGAAAGATACAAATTTTAGAAGTTGTGATACTGGTTAGGGTGACATAAATGTAGACATAAAGTTTGAGTGGGATTTTGACCCCTTTAGAGACTGAATTGATTTTTCAGTTCTTCACGGAGGTTGTAGAGCTTCCTTTCAGCTTTCTTTTGATACCAAGTTTGTGAATTTTGGACTTCTATGTAAAAAGTTATGAGTTCTGGAAAGTTAGGTATGCGTTTTGGAGCGATCCTTTGTTTTGGTTGACCGACATTTGTTTGGCAGACCGACCTTTGTTTGGTCGACCGACCTTTGTTTTGGCTGACCGACCTTTTTTTGGCCGACCGACCTTTGTTTTGGCCGACCTACCTTTGTTTTGGCCGATCGACCTTTGTTTGGCCGACCGACCTTTGGTTTTGACCGACCGATCTGACCCTTTGATTTTGCCCGACCTAATCCGACCCTCTCTCACTCTTTTACTTATATTCTTTGCGTCCGACATCCGATCGACTTGGTTTTTAAAGCGTTAGATTCCTAAGACATTCCTTTATCTGTCCATGGAAAATTGTTGATTTTTGAGATTAAATTGAGGATGATTGATTTAATCAAAATGAGTTAGATAATTTTCTAAATATGGTTCAGTCTTATGAGAAATTCTTGATCTGTGGAGATCCGATTGGTCTGATTCTTATTGCAAAATAAAATAGAGTCATGGGGCTACAAGTCATATGAAGGAATTGAATTTCAATTAAGCCCCTAAGACTTTCAATTTCTGAATTGAAGTCGGGTTTAGTGTGTAGTCTTGGATTAGTAAGAGTTGAAAGTATTTTGGCCATAACTTTTGCTTTAGACATTCAAATGAGGTGATTCTTAATTTAGATTAAACTAGAGAAATAGGGATACAAATGTTCAGAAGGACTCAATTTATTCATTAAGAATGTCAATTTTTGGATGGAAGTAAAGTGCTGGAAAATGTTTTAGCATAAGCATAGTCCAAAATTGTAACATCTCATCACCGATGGGAAGGGTAAAATGGTAATTTAGAATGGGATATGAGTATGAAAACTTATCTCGGTATGTTCGTGCATAATATGGCCTCCATATATGCATAAATTGTAATTTTTGTATATGCACATGATTGTACATGCATTCACGACATTTCCC
>JANIJH010000006.1:47586201-47601083 GCA_024520975.1 Erythroxylum areolatum | reverse complement strand
AAGGATGAAATTTTGGGATATGTATGTCTGTATGAGTTTTGCGATTTATGCAATTGAGTAAAATGGAAAAGAATGAAGAGAAAAAAAAATTATACCGAATTTTGGGATAGTTTGAGTCTAAGGTCTCCAACGCGTTCGTTTGTTATAGTGTATGTTATCGGATGTCGGATCCGTTTGCGCTTGTCTCTGTATTTGATTTGCTTTTGACTCGTTACTTCGTTTGTTTATTCGCTTTCCGATTTCATTTGTTTGATTCGTATCCGATTCGCTTCGCTACTTTTGCTTTCCGTTTTGCTCCACTTTGTTTTGCAATGTATGATTCCGTTTTTCTACGTTCGCTTCGTAATCTGATTTGTTCTTCGCTCCGCTTTTGTTCGTTCCACCTCTTTGTTTTCGTTTTTGTTTCCGCTTTTCCGGTTGGGATCCGGTCTCCGGATCAGGTCCCAACATCTCAAATTTCCATATGTGTATATGCCACAATGTAAGTAAACTTGTCAATGCATTTCGGGTTCTAATCCTTAATATGGGGACGGGATGTTACACTTAGAATAGTATATTGTTCTTAAAACTTTGAATTTTGTTCTTAATAAATTATTTTATGGTGAATCATATTTTGAATTAGTCATTAATTAAATTAATGATTAATAGATATTTGTTTATTTCAAATAATTAACAAAGTACAAGGTGTTTTGCTTTTATATTTTGTGACGTATTATGATATGTATTGTTTGTTAATTCGGCAAAAAATGTTAATTAAGTTGTGTATGAGCATAAGTAAGAATATTAATGTAAATAAATCACATTCATAAAATTAAATAGAGACTAACTTATAATAGATTGTGAATAAATGGTTAAATTGTGAATCGATGGTTTGCCCAGGATAAGCTACATTCGATGGTTATAGATAAGTTAGTTAAATATGAGTGAGCGATGGCTAGGTTAGTTAAATACGAGGAAGAGATGGCTAGATATTTATCCATAGAGTCGATATCTTGACATCCTGAGTCCCGAGGATGTCCTGTGTTGATGGCTAGGTATCGGAGTAGTACTGAGATATCCTAAGTCTTGGGGATATCTTATGTTGACAGCTAGGTATTGAAGTAATACCAGGTTACCAAATTAGATTGAGAAGTTGAGATACTCTTTGCTGGTATTTATACATCTAATTATGTTTCCACTTAGTGAGAGATTATAATTAGTAGAGATATGTCAACAAACCATTGAATGTAACATTACTAGGTTAAGCATAGCCTAGGCAATTTAGTTAATTATGAGATAAAACGTAAATGACAGTAATAAAATAATATTAGTCTTAATCATTGTTATGATAAAATTTTGAATGTTTGTTAATTGATTGTTGAGTAATATTGTGTAATTTAGTATTATATGTATGTTTTAATCACTTGACTAATATATATATATATATATATATAGTCATTATATATATTCATTTGATTTTAAGGGTATAGTTAATAACCTTTACTAAATAGATAGCTTACCACTAACCGTTATATTTTTAGAAAATAGATAAATTTTCGATAACCACAACACACGTGATTGACAAGGAGTTTAGGTGAGGCCAACGTATTAAATTGAGTAAATTTGTTTTATTGTATATACTTTTGAATGTGACAATTTAGTCGGTCATGCTTGTACAGATAAATTTTTGTGACTAATGAACATCTTTTTTAAATTAATAAGGATCTTGATAATTAATGTTATACTTTAAGAATAATGAAGTATCACATAACCCACTTGCTAGTCTCAGGAATGTATATATATATATACACACACTCACACTTACCTTAGCTATCATGTATTCAAGAAATTGTCAACAATGACTAAATTAGATGGGCCACTTGAAGCTAATGCAAACAACTTAGAAAAGTTAAAACGGTATTTCGGAATGGATTTGTTTTTTCAAACCCATATCTTGAAACATTGCATTAATTTGTCTTAATCTTCTAACCACAACCTTATCTAGGCACTCACTATCTGTCTATGCACATCTAATTGAAAAAAAAAAGGGAAAGAGTATGCCTTAGAACAAAAGAAAACATATTCCTGTAATGAAGACAGAAAGGATTAAAAAAAAAAAGGTGACAAGCCAGGAATGAAGGATACATGTTTGTTGTCTCTTCTAAGCCATGAACATGTTTACACGAACGAACAGTCTATGAGTCCTCCCCATTTCATATCTTCTTCGGATCATAGTATTTGTTCTTGATTATATCTCAAAAAACCTTGACGATGCAATTAGCCTTCTAACAGCTTGACATGACTTGGATAAGCAAATATCAAGAGTCAGCAAGTACCAGCAATAGTTACAACTTGGATACCTAAATTTTCATCCGCAAGAAAAGCAATCATTTCTTGTTCTTTTTGTCTTTTCCACCGCTCAAAAATGATCCAAATCCAAGGAGATTTGCAGTGCCTTTGGAAATGTAAGGTGGTGGCACATTTAATACATGATTTATTCTAACACCATTGCCACGAAACCCTCCATAGTTCTTCTTCAATGGAGGCTTCTGAGCTATGGAATCCATATAAGCAGATGATGACGAGGTTGATACAGAATTTTTCAAGCAATTTGACTGCTGCTTCTGTGTGTTATGCTTTTGAAAATCCTTCATAGAAATTTTCTTTGGAATTGGGACTGCACCTGTAGAATTGCTTCGAGACAGAAGCGGCAATGAGCAGATTAAGCTCCTCTTAATATCACAGTTGAGACTAGTGCTTCTCTTGAATCCCCAAAAAGACTTGGACGGAGGCTTTTCCTCCATTTCAGAGTTCAAAACCATTAATTCGTTAGAACTCTCTTCTCTCTTTGGATCCCCTGTGGTGAGAGGACGTGGGAGTGGTGGAAGAGTATCCATTCTTGAGGGTTCATCTCTATGCCGCTGCTTACCAGAATCAATGGCTCTTCCATGAATTTGAAGTGGAAGGATCATGCCATCTGCAAAGAGCTCGTCTGCCAAGGAAGGTTCATGATCTAAGCTACTACAAATGCTGAACTCAAAATCAGAACTTGAGTCCAACAGCTTTGTGTCTCCCCGAGATTCCCGTTTCGTTGATAAGTCATCTTCTGGGCTGAGATCATTGGAAAAGGATATTCTAGGACTTGTTTCTGAGCACATCATGGTGATCCCAGTTTCAGTTTGTCGGTTGAAGAACAAAGAAAACTGCATCAAGAGCAGATTAGGCAATCAAGAAACTTGAAAGATTGTTTAACAATTCAGGAGTTGATTAAAAGAAGAGAAAAGGTGGTGGTAGAAAGATTCAAAGATGATGGGCTGGGAAGAAAATAATTTCTCTAGGTTTGAATATTCGCAAAGGTAGTTTGGACCAACTAGGAATGAAAAAGGATTTGTACAGAGAATTGTGAGCAGAACATAAACGACCAGAGTGGTATCAAAGAAAAGAACACTGCTTTCTTTCCCGCGTGAAAGATTCTGAGAAAATTATAAGGATCAGGGTCAGAAAGTTCTACACTGAATTGGAGCAGACTGCGGAACAAAGTTGTCTGCTACTGTTAAAAAAAGAAAAGAAAAAGCAGATATGTTGGAGAGACATAAAAGACATGGGACTGGGAAAAACATACTATACTATCTAATGGAGAAAATTTCGGTAAATTCAAAGAAGATGGGAAAATCAAGGTCATATGTGAGAGAATTGGTTTCCTTCTGTGTGAGGCAAAGGAATAAATGCACTCAAGTAGTTGGACTTGCAGGAATGGAATGTTGAAAGGACTCCAAGAAACCTTCAAAATGTATTAAATTGGTGGTGAGACAAAGTTGTTTTCACAAACCACATAATCGACATTTGGGCTGCCCTTACATCATCTGACACCATCCTTTATTTTTTTTTTCACATTTAGATTCTCAACATCTAACATAAAAAATTGGCTTAGTCGATTACCGTTTCAAAGTAAACGCAAAAAGGAAAAAAAAACACAGTTGTTTGTGAAAGAAAAATAATAAACTTTCTGGTAATTTAGCAGTTGGTAATCCATTGTCCTGTCCTCATTATGCAACACTTTTTCTTGGTCTATGCTTATATATATTTGCAATCCAAGGTTCTTAACGCAACAATAATAATGCTTCCTTCACCCAATTTTGGCAGGAGGCCTTGTGTCTTCGTCCATTGTGCTCCACACGTTACAAATTCTTGAGAATCTTGTGGGGCAGAAGCAGGACACAACAATCGGTTTTTGGCATTTCACCAGCTCAGGCGACCTCTTTTCTTCGCCTATTGCCTACATTCAAAGCATGCTTAGCTTGGACACAAACTAAAAAGCTACTTTTCATCCTAAAAATTTGACCCACTCATTCAATTAGTTTATTATTTCGCTATCAATTCTAATTATATATACTACTGAATAGAAGAGAGTGCAAGTAGTTTCTTTTCTTAAATCTCGGCTTTCTTAAACCCCTTGAATCAGAACATTCGGAGGCGAAGGAAATTGTAGACTGTAACCTGATGTGGCTCCGATCCTGTGGTGTTCTTTGGCACCCGAATTGCCATCTTTAACAATCTAAAGTTGAGGTCATCTCTTGACAAGACTTTTCCCAAAAATGAAATTTATTGGGCAGTGTGACCACTTTATGAAACAACAGGAGGACTGAGCAATAGCCCGCACGGGTAGCTCAGTTAATCATTGGGAAGGTAAGTTGAGTTTAAGGTCATGGGTTCGAGTCTAGACAGCAGCAGTGTGGGAGTTCATCTAATGTGATGACTCCTTGTGCGCACCGAACACTGGGCCGCCTTCTCGAAAAGTTGGCTGGGATCAAACCGTAATTTACCTCCCTCACATAATATCAAGCCGGAGTGTAGGAGCGCCTAGGATGGGCGTTCCACCTTTTGAGTTCAAGGAGGACTGGGCAATAGTCTGAAGACTGTTTTGTGATTAAAATCTTACAGAATTTTGAAGAGCCGCCCCATATACCGATTACCGAAGTACAGACATGTAGAGGAGAAAACATCATAAATGTATCAATAATTCTCTTATATTATTTGAAGTAGACCACTCAGGAATCCGGGAAATTGTGTCCCAGAAAGCTATCTATATTTGTTAGGTATTATTATTATCTTGTATATAAAAAATAAAAATATAAATCTATTTCTATTTCTAGTTTGACTATGATATTTGCAAATTAGGAATTAAAAATTTTTAACATTTTAATTAATTTTGAAGAGACTACTCAACTGAACCTCACATCGGTTCTTGATTCATCAAACATCTTTTAATGGAGCCCACCAACCATCACATGGCATGACAAAGGTATGTGTCAATTTTCCCTCGTCGTCTTCAAGATATCTCCAGATCAACGTTGACTCGGCTCTCTGTCCCTTGTTGTTCTGAAATTTCTTACCATAGGTCTAGGTAGTACAAAAGGAACTAAAAATGTGATCTTAGTAAAGGATAAGATAACTGATCAAGATTGAATTGCTACTGTTTTGGCTAGTCATTTGCAGAAGGGTTACGTACTAAATACCACCTACCACCTAAACAAAAGTCCGTTGGTGTCCATGATCGGATGGATTAATATTAGTTTACATAATTTTTGGGATTAGTTGAGAATTTATATAATATGCACTTTCTTTGTAAACACGCTATCCATCTTAAACGGGTAATGGAGATACTATAACATAGATTAAAGATCTCCCCTCCCTGTTGAATCTTTGTCTGCTTTTACCGTTTTGAAAAGATGTATTGACCTTTTTTTAATACCTTCTCTGGTTGACATTAAGGATTAATTTTGGTTTTTAAAAAAAAAGTAAGAAAAGCAAAGATTCTTGTTCCTTCTTTCCAAGAGATCATTGTTTGATGGACAATATGGATTGACCCTTCACATGATCACGCCTGCTGTCAAATGAATAGAGATTTTTTCAATTTCTACAAGAACCATAAAAAGTTATTTCATTTAATGGATTAAACAAAACAAGTAGAAGAAGAAAAGGGTAATAATGGATCAATTCAAAGTTCAAACCAAGTCCATGGTGGTGGGTTAATTTTCATTCATTTTTATTGTTTATTGTATGGATGATAGACCATTTTCAACAACCATCAAAGGTTTTTAACGTGGGTTCAAAGGAAAGAAAATATAAGAAAAACCAAGTCTTCGAGTTGGTGGGAAAATTATGTGACATGGGAGGTAGGTCAGGACTATCTATTCTAAAATCTTACAGATCTTTTACTCGCCAGGTGGGCAATCTGTCCTAAGACTTATGATAAATCGAATTCCACCAAGTTAAACCCAAAACCAAATTCCAATTCATGCCAGCTTAAAATTTCGAATCATTTGAACTTGTTCACAACCTAAATTCTAGAAGAGTACCGAGTACCTTAGACAAAATATTGAGGAAAAAAAACTGTAAATAAATACTTTTTTTTTTTTGTGAGATCATATCCCAACCAGGTAATTTTTACTCACAATCGAAAATTCTATATAGTTGTCAAGAGAACTCTGACTAGCCCTTGGAATGAGAACCCCATATAAGTTAAATTCTAGGTTAGGGGGTAGGGGTTTGTCCCACTTTTGTGTCATCAGCCATGAACTTGATTGATTGGCTGCCACGTCGTCGGCTTGGTTGTTGGTTGTGGTCATCACCCAGACAGGTACCACACTACCAATAGCTCTCATCACCCGTAAGATGCCTTGCCCTTGGCCCAACTTTGTTTCTACTCCTGTCGCTAAAGCTTTACGTGCAGTGATCCAAAGGAACGGAAAAACTAACGGCATTTCAAAAGAACATCATTACCTACCCACTACTGTTTCTGTGGAGCTGAGTTGTTAGTTCAACTCTTGGTTTTTTGTTCTTTTCAAATTAGGATTGAAATCTTTTTCATGATTTCTTCACCTTCGTTTGCCTGAATCCTCCATTTATCAAGCATGCTGTTTCTGTTTCTTCATAGAGTGATTATGCAAGTTATAGCAAGCAAGCCATGCACATCTCATGTGACCTGGAAATTTGGCATTTTAGAAAATAAACTTTTTTATAATAAAAAAAACCCTCAACACATCACCAAACTGATCTTGGTACAGATCTACCAATCGGAAAACCAGCCTGCAATTTTCCACTTCAGTCCTCATACAAGCAAGTTCATTTTACATTTCAAATACGAGTACATTGAATTGCCTTGGTATAAACAATTGCATCGTAAAAATTGAACAGATTCATTTGGCAAAAAATCAATATCATCTAAGATCAATGACATCAAATTTTAGTTTGGGATTCATATACACATCTGTACATGCCTTGTAAATGGGTCCACCATCCGGAGGCTGATTATGTGAATGGAATCCACGCTGCTGGCACTGTCTTATAACTGACATGCCTCCCGGAGTTGTCAACCGAAAAATCCCATATGTTCTGCACAGTTTTAAATTGATTACTTTCATAATTTTATATTGAAAAGTCGAAACTCATTGAGACAACAGAACATACTTGGTTGTATCTTTCGGTGCCATGACAATTGCAACTGCTTCTGGCAACATAATCTGAACAAAGACCAACAATTATGTGTAAATGGTTTAATAATACAAAAGCTACTCTTGCATTGTTAACTCCAATTATATTGCTTTAATGTCACTTAACACTGAAATCTTAATTTACAATTTAACTCCAAAATAATTTCAAATCTTCATGTGGGCATAAAATTTGGTATATGTATTTTAGTTAAACAATCTGCGATCCGAAACTAAAATAAATACATACATAAAATTTTTATGCCCACCTGGAGAGTTGTGCTAATTTCTGTGCAAATTAGTTGATAACTTTTTCTGTCAGCTCGAAGTTGTGCTGGAATATCATTATCCATTAGTACTGGCCGGCCATTTTTTCTTTTAGTCTTTTAGATGTTACGTATTAATAATAGTAATGCCATATTGACAGATAATTGGTAAAATATAACTTTTTTGTAGTTTCATGAATTCCATTCCACCAAAATATTTTCTAATTTAAAAATCTACGAGAAACCCGATGTTTTATGAACAATTTAAAACAATTTTTTTTATTAATTTCTGCTTTTTATAACACAAAGGAGTGATTATATTAACAAACTATAAAGAGATCAAATATATATTTATTTATTTTATTAACTTATCATATTTTTTATCATCATTTATATTAAATATATAATAATTAAAAAAATAAAAACATATTTATCAAGTCAATATGATGATAAATTAAATCTTTCTTTAAATTTATATTTATTATATAATAATACTGATAAATATAATTAAAATTTTAATTTTATTTAATAAATATTTAAAAATAATTAACCTTATTTATTAATATTATTACATAATAAAATAAATTTTAATGAAAGACTTAATTTTACTCTAATTAAATTAATTAATATATTATTAATTACCAATAGAACATAATATATTAATATATTATTATAATTACATATATACAAAATTAACATTACATATTAATTTTTTAATATTTTATATACCTAATAAAAAAATCACTCCGTTTAACATATACCCACATCTGATTTATTATCCCAATCACTTTTTATGACGCGATTATCCACATGCATGTCTTAAAAATATCATGTCAGCAAAAATTAACAAGACTCGTTCCAAACTTTTATAAAACAAATGGACATCCCGCAAGATTTTTAAGGCACGTGAAAATTTGGTAGAATTTACAAGCTACAGGGAAGGATGTTTTTATCCATAAGTAATTAATTCATTTCAAGTAAGCAAAAAGGCGTTGTCTCTGCATCTATTCACCTTGTGTTAATCTTGTGGGTTTTATGGCATTCATGTTTGATTCAGTAGTTGTAAGTTGATTCAAGTCATATTAGCCTACTCCTTTTACACTCAGGACGGAAATGTTGGAAACAGCTAAAGTATTTTCTGCAGTTAGGATAGGAGGAACTGATCTGTCCTATTGTTCCACCTAAGTTGCCAATAGTATACGACAGTTCAACCCAAGGAAATCAAAAAATTGGAATCAATTGATAAGCCTACGATATGACCCCAAACATAACTCCTAAAACAACCATTTAATGTTACCAGACTAGAAGACAGAATTTTACATTTAGAGTATGACATCACGTGCAAGAAGTATCAACTTTAAAATAGCAATAAGAATCACTCACCTGATATGAGTAATGGGTGTGAACATCAATCGAAGACATGAAACAAGATTGTGTAGGATGTGTCTGGAATTTGCAACATTAGGGTAAAGTGTTTCGTTAGAATTATAACAATAATCAAAACTTAAATCAAAGTACTTTTAACATTATAATTTTGCCGATTAGATACATTTAGAAGATGCAATCACTCGTAAAATATTGGACTCGAAGTTGATTTGTGCATAATTGTTGAAAATGCATGTTCACAGTTCACCGCAGAACGTTAGACTTAGAAGATGCAACCAAATGAAAACTGGAACAAACAAATTTCTACTGTGAGACACCTTATCGTTGCGTGAATGAATACCAAAGATTTGATTATTTTCAAGAGAATATTAGAATAATTGTGGAATGCAACAGAGATTATAGGCTGAAGAATTCTTGCCTAAACCATTAAATGTACACATGGGATTAACTATCATCAAATTCAACCGCTGATCTTGCACTCAACAACAAAAATAGCTGTTGGCTAATAAATCAAGGAGAGAAAGGGAAGCATGAATGTTCCATCTAGATTTCCAGCACAAGAAGACTGATGCTATAACAAACATAAATTAATTTCAACGAGGATAAGCATAAATGAACAGTGATAAGTCAACGTGCCCCAAGAAAAACTTTTAACCAAAGTCAACAGAGCTATTTACATTTTACAAGTTCAACTCAGATGCATGCAGGCAAAAGCAGCTGAAAGAAAAATAGCAGTGAGTGATGAGGTGGAGAAACCCCAACAGGAAAACAAGGGAATAGAAGTTAGGCTACACAGAACATTTGGCTGAAAGAACAGTAAATGATCAACAAAGAAATGAACTCACATGAATCCATCCCAGAGGGAAAAGAGATCGCTTATCCTGAACTTCAAATATTTCTTCTTCATTAGTGGCCTGGCACTGAGAAAAATGAATGCATTTACATCAGGGAAAATTGCAGTGAAAGGAAAATCACAAGAATTCTGTTCACTGCAATAAAGTAACTGTCATACTGAATCTGACGTTGATTCCTGCTTCGGAATAATAAGAGCTGTAACATAGAACTTCCTGTTTTTCTGCAAAGCGGAAAAATACAACCAATTAGTACTAATGCAATGTGACAAATACATGCATTCATCTTTAGGTACAAGCGCTTACAAGTGAACCAGCCAGGACCCCACAGGTTTCTAAATTTCTGTCAGTATTTGATTTTGCCAGCTTCATGAAATTGTCCATCATTGTTGTTGACTACAAATATAAACTTAGTAAGCAGCAAAACACAGAAGTTTATGCACCCTATCTATAAAGTTTTTGCATACACCAGAATTCAAAGAAAGATCACTTTCATCAGAATATAAAATAACTCTTGTATAGAAGATCGACTTTCTCCATTAACCAAGATTAGTGAAGTTCTGAAAATTTGGACAACCAAAGTACAGAGGTGGTGGAAAATTGGGCAGCTTAGAATAGAAAAAAGTACCAACAAAGGCAACTGGGATTTTTAAAAAATGTCTTCTCAGAGAGAAGACTGAAAAACAGCTAAATTCATTGAGACATCAACCATGATAATCATAAGGTAAAATTGTTGTGGGACTCACAATGTGCAAT
Source organism: Erythroxylum areolatum (assembly GCA_024520975.1). NCBI lineage: Eukaryota > Viridiplantae > Streptophyta > Magnoliopsida > Malpighiales > Erythroxylaceae > Erythroxylum > Erythroxylum areolatum. The sequence continues at coordinate 47,590,355 of JANIJH010000006.1, read as the reverse complement.
TGCAGGGGAGATTCAGAACGAACAGAATCAGTAGGTAAGGAATTATCCATCTTCTGCTCTGCCTCAGCCACTTGAGTAGTTATTGCAGGGACCAAATCTTGGACTTCTGCAAGTACAGCTGAAGGAGAAGGTTGCCTGATAATATCTGTGTGAACAAGGGTTTCTGTTGTTTCAAATGATATCAATGCACATGGTTCCTCAGAATGGTGTCCCTGATTGTCATCACTCAAAGTAAGACTAGATTCTAAACTAGATATTTCAGGTTCCGAGTTGCTAGAGTCTGATTTTACTGGAACTTCATTTTCTGCAGACCACTGTAGATTGCCAGGTTCTGAATTAGCCGAGTCTTTCTGGACTGTTACTCCATTTTCCACAGTTTGCAATAGCCTGTTTCATGTAAGGGCCATCCAATGATATAATTCAAAAACCATAAAGACAATAACAATCTAGATAACATCAAGCACAGAAGATTTATTTGAAATTCTGAACTTTACACAGAATGAATGTTGTGCAATCACAAGATGGCTCAAGAAGATTATTGCCGTTATTTTGATTTGTCCAACCAGAAAAATATTATAGAAAAGGAGGATCATAAAGTACAAGCAAAATCTGAATAGGAATCTAACCTTGGGATTTCAACAGGAGTCAGGTCTATGTTTTTTGGATATTGCACCTGTATTCACAAAAGAAAAGTTGTCCCAATTTTAGAAGTCAAAGACCAGAAAAAGAGAGAGAGATAAATCTCCTACCCCTTTCACACTCCGAGGCGGCTGCCAACACCCATGAAGCCCATTAGGACCCAGTATAGAATGTCTAGACAGAGTTTCATCCTTTGGGCGTGGAAAATTTAAAGATCTGTAAAAGCAAATAAACAAGTCAACAAGGACAAAGCAGAATGCCATGTATGAATACACAAACAAAATTTTCTTATATTTGGTTCCCCAATAACACTGTAGATATATGAGTCAGATGCACCAGCTTAAGTTAAAAATTCTACCAAGAGATTCAATCTTAAGGTGTCCCCCCGGGTGACCTCTAAGATGCCTAAGCTTAAATTGGACACTAAATCAAATTGCATCAATCCTTAAAATTATATAGCTATTCATACACTACAAAACCTCCAGCAGAACAAGGATATGAAAGAACTGCTAATAGTTCTAATGATACTTACATTTTGCGGAACTGCTCTTCCACAGGCCTTTCATGAGAAAATTGTTGATTTATTGAGCCAATATATACGAGTTCTTGTGTAGCTGGTCTCACTGCCTATTAGATGTAGGATATTGCTCAAAATGCAAAATCACAGAAGATAGAGCAACAGGAAAAAAATCTTACTAGCAACAAAGTTCGGAAGCACAAATACAAAGCTCTATGTATACCTTTTTCATATTGTAGCCACTGAAGGTTTTCTTTTTAACAGGCGTCCACTCTGATGAATCATTTTGATTATTATATCCCCTGCCATTTACTTGATGTGTATGAATTCTATTTAGGTCGTTGATCTTTTGTTGCACTGCAGGCTTCAAATCCTCTAGCTCAGTCAATGCATTCAATAATCTCTGCACATGAATATGAAGCCAAGTTAAACCAAACTTTAGAACCAACAATGATTGCATGGAAAAAGGGAGGACATATGGATACCTTTTTCAAATAAACCTTTTTGCTTTGCAAGGATGCCTTATATTCTCGGTGACATGGTATAGTTTCTGACACCAAACTGAGGCAAAGCCATGAAAAGAAAAGAAACAAAAATGTAGAAAGCAATTTCAGATACATTCCCTGCTTCAATTTCAGATACATTCCCAGCTTCAAATCAAGTTAAAGTAACTGCAGAACATTCCAATCGGAAGTTCTCAGTTTCCTCAACATATGCATATCCACATCATTACATGCATCAAATATCACAATTAACTTACATCTCCCAATTTCCGCAATCCTTGCAACTCCTATTAATTGATTCTCTAAATTAAATTACAGAACAAGGATAAATAGCATTTCTACTTACCTTGAAAACCTTAACAGCATAATATACAGGTCAATAGTGTTCTTCTCTGCTCTAAAAATGTCAGCCTGCAGGTAAGATAGATGATCAAAGGAATAAGAAATATTTTCATCACTTATATTCTTTATTTTGAAATAATTATGACAGTCCGGAGATACTGAAATGTAACTCAAGTTACCTGTATCAATTACAACTCACATGGTTTCATAGGATATTGTCAAGAAAGCATTAGGGCGCAGTTAAACTAAAATGTAACTCAACCTAACAGCACCGCTCCCATCAGATCACTTCTAAGAAATGGCTCTAATATCATAATCAACAGAGTAATTTCTTTGTTTCAGTTACTTATCAATGTAACTTGAATTCAACCAGACTATCATGGAAATGTACGATAGATACTACAAGTAAAAAAGGGAGGTATCTGAAAGAAATAAACTAAGAAATATGCAGGTTTCTCCAGCAAAGTATTACTTTAAAACTAGAGTCTAAAGATGATAATCTATATAAGTTTAGGGATATACATATGTATGATGTATTTGTTATGTAAACTTGCCAATCAATTAAAAAAATTAGCCTGAAAATACAAGAAAAAGAGGAATTGAGCAATCAAAAAAGGTCTCGGTGAACCAACAAATTCACATACGTAAAATTGCCCAAAATGATAAACCGTTCACATTCACTTACATTACAACAACATCAGTTTCAAAATAACTCGGTACAAACACCCAAAGGCAAACCAAAGAAAAAGAACACTTGACCCGAATTAATTCGATGAATAAATAAATAACCAATCAAATCACGTACAAGGTTACCTGTTTGAGGATATTATCGGCGATCCGATAGTAATATATAAGAGAGATTCGATTATCAACATCAAGCCTCTGAGCGCTTGCCGCAATGTTAATTCCACCCGGAGAAGAAGCGGAAAAAGAGGAGGGCTTCATTCTAGACTAGAGTCTGGTTTTCCGATTTTTGTCCTTCTTTTTAATTTTGGACGCTTTGGCTTAATCGGCCGTGAAAGGAGTAGAACTAGGGCAGTGATTTTGGCTCTTAGACAAGGGTAAATCTGTCAAATCATCTCCATCTGAGGGCTTGTTTGGTTGTAACTTCTGGTTGGGGTATTTTTACCTACATCGACAGATTGACTTCTAACTTCTGAATCCTGATCGGTATTCCAATCTATCCCACCCTCTTTCTCCTCTTCTTGCAACGTTACATTTTACAAGTTAAAATATTCAATTAACTCATATAATTTAATATTGGCAAAAGGATGAATTTAGAATATACCACAATGTTTTAAAAACGTCAGTTCCATCTTAAAAGCCACTAAAAAAATTTAATCCTAAATTTTTTAAATATTTGTGTACATTCAAGGTGGCAAAAAGAGACCAGAGCCTCTTGTGGCTCATCATAGCTCATAGACGATAGCATTTAAGCTCTATTTAGTTTAAAGTTTATTAACGAAATAGAATGTAATGTAATATTATTTTATTATTTAGGAGAGAGTTTATAATAGAATAGAATGGAATGTGATAAAAGAGGAAGTTTTATATTACGTCTCATTCCATCCTAGAAAGTAAAAATAAGAAACCTTCAATTTAAGAAGTTTATGATAAAACGCAAGATTATAAACAACTTTTCACTATATTACATTATAAATTCTTCTTCCAAACAATATTTCACTATACTATATGATCAACCTTTCCATCTCTCCTAAACAACAATTTTTTAATATTAAATTTATTTACATTCCATTCTATTATAAATTAAAAGATTCTATTCAAAACTTTACGTCCAATCAAACATGGCCTTAAGATAATAGTAGTCTATTCTATAAGTTCTATTGTACTTCTCTCCACTTCTGTAGTTTATCCCTCCCTATATATATATATATAGGACTAACCTATAAGAAATATAAAGCAGAATATTTTGTTGCATTTATTGATAGTGGCTTAGGAGCATGTTTATATTAAAAAGATTGTTTTCCAATAAAATACCATCAAGATTTACCCCTAATAAAAGGAAGAGATATATCTAATAATGCTATAGAAATAAATAGAGGCATTGACCAACCGATAATTTTATTAGGAGCATTCTTAATAAAATGTCCCCCATTTTATTTTCATAATACTGGTACTGATATATTATTAGG
>JANIJH010000006.1:47416929-47432577 GCA_024520975.1 Erythroxylum areolatum | reverse complement strand
CGTAGCGCACCCTTATCGTAGGGTGTGTATCGGAATGACCTACGGGCGTCCCGGTACATATCCTATGGTAAGGGGGCACTACATTATTTCTTTCTATATCTAGTTTAGATATGATTATTTTCTTCATCTTTGTGAGTTCTTGTTGTCAACTTCTTCTTAAGTGTGAAAGAGGAGATTTTGTAAAGACTGTTAAAGTTACAATATAAGAGAGGTGTTTAATGTTGTCTTCTTTGGTGTGTTGTAGAGAAGCAGTTAACATTGGCATTACAGAAGAAGAATTGTCTTCAAACAATAAAGGAATTGTCAAAATATTAAAAAAGTGCTTGTGGTATATTTGAATTTTTATATGTACATTATTTATTGTCACTCTTTTTATTAAATAGTTATTATTGTAAACTCTTGAACTAATAAAAACTCATTTTGATGTAGTGAATGATTTTACACTGAATTATTTTATGGTTTAGTTCTTGTGATTTTTACTTTTCACATTGTCTATCCATAATAAAGATATGATTAGTGTTGCTTATGATGAGTGACTTCAGGTTATTGACAGTGGTGCTTACTTTCCTTTGAGATAAAGAAGGGTTTATTAGCATCTTACAATTGAAGTGATTATAGAGTTTTAAATATAGGTAATGATGTTCTATCAAAGGTTATTGGAATCAAGATTGTTATATTAGAGACCAAATTGTTGTATACTTTAAACTTTGTTGTTTTTGTCTTTAAATTAATGTTTTGTTGTTGTATACTTTCTGGTTGTTAATTATATGACTTTATTAGTTTGGAGCATAGTAGTAACTCAGTTAATTAATGGATTTTAATAGGTATTGGAAGGTGGTGATGTACTTGTATTATCATTGAAGGAACAAGCTGGTAATAAGTCATCCTTTCTTCTGTTTGTACTCCTTTGATTCATTTAAATTTCATAGTAAAACCATATCAATCTATTACGCATCATGTCCTATGCTTCAATGTCTAACTTTGACTTTAGGGTTTGCATTTCACCATTCTTGACTTTGTCTCAAACAATAGACGTGGAATAGTTTTGAATGAGCTCAATTAGTAGTTCTTCATGGTAATGAGGTTGAGTAGAGGATTGAATTTATTGTTTTCTTTGGTTGTAATGAAGGGTTAACTGGAAATTTTTAAATTTTTGATCTTTGACTATAGAGGAATACGTTCTAACCTTGATTTGAGCTCATACAACATGATTTCTTCAACTTACCCAATTTAATGGGACTATGATGAAGAGGTTAAATATTGTTACTGTAATTTGAAAGCACCTAGATGGACTTCTTGGACTGATGAAAATATAAGAAGAAGGTTCTATACCTGTCGACTATTTCGATAATTTAGTACATTTTGATGCTATTTTATATAAATATGTTCATATTTTTCATTAATGAAATGCTCTTTTTTGTTTACTTGTAGAGTGAAAATATACGTGGATTTCATGAATGGAATGATCAAAAGTTTTGTCCAAAAGCAAGACAGATTATTTTAGAGCTAAAAAATAGAGAGAAGATGCTATAGCGTCAAACTAATATATTGAAGATTGAAGTGGTAGAGTTAAGTGAAAAATGAGGTACATGTTTTGAAAGCTGAAATTATTAAAGAAAATTTGAAGCTGAAGAATGAATTACATGCCATAAGGAGTAAAGACATTCAATAAAGTGTTGAAAATTTCTAGCTTATTTAAGCTTTTGTTTACTTGTTTGACTTATGTTTGGTAGAATAAATAATGAAGGCAAGTTAGTCAACAGTTGTATGTTTGAAGCCTTACCTGGAAATGGTTTGATGTATTAGAACAATGTCTAAATGTAATTGTATTAAGAATGTACATCTTGTGCATGGTTTTGATTTTTTAAGATTATAACTAAATCTTTCTGGTGTTATCTTGATAATAGAAATTTTGTGTATTTTTTTCCTTCATCAATAGGTCTACCATACTATATAAAAAGATTTGTTGATATACCATTCATAAACTTTAAAATTAAAAAATAAAAGATAAAAGTTCTAAAAGGGTTGTTTGTCATTACATTCATTCATAACATGTAAATGTCAACAAGATCCTTACATTAATAACATTCAATAGATATTCAACCTATCAACGTTGTTCAGTACACAAATATCACAAAATGAAGTATCTTCCATTGTTCATTACAGAAAACACTAACATTTACATTTTTGTTTACATTTTCTCCTTTCCCTTTGAAGATGCGGTTTGACTTTGTTGACCTATGTTCACATTCCCAGCAACAACTTGGTTGCTTTTATTTGATTTATGTTCATAGGTTATTAGTCTTTAAATTTGCCTTCCAGGCTATAGAGAAAATGCAAGCATTATTAACTTCAGTCGTTGGACTTAATTAATGTATGGAAAGATAAGTTTAACATTAAAATTTTACAATTGTATCACTTATATTTAGCATGTACAATGCTGTCATTGGATTTGTGTATAACCCCATCCCTTCCATCCATTTCTTAAACCTGGTATTTACTTCATGTTGAAGAGAAAAGTATGTGACAAGCCTTTTTCCTAAAATCTTTTATTGAGAATTAGGGCTAGATCTACCAGCATCAAACATTCTCGTTCTACTTCATTATCTGCAAAACAATAGCCAATTCCTCTTTTCCTTTTGGAGGTGGCCTTTGAAGATGTATAAATTGTTTCTGAAGCACCTCCAGGTGTTGAGAGAACAACTGAGGCTATTGCATATGCACTTCCATATACATGAGCAGTGGATGAGGTGTTGGTAGTACCTGTAGTAGTTTTGGAACCAGCGAATACTGACACAGTTGCAGAGGCAGATGCATATGCTCCTCTTTTACCTTTCTTTCCACGTTTAGCTTTATTAGATGTAGATGCAGAGGCATTTACTAGGATTTCTGTGTTGGTTCGAGTTGTTAAGATGTCTTCTTAGGTTAACTGTATTACTATTATAATAATTTAAATAAAATAAAATAAAAATGGCAATCTTCTTTGAAACCCAAATAGACTACTAAGATGTAAATAAAAATGACAAGCTTCTTTGAAACCCAAATAGACTACTAAGATGTATAAGGTGTGATCACACCTCATGAATGTTAGTATTCTAAAATTTTAAGGGTTCCATTCTAGAAAGCTAATTTTCATAAGGCATGATCTCTCCTTATGAGATTTGTCATTCTGGATTTTTAAGGGTTTCATTCTAGAAAGCTAAATTACATAAGGCATGATCTCTTATGAGATTTAGTATTTTGGAATTTTAAGTCTCTAATCCTAAAAATTAATTACATAAGGCATGATCATGCCCTAAGAAAATTTAGTATTACGGAATTTTAAGACCCATTTCCCTTTAAGCTAATAAACTATTTTTTCAAAAACAAGCAAATGAAATTATATATAACTAAAGACAAAATTAATAAAAACTATCATATTTTAGGTTGCCTCCTAAAAAGTGTAATATTTAATGTCATCATACAGGGCTTTTTCTTCTCAAACTTCTACGTAATTGTAATTTTGTACTTCTTTAATAGTGCTTCCAGCCCTTCCTCTTGTCCTATAGTCAACCTTTTGAGATGATCGTAGGGAATGACTCTCCTTTACCTAAATAGACATATTTTAGGTGATAAGTTCAGACTTTTAATTATATCTTTAAAGCTTGCAAGATAGACAATAATATTTTTATGAGTTATAGTAATTTCAGCATTTAAATATTTCGAATCTATGTGTATCGTTAATATTGATTCTATAACTTCACAAGTTTCATCAACTTGCTCGTTCTCTTCCAGTTTAGCATTAAACTTCAACTCATCATCAACATTTTTCTCTTTAAAAATACCATGCACAAATGAATCCACTATATCTATATGATAATTGGATTGAAAATTATTAGGATACTTTATTGCTTTAAAAATATTGAATCTTACTATCTCTCCATCAAATTCGATAGAAGGAGTACCCTCGTCCACATCGATTGTCATCTTGGTCATCTTTAGAAATGACTTTCCTAACAAAATCAAAGTTGAATATTCAACACTGTCTCCATCCATCTTCAAGATGTAAAAATCCACTAGGAATACCAAACTATTGACTTTCACTAAAGCATCCTCAATAATACCAATAGGACACACATAAATGATCATTCAGTTGAATAGTCACATTTGTTTCTTTAAAATAATTCATATTTAAAGCTGACCAAAATTGAATATGGCATGATATTAATAGATGCACATAAGTCTAACATGGCACACTCAATTTTCTTATCAATAGTAACATATGGAAGTGTAAACATAACTGGATCTTTGCAATTTTCTGCTAATTTTCTATTTATCATAGCTGATACATTCTTACCTAAAATTATTCTCTCCTTATCCTTCAACTTGCTTTTATTTATGTATAGTTGTTTTAAGAACTTTGCATATTTTGGAATTTGCTTGATAGCCTTTAGAAGTGGTATATTGATTTCCACCTTTTTGAAGGTTTCAATGATCTCTCTTTCATGTTCCTCTTCTTTTGATCTAGCCAACCACTAGGAAAAGAAGATACATATGAATTAGTTGATATCGATGAAGATAAATTATATTTCACCTTTATTAATTCTTGAGTTAAAGGATCATCTTTCTTTTCTTCTGCATCATGCTTTTCTACCTCCATTGGTAAGGAAATGGAAATTGAATTTCCTTGCCAATTGTCAAAGTCACTTCACTCACATTCTCTTTAGGATTCGCCACTGTTTAGGAAGGTAATTTTCTTGATGATTGTGCTTTCAATTTACATTAAGTGATATGATTTCCTAACTTCTAAAGACTTACCCTTGTTTCCTATTGAAATTTTTTAGTATTACCAGCAAGTGCCTTAATAATTTCATCCAAAGATATACCTAAATTTGAAGATTGAGATGGAGCATATATAGGAGCTTGAGGTTGTCTACTAAAATTAAAAGGTTGATATGCTTTCTACCCTCATTGATTTCTATAGTTAAAGTTTGGACGATCCCTTTATCCTGGATTATAATGATTAGAATTAGGGTCATATTTTTGTGCAAGTTGACTAAGAAATTCCCCTATTAAGCTAGCTTCTTAAAGAGAGTCTTATTTAGGATGTCTAGAGAATGAGCATACTCCTCAAACTCATGCTAACTATAATTAATCTACATCTATTTGATGAACTAAAGCATTTAAATTTGAAATTTTATCCTCAAGGTTTGTGTTACTTACCTCATTCACGTGCTTAATAACTTCATCCATCATTATCTCGAATTATTGAGAATTTTTTGTCATATTTGATATCAATTGTTTAGTCATTTTAGGTGTTTTATTTATCAAAGCTCCTCTACTAGCTACATCAAACATAATCCTATGTATTGGCAATATTCTTTCGTAAAATTATTGAATCAAAAGTTGGTTAGGAATTTGATGGTATGGGTAGCTTGCACATAACTCTTTGAACCTCTCCCAACATATATACAATGTTTCTTTGGTGAATTATCTTATCTCACATATCTTTTTTTTTATATTGGATGCTTATGATGCAGGAAAGAACTTCTCTGGGAACAATCTTTTCATCTCATCCCATATGGTCACTGAGCTAGGGGAGGAAATATATCCAATCATATGCTTTATCTTTCAATGAGAATGGAAAGGCTCTAAGATGATTTTGTTCTTCTTTCACCCTCTGAGATGAATTTGTTCTTCTTTCACCCTTATAGATTCATTATAGAGTAGAAAACATGAAATTTCTTTAGTTATTTATGTAAATCATCACCTACAAGATCACAAAACTTAGGGAGTAAGTAAATCAAACTAGATTTTAAATCAAAATCTACCTTGACATCTGGAAATCGTACAGGTAAGGTTTGTTGAATCAAATTTAGTACTGCTAACTCCCTCAACATTCTAGTGTTAGAATTGGACATCTTTTCTTCAACTTCTTAAAAATTAGAATCTTCTCCAATTGTTAGATCTATCTTAACTTTCACTTCTAAAAGTGAATGATTGTTTCCTTGTTTAGTCTCTTTCCTTAAAAAATGTGCTATCTTTTTAATTTTTAGATTATATTTCAATTCGCCTATCTGAGAAAAATGAGTTAGACAAGGCAAGATATTAGTAGTAAACTATCAAATAACACAATTAAAAAAACTCAAACAGTTCCCTAGTAATGGCACCAATTTTTTATTGGGTTGTTCAAACTCCCAAAAGTAATTTCGATTCTCTAGCTTCTTGTAGTAGTCATAGGACTAAGTCGAATCCTAAGAGAACTAAAAAATATATTCTTAATTTCAATTAAGAAAAAAAAGTGGGGGTTTATGATTAATTAACTAATTTAGTAAAATTAACAAGGAATCAAAATAAATTAGTTGAATATAAAAGTGATAAATTCAAGAGTACTTAACTTCGTTTCAAAGAAAAGATCTCATCTAATTGTAACATTGATCATTATTCTAAAAAGAATAATTTTCACAATTCATGTAGTTAGTCTGAAACATATTAGGATAGCTATAATAAGTTTCAAAATTTCCTAATTTAATTGGTTTAAACACATCATTCAAATCAAAACTTACCATAAATTGATTGGGTGTGATAGCATTCTATATTAGTTAAATAATAAAAATAAGTTTAGTGAAAAGGACTAGACCCTAAATTAAATAATTGAGATAGTTATAACTATTCAACTTAGTTTTCTTATTTCTTAAAAGTTAAATATGCAAATTCATAAATAACTTATTTGCCACTTGTGCCTTTAAGACAATTACAGATCATTACATTGATGGATAGTTATAGAATAATCAACATTAAATTAAATTTTCAGATCAATCAATATTAATTATTCACAAAATATAAGAACACAAAGCAATAAATACTAAATTAAAACATAAATATAAGTTTAGAATAAAACCTTATAATATTACAACTAGATTTCTGAATTCCCTTGAATAAGAATATTCGAGTATAACCATACATGGCTTTAGTTCCAACACCAAAATTAAAAGAAAAGATGTAAGATTGAGATAAAACTAAGAAGAAATGAAAAGGAGATTATTGAAGAAGGTGAAAGACATATTTGTCTCTCTCTTTCCTACTCTAAACCTAGTCTCCTGTCTTATAAAGATCCTTATCTAAAACAAATCCAAATCCCTATGTAACAGGGATGGAAATAAGTTTCCTAATTGAATTTCAACTATTTAAGTGAATTTGGCATTATCATGACCTTGCCTTATCTATTATAGTAATCTATCCACTTTTTTCAAAATTTGTGATTTTGACCAATAATGCTTCAATTTGATGCAATCTTCACTTTTCATCTCTTAAAACAAAATAAACATTATATTTAAGTACCAAATTAGTATAGCCAACACAAAAGAGATAATTTTAATAACATAACTGAATAACATCTTATCATATGGTGGAGTAAGTAACACTAGAATAGCCAAAGTTAGTTGGAAAGAAGTACATTTACCTAAGGAATAGGGAAGACTTGGTCCAAGATCTATAATAGACTCCAATGATGTTTTACTTGCCAAAGAATATAGAGGCCTTTTAATAGTTAGGAATCTTTATGGGTCAAATAGATGCATAAAGACTATCTTTTAAAACATGAAAAGCAAACCTAATAACTCTTAGAACATTAACCAATTACTAAAGCTAAGAATTTCAATTTCTAAGGAAATTAAATTCCATACTAGAAATGGGGAAAGAATTAGCTTTTAATTTGACATTTGGAATAACTTGAGTCATCATTTACCCTCTAAATTCAACACACATTAGCTTTATATTCTTGCTTAAACAAAAGTTGCAGAGATTATCAGGGTACGAATGTGGCATTGTGATTGTAGAGGTTTCTTAACAATCTTGGCTTTAGTCCTTAACTATAGTCTTGATCTAAAGAAAGAGGATTAAACTATTTGGTTAAGGCATAACTCTAAAATCTTCAGCTACAACTCTTACCTATCCCACTTCAAGATATTTGAGCACACAATTCCATGGCAGAAATTAGTGTGGTTTAGTATAAATTTACTAAAAAAATTTATTCTTTAATTAAATTAAAAAAGACTCAAAATCATGGATGACATTAACTGGTAATCTAATGGTAAGGACCTTTACAAATTTTATAACTTTTCCTAAACACTTAGATAATATTTTCTTCTAGTATAGTCATATAATTATCATTTAAAATTAGTTTCTAAGTCAATACAAGTTACATTACCAATTTACTAGTCTTTAGTGATAAGTTGATCCTTAGGAATCAAATTCCAGAACAAACATGATTTAACCATCTTAAAATTTGGGTTGAGCTATTGTATGTAAGGAATAAGGAGAGAGAAATAAGAGTACTTTCTAATAAGTAGAAATGGATACTTAAGCATTACTTAAACTCATTCTCAACTAAACTAGGGAGGTTATTAATATTAAAGTAATTCACTTAGATTGCATTAAATGGTTTAGATTAAATTAGAACTTGCCCATAACCTCTTTTAGATAAGGGGAATAAAAACTTTTCAAGCTTAATTCATTTAGCTCAACTTTTTTTTGAAAAATTAAAAGTGATTCAATTAATATAAGAAATATTTGCATCAAAGATACAAACACAAAGGTGAGAAACCCTCACCAGATACAAAACACTAAAGAGGGGACAACTATTACAATGTAATAACCATATGGGACATACAAAAACGGCCTCGAGGAATAGTTTTAATCTTTGTTAATTCTTAAAAGAGCCTTATGTTAACACTAACAATTATAAATTATTATTTATTAGCTATTAGGTATTGTTTATCAATTATGTATGAGGTATTAAAACACACCCATAATATTCTTTATATATAATGATACTGTAAAGGCAACCCTTGGTCAAAGGGCAAAGATAAATAAGGATTGGTTGTATCTTAGATTCCAGTTAAGCTAGCCTAGACACAAACCCTTTTTCTCTTCATGGGAACTACCTCTCAAGGCCTACCTTTTAAGAATCTAAATTGATCAATCCTTCCCACCATAACTTAGACCTCAAACAAGATCTATAGTTTAAGATTTTTGTATACACAAGATCTTTATAAAGAGGAAAATGTATAGCATACTTGTTTTTTTGTATAACTGGAACTACATTATTCAAGAATCAAACTTTTAGGATAGAGAAAACATAGTTAGTTCAACCAGCTTAAAGATTCCTGATATTCACTAGATTATGATGGTTAAAGCAAGTAAGTCAACATCCACCCCCTTTAAAGATTCCTGACAAAAGACAACGCATCCTTCGAGCAAATGATAGTGGTCATTATTGAGGTGCCATATTGATTAAAGAGATTGATGGGAAATGAAATTATTATGGTCAAATTAGTGACTAGTTTAAGGAATCAGAAAAAGCACTATCAATCTATATATAATGAGATTTTGGTTATAAAGAAGGGCATTGAAAAGTTTTATTTCCACGTTAGCCCTTGTCACTTTATGATAGAAATGGACAATACATCTTTTTCCAAAAATCCTTGAGCCCTATAAGAGATATTGCCTGAAAACCAATTATGTCATTAGAAAGATTGATTATCTCGTTATAAATTTACAACCCACAATATTCAAGGTCATCACAACATGCTAGCTGATTTCCTCTCAAGACCTAAAAACCCAATCCAAATTCTCACTCCTATCTTGGAAAAACCAATTCCTCTCTTAATTCTCCCCATTATGGTTTTCCTGCTTGATGTTTAAATTAAGAAATTCGTTCCTCCAATAACTAGAAACCCTCCTCAAAACCTAGATGAAATTATTGTTGTTCTACTTAAGAGCCTTTTTTATTATCTTCATCTTGTTCTTACCATGTTGAACATTCCTCCGCATCCATATCACTTCGACATCTTGACACCCTAGTGCACACTACACCATCTCTATGATTCTCTTTCTGAACCAACTATGTAACATCTCTGAGCTTTATCTACCCTCTATGCCTGTCCCATTGCTTTATCTCTATTACATGTTTACCAAAATCTAGCTAATCCCACCAATGTCAATTCGTTGTTGTGGACATTCTTGGAATGATTCCAACTATTAGCAAAGTGACATACCAAATTAGGTCAGATACTCAACAATATCAGTTATGGAGTATTCCCCTAATAATACAGAAAGTTTAGTCTTTCTTCATTGTCCACTGTCCTTATAATATGACTAAAAATGGTTATATTTACACCATTAATCATTTTCAAATATGGAAGACATCTATTAAGTAGCCTAAAAACAAGATAGACATAATGTGTGATTTTTATCACTTTCTCGATCACCTTAATCATCATCCAAAATTTAGCAAACCTACCACTTGTACATCTTTAGGCCTATATCCTACAGACTTTACTCTACCATAGCTCATTTCACCAATTGTCGGATATTGGCCTTTTGTTGACTAGTTTGTTTATATGGGTTTTAGCCTCATGGCAGGAGAGCTACCATGTCCATCTAGTTATGAACCCTCGACTTATGAAATTAGAGAAAGCTCCACTGCTCATAAGTCCAAAGAAGAGCCCAAATCCATTCTAGACTATTTCCAAGACACTTAAGTTTCGTGGCCCCCAATTTGGACAGTTGCTGAAATAGCTCATTTCATTAAAGAAATGGAAAAATAAGATTATAAAATGTTTATATTTAATGATGACAGTAGACTCCAATCCTTATCTACACCACCATGTCGACGGTTTCTATCTTATTATTTAGGAATATTATTGGGATCCTATGTTTCCTAATAATTTTTACTTTTACTATGCATTTTTGTATTTTAGTTTCCATTATTGTACCATGTAGGTCGTTTATATCTTTATTTAAAAGTCATTTGTCTTGTTCTTTCTTGCTTGGCCTATAAGACCAAAGGTTCTCTTTCTTTGTAATCACACCTTATTCACACATAGTATCAATAATATGAAATGTGTTTTTCTATCTTATGAATTTCTTCTAAGTTTTTTCTCTTCTAAAATCTTGATCCTTGAATAATAAAGTTTCAGTAAAATAGAAAGACAAGTATACTTTATACTTAACTCTTTATGAGGATTTTTTGTATCAGAAAATCTTGGAATGTAGCTCCTATTTGAAGTCTAAGATATGCATGAAAAATTTGGTTAGTTTAGATTCCTAAAAGGCAAACCTTAAGAGTTAATACTCATGAATAGAAAAAGGGCTTGTGTTTCGGTTAGAATAACTAAAATCTAAGATATAGTAAATCCTTGTTTATCTTTATCTTCTGACCAAAAGTTAACTTTATGATACGACTATACCATAAAGGCAACCCTAGGTCCATATGTTAAAACAAACTTACAAATCTAACTGATAATTCTCATATTTTGCAGATTCTTCGGTGAACAGGAAATCAATGCCAGATTCCCAAAATTTGAGATCTGCTCACACAAAGTCCATTTTGCTGACTCATCAAATCATCTATTTCAGTTATGATGTTCCAACTTTGTTATAATAAATTTCATCCATACATTTATGTAGGGTCTACAAAAATATATGGATGAGATTTAATAGAATATAATAGAAAAACCATAATCGAAACATGAGATCTAATCCCTTTATACCCTGTGCATTTTGGAATCTTTAATTACACTTGTAACCATATCCAGTGGGTTTTCTTTTTGTGTTGATTGTAACATTGTAAGAGCCCACTGAAAAGGGATATTATTGAAAAGTTTACATTTGTAAGGGTATGCTTTGCCTTCTGACCCAGACATATTACAAATACTCCATTACTACTGAGCATTATAATTGTAAAATTATCAAAAGCTTAAATCTCCACATTTGTTTCCAGAAAAAAGATTGAAGTTTGTTTTACGTAAGAGCATAATCGATGGCGATGAGGTAATTGACCAGTCAACTATTAATTGGTAGAATCTGTTGCTTCTTCTTGGGTATGAACGTTTTTTCCAAGTTGCTTAGAAACTGGAATTTATTCATTTAAGAGAACAAAGTAGCTTTCGCCTTGCAGTCAATATTAGTTAACCGACTAAATTCCTTTTCTGATTGTGAAATAATCGCACATGTGATGATAAGATGTTATACGCATTTAAATGAGCATGTTGACTAGAATTTAAAGGCCACGGGGGGATAGATTTTCCATATCCAAGCAAGTGACTTCAATTACTATGGTCCCAAACGTTGATATGTAGCGTGTTTGATAGGGATAAGATCAAATCCATGCTCACTGCAGCTGCAACTTGCAAGCTGGGTTCCTAAAAAACAATAATTTAATTGAAATCTGTGTTTTTGTTCCTTGTAACAAAACCGTTCTCTTTTGTGTTCCAAAAGGGTAAGGACTTGATCAAATTTTGAGTCTTAAGGTAGCATGAGATATTATGAAGCTCTTTCCCGATCGAGTTAGAAGGCACAACAACAAAGCAAAATCGTATTACTTGAATGGACTAGATTTTTAGGTAATTGACAAGGCGGAGGGTCGGTTTATCTGTTTCAAGCCAGTCGGCAATGGAGCAATTGTGCTCATTTTCATTTTGAATTCCGTGTCATTTCTTGGTTTCAATTTCTTCGTTCATAGTGGACAAAACTTGAGGTAACACGTTTTCAACTTTTATTTCGAAGATGATGACAAAGTGATCCCCATCCATCAATCACAAAGAGTCATCCCTTAATACTTGTATGGGTGGGTGGGTTCCTTTCAAACTGGAAAGTCTACAAGAGGCATAAATGAGAAATTTTAAAAAAAAAATTATGAAAGAATCATGCTTTTGGGACTTTTATTTTATAATCAGAACTCGAACAAGTTTCTACCGGTGGCCAAGAATATTAAGTTTAATGGAAAATCTGCAGTACAGGGCAGAGTATCCTTCTCCAATAAATTGACTGCACATTTCATCCCTTGCGTTCTGTGACAAAAATTTTCAACAAGAGAATGATTTCTGCCTCGAAAGTTAAGTCCATCAATCCCATCCCCCCTCGTAATAACAAACAACAAAAACCTTGAAACAGAAACAAGTTAAAGAAACAACTGCGTCTAGCTTTAGGGAATCAAATTGGTTTCTGTAAGAAGAAAGCAAACAGAGGAAACAACATTCATCCCTAAACTAAACAATTTGCTACATTGAAATGATTATGGAATATCAGAATCCAAACTTGCTGTCAATAAACATTTTTGCTTATCACATAGACACACAATTAACCCTAAAAAGATAACCTCTCACACACTATCACGTATGAATTTCTTGGCTATCTCAAAAACAAGAGCCTGATTCTCCACTCTACTGTAAGTTCCTAAATTGCCATAATTCGTCTACGTTCCATAAGGTATCTCCAAAGTCACATCCAATCCATCCACTTTCTGCCGTGTGGGAATTGCCTGCAGAGTTGCCAGCTCCTCCTGACACTGACATGTTTGCCAAATTGATGGCTTCCATGCCATAGCAAGTGCTTTCAACAAAGCAATCCTTAACAAAAGTCGTCCGATCACTATTGTTGTCTATGACATGAAAAGGACTAGTTGGGTACTGCGATACCCTTGGTATTTCTGGGATATTTAGTGATTCTGTAGAAGAAAGACATGGACCTGTGCACTGCTCTGAGTCTGCATTTTGGTCCTGAAGCTCTATAGCGTGCATTGTCATAGTCATGTCAAAAGGGATGCTGTGGCTGGGAGTTTCCTGCTGTTGTTGTGGCAGCTTCGGTAGCTGTGGTAGCAATGTTAAATGCTGAGAACCATAATTGGCAGGCTGAGAAGATGCGTTGTTGTAGTATGACATGGAAGATGTCGAAGTTGAGCCATCTATCTTCTGAAGCAACCTTGGCATCCATAAACTCCTAATTATATGCTGAAATTGCGTGCTATTTGCGTCTATTTTAAGGTGGCGTGCCTGCTTTTGCACTCGAGTTCTCCAGTAGTTCTTGATCTCATTGTCTGTTCTTCCAGGTAGAACTTGTGCAATTTTTGACCACCTTTTGGAGACAGGAACAAATAAAGTAAAGAAGGTGAATGGTAAGCGCTAAATCTACTCCAAGTTGTTGGATCAATATGCAACTTGATCATCGTGACTGAAGTATATAAAGCTTGAAAAACACAAGTTTCGTCATGATTAAGAATCCAATTGTAGGGAAATTTTTGAACCAAGCTGCAATTTCAATGATTAAGGACAGTACATGAATGAGCAATCAATATAAATCAAAAAGTTGAACAGCTTACCTATTGCCCCACCTAGAATGGAGGTCAAGGATCAAGAGCTGTTCTTGAGGACTAAGATTTCCTCGTTTTACATCTGGCTTTAGATAATTTAGCCATCTTAATCTGCAACTCTTGCCTGTTCTTCTCAACCCTTTAGCAAAAGACACCAACATGCAAAAGTTGGTAAAAGCTCATAGATTGATATACTCTTGAAACACATATCTCTAAGAACTAAAACATCTTTCCGTTACCTGCACGTTGCGCAACCAAATTCCAGCGGCCCTCGCCGTGACGAGCAATGTAATGAATGAGAAGAGTATCTTCTTCAAGAGTCCAAGGGCCTCTCCTGAGTTCACAATCATCTTCACTAGAACTGCTTGTCGACTTGGTTACAGAACACATAGCCAGCTCGCTCATGGGACAGGAGAACTCAAAAAAGAAAGTAAAATCCGAAAGGAAAACAATATTGGAGTGTTAAAGCCGAAGTGTAGCAAACTCCCTATTGGCAGTTTATGACTTATATACCCTCCCAAGAAGCCTATAACCGATTTACAATGTTTCAAAAAGAATAGCTAGTGGAAGTAATCTTACCATGGAGTTTCCATCGAACTTCCTTCGTTGAAATTTATTCTTACGTCAGAATACAGGAAGGAAAAAAGGGCCGATTACTATTTTCTCTCATTATAGTTTTAACTTTGATTGAAGCTTTAAATGCTTGTCCGATATGACACAGCTGGTCAATTGTATTCTATGTCTAAAATTAGAGAGTATTTTCTTACTTATCATGAAATTTTCCTATCTTCTCATTTAAATATGTTATATTTGTATGGAAATACAAATCCTCAACCATTTTGGTTCAAATTTGGTGTACTTCCAATTTCGTCTTATGAGAGATGGTCAATTTGTGTTTTTGTACAATTTCTTCGTATAAACCTTAGAGGGCGGCCTTATAGTCAAGACGAGATCTTCCCATCTTTACAACCAAAGGAAAAATACATCATATGTTAGTTTCAAATGCATAAGCTTTTGAGGACGATTTGAATAGTTTAAGATGAAAACACATTAGGAACATTAAATATGTGAATTTTTATTTTTAATTTAATTTATATAAAAACATATTAAGTTAGAGTGTTAAAAAAAGTGACTCATTCTTTTAATCAGTACAAGGTAGCATTAAGATTTTATTGCCATATACCATTTATATTTATATAAGTTCACAATGAACGTTCAATTTATTAGTATTTCCCAAACGTAGTTAACCACGTAACATGTAGTATGATTGTCATGTGTAAAATTAATATTTAAAAATAAAAACTGAAAAAAAACTCTAAAATACCTAGATCAATGCTCAAGGTTTCTAGCAAAATTTAGGGCCCGTTTGGTTCCATTTCTGTTTTTCTGTTTTTGTTTTTAGTTTCTGTTTCCTGTTTTTGGTTTCTGTTTTTTGGTTTAAAAAAATGAAAACCTGTTTGGTTGAGATTTGTAACATAAAAACTGAAAATAAAAACTTGTTTGGTTGAGATTTCTAA
>JANIJH010000006.1:47377198-47394046 GCA_024520975.1 Erythroxylum areolatum | reverse complement strand
AATTTTGGCTAATGCATGATCATGCATTCAAGTTTTACACCTCATATCTCTCAATTCCAATATCCAAAAATTACAAACATTATACCAATCAAAAGCTAAGAGAATAATTGATTACTTTTGTGAAGACATTTTTGTCTGATTCCACCTATATCAATACAGTTTATTCAATAACAACAGGACTTGATTTCTGTTTCTGGTAGTGCTACTGCCTAAGCCAAGACTTACTTTCCAGCTTAATTTCAAGACCCTTAAGGAACGAATTCAAATTCAATTTCTCTTAACATTTGTATCAAAATGTCTCTAGTTCAATTTAAATCAATAATCATTTCATTTGTAAATCTACATATTAAAATATAGCCAAAATACTGAAGCATATTGAGTAAAAACATTCCAGTTATCAAATTCCAGCACACCCTAGCATTTTCATCCTAACATCCCCTTTCGGGATAACTTTGCATGATCATTATGACAAGGAAAATGGTGTATTGCAGTAAAACTTTCTTCTAGAAAATTGTTTCACTATGTTTCCAGTTTCTAATAACACCAAAATCATACAATTTGATTCAGCACACTGAAAGTTACACCTAAAACAGTTCAGACAGTTTTTAAATTGTAACAGAACTCCTAACTCTAACTCCAGATAGATTTTGAAATGCTTAGAGATAGAATTAACATTCAACTTCTAAGGAACGTTGTAGACATATGTTTCTAATTTATTTTGAATCAATGATCAACGTATTTGGATATCTACAGTTCAAGATATCATCAAAATACCGAAGTCTATTCAATGAAAATTCTCCAGTTCATAATATTCTAGCATACATCTTCACCAATATCTCATTTATGTCATTCCAATTTAGGCATAATTCTCATACTACCAAACATATCATAAAGATCAGATTGTCACTTACTTGTTAGGCTTTCAATTCAGCTCAAACTTCAGATTAAATCAAGTCTTCAGGCAAGCAAAATTCATCACAAACTTATGATGAAAACAGGTTGATTTTGAACAGCAAGATGAAAGTAACTTTCAACTAGTTTTCTTGGCTATTTTGTGTAAGGTAAAAAGCTTGTTTTAGTGCAACAATTTGGGTAGGATTCAGGAAAATTAGAGAGGAGAAAGTTGGAGCAAATTTCTGTGAAGGAAGCAAGAAACGAAGCAGAAACTTAGGTGCTGGAATTTGCCACATCAACATGCTAGGTATCAATAACTTACAAAGACATATGTCTTAAAGCATGCTAGCCATTTGTTCAACAATTAAGCTGCCAATAATCCACTCATTATGCTGCCATTTGTCACCCTTTTATTAGTCCACATGTCACTCCAAGATTGGTCCAATTGTCGTTTAATTACTAGTCCAATTGTCACCAATTTAACTATACCAAATGTCACTCAAATTTAGGCTTAATCATCTAAATTTTTCATGTATCAATTTATCCTACCACTTGGCATTTGTCCTAGTCCAAATGTATCTCAAATTTATTAAAAATTTTGAAATAATACTAATAGTCTCCAAATAAATTTTAACGCAAATAACTAACAATTCACATTTTAATCACATTTATAAATCAATTATACTCGAAAAATGTCAATGAATGCATGTACAATCATATTCATGTGCAAAAATGTACATGTCATATTTAACTAAAGCATGATGTTCATTTCCTAATTTCTTAGTACTTTCTCATAAATCACAATTCTAGCCTTAACATGGGTAACGAGATGTTACATTTTATCATATATATCTAAATTTATATAAATAAAGAATGCCTATAATAATTATATAACTAATGATTGGCTATAGGGTATAAAATAACATTAACACTCCTTGGTAAATGATAGACACATAAGCACACATAAATATGTGAATTATTATTTTTCTAATTGCTAAAGAGTAATAAAAAACTAAAATTATTAGAAAGATTAGAACTTGAAATTAAAAAAAATCTTTCTAAAATTCTTTTAACCTATAGAAATAAAGATTAATATCTATAAGTGATTTAATCAATGATGGATATAAGTTTAACATACAATCTTACACTAAATTTAATTTTTTTTATAGCATTTGTGTATATATTTTTGATTGTGACGTGTCTTTATTGTCTTTAAAACTTAAACTTCGTTATCTTTTGAATTTCTCTCATTACTAATTTTTCTATTTAAAAAGATAATTTTTAATTATATTTACATTATTAAAGAATTGATTTGATAATTAATCAAATTTATATTGTAATGATAAATCTCTAAATTAAAGGAAAATTTATTTGTTGAATTTGAATTAATTTATTATTAAATGTGGCTCTTAAAGTAGGATATTTGTTTATGGTCAACGTAATTAATTACTTGAAGAACTATATCTCTATATGTGGAACTTGAAAATATGTTGTTTTGTCTATTCTATTTTTCTATACATCAAAAAATGAATCCCCTTATCACTATAAAAGAGCTGTTGAAACTTTGAGAGCGAAAAGGAAGGGTTAAGAATCACCATTCACTCAAACCATTTTATTGTGGACTCCTAAAAATGTAGTTTAATGTTTCTATTTCTTCTCATAACAATGGATAAACAATGAATATTTTGAGGGTTTTGTCTATTGGAGTGAAGTTTTAAACTTTTGATGCAGAATCAAATGTTAAAAGTTAGATAGGTTTTTGTGTTTGGACCCTAGAAATCTATAAAACTAAAAAATATTCAAACTCCAAAATGCAAATCGTGAAAAAAAATTCTCTAAAGATGAATTCCATTGAAACTCAATGACATTGAGCAATAATCTATGTTAGAGAAGGTTCATTTTGGGAGCTTGATGTTGATAAATGGTGGTGGCACCTTTCATCTCTACCCTTTCTCACCAAAATGTTAATAACCCCCTCTTATTATTGGTAATTGCTTTAGTGAGAGAAAAAGAGATGAAGTTTAGTATTAAGAAGGATAAATAAAATATTTTAAAAAACTTTAATTAAAATTAAATTAAATCGACACATTGGGAAAATGCCTTATTTAGGTACATGAATAAATCAAACCTAAACTAATGATTAGCATTGTTTGGCTACAAAATTAGGCTAGTCCAACTCAGGTATGAAAGGGATTCATCTATTAGAATAATTATTCTACTTAAAAATTCATCATAATTATAAATATGATTAGTTCAACAATAATTAGAAACTAATAACTTTTATTCATTTAATTAATTCAACAATAAAATTATTATAAGTAAATGACGAATTTTTAAATATTAATATTTTATGACTATAAGTTCATGATTATTATAGATAAATAATTTGTTTATTTAGTATGTGATTTTTGGTTCTTATAGAAAATTAATAGACCTCTTATTCCTGAAAATTTTATTTTATGGAAAATGCCTATTATAAAGATGACATCCAAACATCTACAAATTGTGACATATATGAGACGTGTCATTATTGAGTTAAGTTAGTTATTGCAAATGCAATTATTACTTAGAGAAGGTCTAACACAACAAGTTAATAATGTTAATAGCTTATATAAGAGTTATATGTTAAAGGTTATTTTGGCTTTCACAAATGTTAAGGTGAAGCACATTTTCATACTCTTAATATTGCCATAACTAGAAGGTGAAACGTTAAGCATGCTTTGAAATTTGGAATCACTAAATATGAAAAAATATAGTTGGTTGGTGATGATGTTTATGAGAGCAAATAGAAGAAGGAATTTTACAACGACTTTATTCCCAATAGGTTTTTGGTTAACATAATTACAGTTATTTCTATTTGAGCTTCAAGAGCTTTATCATGTGAACTAGTTAACTATATCCCACATAGGTTAGTTACATTTAGGCAATATAAGTAATCATTTTGCGTTGTACTAAGTATATCATTTATTTATACACGAACTTGATATCTTAATCATTTTAGTATCTTTATCAATTGTATTATGCATGAGACTCCATTTGACTATAATAACTGGCATTCAGTTATTATATAAATGATGATTGAGAACTCATGTGATCTTTCAATTTCATTAATAAGTAAAATCTAATTATTTAAAGAACAATGTTGAGCTCAACAAGAGTGAGAAGTTAAATGGCAATAATTATGGAATTTAGAGCATGGAAATCAAATATAAGTTAGAAGAGAAAAAGGCTCTAGAACCATTTAGTATAAGTATAAATATTTCTAGGGAAGGTAATACAGTCTAACATACAAAAAGTATGAAACTACTAAAGACATATGGTTTGTTTTGGTTGCACATTTTGGAGATACCTTAGTGACCAAATTAAGGTTGCTCACTGTGTCAAGTTTAACATGTATAAGAAACGACTTGATCTTATAGTAAAAAAGCATTTGAGTTCAAAAGAAATCATTAGCTTACATTATGTTATTGAGCAATATAGAAAATGATATTATTTGTGGGTTCAGAACTAAAGACATGTGATTTGCTTTGGCTACACATTTTAAAGGTACCTTAGTGACCAAATTAAGGTAGTTTAGTATCAAGTTTGACATGTATAAAAAAAAACTTGATCATACAATACAAAAGCATTTAAGGCATATGTCAAACAAGATAAATAACTTGCAAGACATTGGTCATGAGTTATTTAGTGACAAATAAGTGCAAGTTATGATCTGTTGTCAACCTTCAAGTTAAGAGCATATGAAAATACATCAACCTTATACTGAGAGCATCAAGATGATGGAAGATTCTACTAGGCAACTTGTATTAGAAGAAGAATATATTTAAGCTTCTAAGATGACCTTTGAGCTAGTGACAAATAAGTGTAAGTTATGATTTATGTCTACCCCCAAGTTAGGAGCACATCAAAATACATCAAACTTATACTAAGAGCATTAAAATGATGGAACTATAAGGCAGCTTATATTAGAAGAAAAATGTATTTAAGCTTCTAAGATGACCTCTAAAGTATATGTAGTTAGTTCTAACTCACATAAAGCTATGAACAAGAAGTGTAACCATCATGGTGAGCCTAAAGGAAAAAAAAAAAGGTAAGAAGAATAATTACAATGCTTATAAATCAAAGAAAGTTAAGTGGAACCAATATGGAAAAGGAAAAATGTCCTTTTCAAAATTAGAACGTGAAAAGAGTTAAGTACTCTAATTGTGATAAGGTCACACTTATGATTGTAGCAATCTTAAAAATATACAATCTTATAGTACAAACATTGATTCTATGGATGTCTCTTATTCTTTTTTTTTTCAATTGAAACAAATTCATTATGGATTGCAAAATTAGGAGCAACTAACAATGTAACGAAGGATAGGAAAGCTTTTACAAAATTTTAGAAAATCCTATATAAAATATGATGTACTTATGTAGGAGACAACTTAAGACTTATTATAAAAAAGATTGGAACATATAAATTAGAAATGTGTGATGGTTGATCCTTAATCCTACATAAGGTGTTATTTGCTCCAAAGGTTAAACAAAATTTTATTTTTGTGTTGGTATTGAATAACCTTGGATTTGATGTAAACTTTCACATGTGATGGAATGGATTTATATCTTAGAACCATTTATTATGGTCTTGGATTTATGTTCAATGGTTTTGTTATTTTGGATGTTGTTTATTCAAATAGTAATATAAGTTATTTGTTGTTTTCATCATCTAATAATTCCAATAACGATTTAAATTGGTAGTATAGTATACTATATTACATTGGTCAAAATTGAATAGCTAAAGGAGGTCTTTTAGGTGATTTACATCAAATGGATCTACATATTTGCAAATATTGTCTAGCTAGTAAAATGACAAGAAAGGGAATACAAGCCGGCATATCCATTACAATTAATTTATATATGGTCTAATGAATATAATAGTAAGATGTGAAACTATGTATTTTGACACTTTTACAGATAATTATACTCAGTTTTGTCATGTCTATTTAATTTTTCACAAATCAAAAGCAATTAAATTGTTTCGTATAGTATAGTTAAAAAAATAGTTAGACAAGAAAATAAAATTATAAAAATTGATCTAGGAAATAATTACTTAGTTGATAAGTTTAAGTCATTAAGTGATGAAAAATGAATTTAAAGATAGTTGACTATTCCTCGAACTCCCCATCAAAGTGGTGTTGCAAAAAGATAGAATAGAATGCTACTAAAAATGATTAGTTCCATTACAATATAAGCAAAATTTTCAATCACCTATTAAGGTGATGCACTATAACCACTTATGTACTTAATCTAGTGCCCATAAAATCAGATACCAGTGCTCCATATAAGTTTTAAACAGATAAAAAACTTGATATGAATAAGTCTATGACCATAGGGGTATGCTGTCTACATTCATAACCTCTCTCACAAATATGAGAAACTAGGCCCAAAAAGGAAAAAGTATCTTTTTTAGATACTCCAAAAAATTAAAAGAATATGTGTTTATAGGTAAATGAGGTAATGAAGGAGTAATTAATTTGAATAATGAGATATCATATTTTTAGAAAATGACTTTCTATACAAATGTAAAATAGGGAAAAACCTATTTTTATATGAGACTTCTGATCAAAATGATTATGTTACAATGAATTAGGAAGATAGAATTCATCTGAGTCAGAAAAGTATAGAACTTAAAGAATCAATTCAAGCTCACGTTAGGTTGTAACCTAGTAAAAGTTTATCTAGCATAATACATTCATAAATTTGTTTCTTTTAAACCTCATTTATGTTGAAATAATCATAAAATAAATCCCCAACTTCATTTTAAAATTTAAGAGAAACTTCAGATGATTATTCTACAAGAAAAGAATGATTCACAGAATGTATATAAGACTCATATTGGTCTTATAAAGAAGAATTGATGAAAGAAATAAAGAAGGAAATGACTTCTTTAAGATTAAATAAAGTATATGGCTTGGTTGTTCTCCCAAGTAGGCAAAAAACTATTGAAAACAAATAGGTTCTCAAAATTTTAAATAAAAGTTGATATGAAAGAATTGACTACAAAGACATTTTTTTACCAGTTAAGAGCTTTTCTTCAATCCTTCTCCTCTTAGCTATAATTGCCAACTTAGATCTTAAATTACATCAAATGGATATCAAGACTACTTTTCTAAACGGAGAATTAGAAGAAGAGAAAATCTATATTAAAGAGAAGACAAAATCTATATTAAAGAACTTATAGGTTTCACTGACACAGTTCAAAAACATAAAGTGTGTTAATTATTATAATCAATTTCTAGTTTAAAGCAGTCTTCATGATAGTGGTACATTAATTTCTATAACATACTTATTTTATATTATTTTTGTATGATCGATGAAGACTACTATGTAAATGTTTAAAGCTCCAAAGATAAATTTGCTATTTATCTTTATATGTAGATGACATTTTGATTACTTGTAATGATTGTGAGTTTGCTAAGCAAATCAAAGGCTAGTTATCAGCCTAACTGCGTTAGAAGACCAAGGTGAAGTTGCGTATATTCTTATAGTTAAGATATCAACTGATCGTTTACAGAAATTATTGTTACTTTCTCAAGTGAATTATATTTAAAGAATTCTTAAACAATTCTGTATGTATGATTGCAAACCAATTGATAATCCTATTACTAAAGGCAAAGGTATTAACAAGAAGTTTTGCCCATCAACCCCTTTAAAAAGGGAACAAATAAAGAAAGTTTTATATTCTACTGCAATTGGAAGTCTCATATCTGCAATAATGTATATAAGGTCAAATATTTGTTATGTTATCTGAAAGGTATTATTGATTATGGATTGTATTATCAAGGAAACAACCTATGCATATAAGGTCATATAGATGAATATTGGAGAAGAGATTTACATAAGAGAAAATATATCCTTATATGTGTTTTCTTACTCAACGACGATGCAATATCATAAAAAATCAATAAAGAATCTTGTGTTGCGTTATTTATAACGAAAGCTAAATTTATAGCATTTTCAATTACAATATAAGAAGCTATTTGGCTTAGACGATTCTTAGTTCATTTAAGAGCCACTAAAGGCAAGATTGATCTAGTATTAATCAACTGTGATAATCAAGTGGCAGTCACTTAAGCAAAGGATGACAAATTTTATAACAAAATCAAGCATATATATACTAAGAATAATTGTTTGAAAGATATAATTATATAAGGAGAAGTGAATATGAACTATATAACTATAAATGATATAACGTCATACACAGTGATAAACAGTAATTGATAAATATTTCTACATGTATTTTTATTCATTATATTATCATGTCTAATTGCAAAATATATATTCACATTGTTTATTATATGATAAGAATTATGTAATACTTGATTCTAAAGTATACCTCATTTGTTTGAAATATTTTGTATATGAATCAAAGAGTTTGTAAGACAAATAAGAGATTGACCCTCTCATATGAGAAATTGCCTCCATTATTTGTAATAACCAGAGATAAGGCAAGTTTAAATTTTATTATATAGGTGATAATTAAGAGCATAAAGCTTAAACCATAAATGTTGCTTAAGATAATAAATCAAAAGGAAATTAGTTTGGAGTGATTAAAATGGTTATTATATATGTCTTATGTTGCCAAATAAGAGTTTTAATAGATGACTTTTAAAGTAGACTAATGAACTCAGGTTAAATATTAGGTACGTTTAAACCAACATTTATAAAGTATTTCCTGAATAACATACACTCTAAATAAATAAAAAAGTCAATATCTTAGCATATGACTCTTATCATATACAAGTACAGTTATAAAAATTAATCAACGTAAGTTATAGAATCTCAACTTACATAGTGGGAGACCCTAGAGATTAAATGAGTCTCATAGTATACCTTTTTGACTCTTATTTGATTATTAAGAATAAAATTTAAGGTTTGCTATTTTAGAATATTACTAGAAGATCATGTGCGATGCAATCTTATGAGATAATTCTGAAAAGGTCATTTTGATTGGTTATTTACATTAAAAATTATATTCAATTTGGCATCTTTTCTTTGTAAAAAAATTGAATACAAATTACAAGATGATGAAATAAATGAGATCAAAGAAGAAAAGGACGTGAAATATAACTTAGGATATAATATAATAAATATATTTAAGGATTGATGTTTTAGTAGAGATGTATATTCTTAAAAGATTTATGACAATGCACTTTCATCATCGAATTATTAGATAAGTATGGGAAATGTAGAATTTCAATCGAATGAACTCATCGTATGTAAGTAGGAGATGATAAACACATAAACGAGCTAGTTGTTGTTCTTTTAACTTCCAAATTTTTTTAGTCTACGAAAATAAAAATTAACTTTCATAAGTGATTTAATCAATGGTATTTACAAGTTAATCCTGCAGTCTTCACTAATTTTAAGTGTAAGATTCTGCTACTGTAGAGACAATCTTTGATTCATGTATTTAAAGACATACTGTGAAGTCACTAGGGATAGTAATAAGTTTTCAATTTGATTAATATTTGCACCACCCGACTCGAAAAATAGACATAGAGACTAAAAAATATATTTTAAATGGATGCTAAAAAATGAGTGTAAATATAGAATTGGATATGAGCTTAGTAAAAACCCGAACCAATGGATACTTATACTTTACTCATTTTTTATTAACTCTATTTTTTGTTTTTTAAATATTTATAGTTAAATATAATAAATATTAATATTTTATAAAAAATAGCTTGAAAATCCCTACTTTACTCCTCTATCATCACTTTTTCATTATATTTTATTTTCTTATAAAATGATAATAATGCAAATGATATGGAGATAAAGTTTTAAATGTTATGGAATTAATGGAAAGACAATTTGAAGTTTTAGATATTTTTGTCTTTGTTCCAATTCTTAATTATGAAAAATATATGTTGTCTTAGCACTAGACATTGTGATTTTTATTATTCCAATTTTATGATTTTTTTAAAGATATATTAATTAAAATATTGACTTATTATTATTAAAGTAATTTTGATTTGAAACGTTCACAAATATATACTTTTTATTTTTTTATTTAAAAATTATATTTTTATATGCTATACAATTTAATAGATATCCAAAAACTTAAACAATCTAATAGAGTTAGATATGGGTAATAAAACATAAAAATTAGTAAATTTTAAATAAATAATGAATTGAGTCATTAAAAAATGAATAAGAATACGGGTAAAGAATACTTAAACCGAATCCTACTTGTTGCAATCCTTAGAAGTCACAGATACGGATGAAGCTTTTAAGTTTGCAGAGGATAAAGTTATAGTGGCTTATCCTTATATAGAGTTGGTAATTAAATGAAAATTGAAGATTTTAAGCAACAGTTTAACTTTAAAGAGGAAGAAAAAGAATCTTTATAATTGGGAGAGGTTTCGGGTAGACTGGGAGTCAAAGCAGTAGATGTTGTACGATGATTGCGTACAAGCTAGTTGATGTCAGATGTCCATAACCACTTAAGAAAGTGGTTCTTTAATACCCTCTTCTTTAGCTTTCTGATATTGGATATGCCCATATTATGTCCAAGTGCACCTCTTGAGTTGCCAAATAAACACAGTGGTTGCAATACGATCTTGTTTTGATTTTGTGGCGCTGATGAAAGCAGGTGTTAATTAATTATTAAAAGGAAAGGGTAACCGAGAAATTTCAAGAAACAACAAAGGATTATCAAAATGGGACCGCTGAGGATTTTCACACAAACATAAAAATTTTTGAGACCCATACTAAATAATCGTTATTTATGAGACAAAAAAAAGGTTAAGATATGGGACTGCTTGTTTTTGCGGTTTTCTTCTTCTTGCACTTAACAGGTGAAATCGCTCATCTTAAGCGCCTTACATTTTGACCTGATAGAATTATAAAATAATTAAATTACGATTTAATCTCACTTAACTTATCATAAAGGTAGCCTATTATTCAGCGCACAAGGAGCCACCAAGTTTTCCTCGTCTTTTTGATATTGCTAGGATAAGCGAAAATAAGAATTGAACTTCTGCGCTTTGGGTACAATTGAACTTCTCTCAGCACTTGCAATATACAGCTGCATTCAAAGTCCCACCGGTTACGTAGATTTGTTTATTTTATAGAGCTCCTCTGTTTTTGTGAAACCCTTGGAGAGCCCAAAGCTTGTCAAGGGGCCCCTTATAATTGGGTATATCTCCTGAGAGTGGGACCCATCAGGGAACACAACTAAAGATGCTGGAATCGCCACGTGGCCTCCTCAAGCAGCTTCAATTTCATCTCTGTTCTTTAGTTCACTCATCAATAAGAAGAAAATGTCAAACCTCTTGCATAGAAGGAGCATATTTGTTTCCCGCACTATAAATACACAAACTTATGCCCCTACCATTATCCGGAGGATAACCAACTTGGCTCTCCCAACAACTACCTGTCTACAAAGTTCAATGGCTGATTTTCCTGCAGATTTGCAAAGCTTTAGACACTCATTTCCCTTCTCAGATATTGATCAAAGCATGGAAACAATAACCCAATTCACAGAAATAAACCGTGACATGTTGGACAATTCAAGTTTGAATTGTCATAACTTCATGCCTTACTCTAATCTCAACTTCTACACCCAACAGGCACCAGAATTTCTAGGGAACTTGACAGAAAATCTTCATGCTGTGTTCCACCAAAGTGGCAGCAGCCAGAACGTTCTCCCAGTTTCTAAGCCAATTGGCTCTCCTGCAAATGAAAGTGAAACTGTTGATGGGAGGAAAAGAAAAGCAAAGGTTGTATCGGAAAGCAGCCCTATGAACTCGTCTCCACAAGTTTCTGAGAGTGGGATTAAGAGGAAAAGTGTAATCAATTCAAAGCAGTTCCATTGACTCTTCTTTTCTTTTTTCAAGAAATGTTACTGTTAATCTTGATTTTTGTAGCGTTACAAAGTCTGATGAAATTGGGCCCTATTTTCTGTGACTACAGCTACAGAGTTCAAGAAGTGGAAAGAGACTGAAGAACAATGATGAGGAAAAACCCAAGGAAGTTGTCCATGTCAGAGCTAGAAGGGGTCAAGCCACTGATAGCCACAGTTTGGCGGAACGGGTATATTTGGACTCAAAACCAAATAACTTAAAATACTCATCTTTTATCCTAATACAGTTGAATAGTTAAACGTCATATCCTGCATAGCAGGTTAGAAGAGGTAAAATCAATGAGAGGCTGAGATGCTTACAGGATATAGTCCCTGGCTGCCACAAGGTATGTGTTATCCTCCTCATTGCCCTGGGAAAAGGGTTAACCTTTATTTAAGTGACATACTCTGTACTGTTCATTGTTCGCAGACCATGGGCATGGCAGTGATGTTGGACGAGATAATTAATTATGTTCAGTCCTTGCAGAATCAAGTAGAGGTGAGCTCATACTGTTTGCTGAAGATACATCGTCTGAAAGGATTTATGACTCCTGAACTGAGATATTTAATTCTTTCCTTCTTGTGAATTCAGTTTCTGTCCATGAAGCTCACCGCAGCAAGCACATTTTATGACTTCAATGCAGAGCCAGATGCCGTAGAAACATTGCAGGTCCTCACTGTTCATAAATCTTTTGGCTAAGTAGTAGGAATTCTTTTTTGGAAATGTTCAGTAAAGTTATTTTAATTTGTAAAAGTGGCATTTATAGCAGAGTACCAAGAAATCTGTGCATTTTTTTGACAAACATTTATGTTTCCATGTATGCAGAGGACAAAGGCACGAGAAGCAAAAGAAATGGAGAGATTGATGACAGAAAGATATGGAGGACATGGCTTCTTCCACTCAACGTGGTCCATTTGACTTCATTTTTGGAAGTTACATCATATGGAAATGTTCTGTTTCCCAATACTTTTGTATTTCCGCATATATACATATATATAATATTCATCACCACCTTATGCTATAACATTAGCACAAGTAGCCATTCTATTGTATACGTGTACAATTCGCAAAAACAGGTGTGAGAATTTATTTCTTATTCAACATTTTCCCTTTTATTATTACAATTTTGCTATTCTGAAGCGTTAAACTTGTAATCATGGTGAGTAATCTTAATAGCTGTATTGAAAGCGGGTCATATCTGAAACTTGACAAAGGGATTAAGTAATTTTTGTTGGTAACCCTCCTTCTCGTGATTTATAAAATAAAGGAAAAAGTACCTATTGGGTCTTTAGTCATGCAAGGCACAAGCAATAACCAAGCCATTGATTTTAGATAGGAGCAAGTACAGTGATTCACTTGGCATTTCCCCTAAATATGTGTTGTGTGGGCAACGAAGGCGATTGAGGTTGAATTGAATGAAGTTTATAGGCCTGGTGAGACGAATTCAAAATGATGCTCATCATCATCGTCAGCGGCATGAACAAGAAGATACTTCTAAGCTAACCAGGACATGCACAGTACTAAAAGTTCCATGGTGGAAGTTTTTTTGGATAATGGGAGTCTATAGAAAACTAAAGAACGGAGAAGTGTCACTTATTTTGATGTTCCACCTTTAGAATGTCATAGCTTTTTCATTGAGGATATGTCGAGGATCTGTTTTCTCCGTCTCTTTTAGTTTCGCTGTTTTCTGTTTCCTTTATTAAAAAAAAAAAAAAGAACGGAGAAGTGACACTTGTCTTGAAAAAACAGTCCAGAGAAAACCACTAAAGACTACAGTAATTTGGAATATTAAGGTGATGTATTTTTTCTAACCAACAACACATGCTTTAGGCTACTTGCCGGCAGTAGCAGAATCTAGGGAACAGCAGGACCTAAACTTTTACTGAAAGGACAGAAACAATTGGCAGAGAGAGAACAATTCAAAGTGTACCATAGGAAGCTTGATATTAGAAGGAAAAAAAAACGAAGAAGATGTTCATCAAATGACAGCTTTTGTTGTCTAGTGTCAGAAAGACATGAACGGATAAAAAAAGAAATCCTATTCATTTTTTGACACTGGCGAGTAGTAGTAAAGTATGATGTTTATAAGAGCCCAGGCCAGGATTGAAGCGTTCTGTTTTTGCTAGGATGTTTTAATTATGTACTATTTAATTTTATTCATGTATTTGTATGAATCTTATATAAATATATAAATAAAATAAAATAAGAACTAATTAATTGAAATGGAGAATCTGATCCTTTTAAGGCATACATGTGCCAACGAAATTAACAAGAAGTTTGACATTTACATGTCATTTGTCAAATCTACGTGGACCAATAGAAAATCAGTGGAAAGTATGGATCCCCTGCATCATAATGGACAGTTAAGATCATAAGGATGTTGCCAATTCATTAAAGCCATGATTGGAGAGTGAGAAGTTTTTTGGTTGCTTGTCTGTTGGTGTTTTTGGCCCTTTGAAGAGTTCCAGGGCGAAGATGGATAGATTCGTTGCATCCAAAAAGAAATTGAGAGGCAAAATTAAAATAAAGAGCAATTTAAAATGGGCCACGGCATGCCTAGATGAGAATGGGCAGTGTGGGCCCTCCAACATAGATAAGAATTGGACGTGTGTGCTTATGTATATCTTTCTTCTTTGACCCGCTTTTGACCAGGTCTTAGCTTGTGTCATCTAGCATGCATGAACAAAGAGGGAGAAAGGGGCTGAATTGGGTCCCATAGTAACTAAATGGATAGTGCCAAATATTCGCAGTTTAGATTAAGTGAAGTTGGAGAGAGAGAGGGAGAGAGGAGCAGCAACAAAATGTGGGCAAGTTCAAGTATCCAACTACAGTGGGCTCGTGGAGTGGAAGTGGAAGTATCAATTGCCTCCTCCTATGCCAATAGTGGCTCAAACAACAAATATATTGACAACTATATTTGAGTAATTAATATTTCTGTTTCAATAAGCCCTTTGACAACTAAGTTTGAATAATTAATAATTCTGTTTCAATAAGCCCTTCTTTAATCTTCATCGAAAGATTAGGACAAGACCAGAAATGATCTGGTCTTTCACTATGATAACAAATTAATTCATTCATGGTGATTGGGCTCTAATCTGAAGCAACCAGAAGAGAGAATCTGCATTGGATAATACAAATTGTGCTTTTCTATTTTGGAAGTAAATCAAGAAATTGAATTCAAACTAGTTCCAAAAAAGTTCCACCAATATAACCAAGGAGACAATAGCACCAATAATGGTGTTAGAGCAATGAGAAGAAGCTGCAAGTTAATTAGCAGCATGTACGTACATCACACAAGCGTAACCCATTCCTTAACCATGAGATGACAATCACGTAAGATCCTTACACACGTACTCCAAGTTTTATTGGTTTATCAAGTTTGTACTCATAGTTGTAATAGGTCTCTGGCTGTGGCTGCTTCTTTATCTTACCAATAACAGGCCGTTTAGAAATTTTTGAATTGGATTTATTGATGAATTCGATTTTATTATATTTGTGAGATTGAATTAAATTCAATTTATACTATTTGGAATAAATCTATAAATATTATAATTGAATTCAATTATATTGTTTGGAATATAATAAAAATGAATTTAGTTACTTTATATGACTTTTTTTTATCCTTAACTAAAAATAATATGTAATCAATGTGTGTGTATTTTTTAATAATTTGTATATTTATGATGTGTATATTTGAAAAAAGAATTTTTAATGTTTTGAAAAGGATTGACTTTTCAATTCAGAATTTAATTCACATCATTTGATATGTGAATTAAATTCTGAATTGAAAAGTCAATCCTTTTCAAAATATTAAAATTTTTTTTCCAAATATACACATTATAAATATGTGAATTGAATTTATAAAGAAAATGAGATTTAATTACATAATTGAATTCAAGTCATTTTTTTTAATATTCCAAACGCATGAATTGAATTCAGTTACATAAAAGTAATGAATTGAATCCAATTCATTGGTTTCCAAAGAGCAATCTTTGATAGATGAGCTTTATAACGGTTTGGATATCTCCAAGGATCCTCTGATTCCTTTCCATCCACATCATGTAAACTAATACTCCACTACAAGAAAAGTAGAAATTAACGACGAAAAATAATTGTTGAAACAAATACTATATGACATTACAGACTAAAAATGATTCTGTTCGTAAAATTGTCAAAAAATTTTAAAATTTGCGACGGACACAATATTCGTTAGTAAAGATGAAGGGAAATTATTCCCATAATTTTTTTGATAAAATAATGGTGGTCATCATAAAAATAGGAGGCAAGGTTGGTGGAAGAATAAGCATGAGGTGTACCAATAGAAGAGTGTCCGTCGATAAAATTTTAAGTTATTCTTCATTCATTTCAACTTTAACGTTTTTTTTTTAAATGATGTTGTTTTCGTCTCACCTTAAACCTACCTAAAACAACCCCTCCTTCATCCATCATCTTCTCTCCTCGTTTTTGTTTATTGGTTTTCTTCTTGTCACCGTCGATCTTCTCTCGTCCATCGTCCAGATATACTACTTTGCTCTCATCTATTGTCCATCCTCGTAAGTTAAGTCAAGGTTAGTCATTTCATGGATGGGTTTATAAACGACGGTTTGAGTATTGTTTGTTGTAGCATTGTGTGTTTTTTGAACTTTGATCGGTAAATAATGTGTTTGAACGTATTTTTGTTGATGAAAAATGGAAAAATATAATGGTAGAGATGAATTCAGGTTGCCTATCAATTGTTCGATGAATTGTCCTACTGAAGAAAATCATATGTTGTTTTTCTAAAAATGAGGAATTAGTTATTTTTTAGTGTATTATGTTTAATTTTTCTATTTCTATCTATTTTATTTTAGTTTCTGATTGTATACATAATTCTATGTTGAGATTAATTGTTAATAGCTAGGAAGTTTGAGATTTTAACACAATAGCTAGGAATCAAGAACAGATGGAACTTGTAACTCTCTGAATATATTCTTGCTACTTGTATCTGTTAGTTGTTTTTATCCAAATAAGTTGTTTTTGCCGTTCAATAATATCCCGTATGTTTGGGAAGTCAGTTTGTTTC
>JANIJH010000006.1:47357125-47371750 GCA_024520975.1 Erythroxylum areolatum | reverse complement strand
GACTTTTGGGAATGACCTAGATAGGAGTTGTTTAGTTTCTTTTGAGTTTTGTATGGACAGTAATCTATGACAGAATTATGTAATTATGGATTCTAAGAATGAAATGAAAAAGTATTTTTGGTTTTAAAGATTAGTGATATTTATGTTGATGTCATGTGAAGTGTAGTTGGGTTTGCTCGGTAGTGCACCCTTATCGTGGGTTATGTGTCGGAAAGGTCTGCGGGTGTCCCGGTGTGTACCCTACGGTAAGGGGGCACTACAGGTAGGGTAATTTAAGAAAATAGACTAACGAATGTTGAATCTAAGTTCCTTTATCACATCAATGCTTCTAATTTATCAAATGTGGTCTCAATATGTATAATAAAAAACAAGTTCTAGAATTATTCAACTATCTATGATAACACGTGAAAGAATAAAAGAGTTAAAATATTGATTTATTTGCTCTTAGAATCAAAAGCTCACAAAAAATGAATCTTATGTGTGTGAATAATATGCAGTTTTCATTTGAATTAACTATCTCAGTGATTACTAACAATAAGACTTATAAAAGTAAGTTTATTTTAACGTATATCCTTTTGGATATTAATTCAATTTGATAATCAATAATGATGTCAAGTAGCTTCGTATATATTTTAACTAATTTAGGATATCAGCTAATAAAATTGAATAACAAAGATTAAATAAGTTTAAGAAATTACTTCCCCATGCTTAAAATTTTACATTATCCCTAATATACATAATATATGCGTAGATAAATAGAAAGGAAGAAAGGATAAGAAATTGGCTCTTTCATAAGTAATAAGAATTTTTATTTTTTATTTCGTTAAGGGATCCATTCGATATTAGATACAATCATCTTTATCAAATATAAGTAAAAAGGATAAAAAGAAAAATGAAAATAATAATAATAATAACAATAAAGAAATAAAATGAAATACAATTTTTAAAAAAATCTATCATAATTCTTGGGTTGCCTCCCAAGTGACGCTTGTTTAACGTTGTTAACTCAACATACCCTTCATATTTACCATCAACCTGGGTCTACAAATGGCTTGTTTCTACCTGTTACTCCACATAGTGGTTTTATAGCCTATGAATAAACCACATGTTTTAACATAATAATAAGGACATAATTTATCAAATTAAGAAATCCAATTGACTTTATTAATTCCCTTTTCAATAACAAATTGTTAATAAAATAAAGAATGAAAAAGTCTTTGAATTTTCAGTTAACTCAAACAATTTGTCTTGTAGGAAGTGGTAACCCTTTGTACTTAAGGTGATTACCAATAATTCATCAATAGTTTCCTTATTTGGCTCCACCTTTTGTTATTCCTTAATCACCGTTGTCCATTCTTCAACTTTCTCTTCTTGGATAAAGATCTCCTCCTCCTCTTCTTCTTCTTCAATCATCTTTTGCCACTTCTCTTCTTCCTCTTCTTTGATAGAAGCTTTCTCTTCTTCTCCTATCCCTATCATCTATTTGTACTTCTCTTCTAAAGTTGTAGTTACCCCACTTGTCTTCTTGGAATGCAACTTTACTCATGAAATCTACCTTCGTATCTTCTTCACTTTGAGGCTTTAATAAGCTCAAATAATATGTTGTATTATACTTAATTTAGTCAAGTGAAAAAAATATCTCTTTTTGAATTCACATCAACTAGCTTCACCTTGGGCAAAATATTCTATTATTATATTTATAAATCTCTCTTCTTGCTGATGTTGTTGTAAATATTCATCTGAAGCATAAATATTACATCTAAAAGTGTAAGGATTGCTTCACTTTGAATTATAAATATTCTCGTAGGGTACACTCTGAAACTGGTTTTGCATGCGTAGTTGCTCCCATATATATTTGAGTGCTCGAATTTCATGATTGTAAATGTTACTCCCACATTTGTCACATTACAACATGGATACCTATTGAGCCTTTGAAAAAATATCCCCATACCTTTCTTTCGAATTTTGTGATGTTGCCATAGGCAATGACATATCATAACTCCCATAAGAAAATTGTTCACTCCCCACTCCATTCTTCCATTGTGGGTTGTGGATATAGCGATAACTCTTAAATCCTAACAATAAGCCATAAACTCAAAGTCAAAGTAAAGAATTTCAAAAGATAAATAAATGAATAAAACAAAAAGAAAAGAAAAGAAAAATAATGGTTATATTAGTAACATATAGGTTTTCCTAATATTACTAATCCCTGAAAACGATTCCAAAAACTTTAATGGTGATTTATATGCTTATAAGAAAATTATCGATATTAAAAATCACTAGTGCATGATGTAGCAATAGCTAGCATAAACAAGTACGATTCGATGCTATAAGGACTATAAGTACTAATACTTACCCTTTTCTTATTATCTAATCATCGATTCAAATTATGTATTTAATTAAAAATAAAACTAAACAACTAAACTATGATTGAAATAATAATGAACTTAAGACATAGGAAAATACTAGGAAAAGTTTATATCAAATAAATAGTAGCTAGGTGATGAATCCCCCTAGCACTCCTTAAATATTAACCCTTTATCATGAAAATGTATTATTGATTATTGGATCGTGGAAATTACTATCTTATATTAATATCTTTCTCAAGACTATTACAAACAAATAAAGTAGTTGATTAATAGAAATCTTTCTAATTAAAACCACTAAGATTGCATTATTGGTTTATAAATTTCACTATTAGGTTTGACCTTAATCTAGAGAATTTATGTTGACATAGCGCTAGGTTTGCATGGAACTCTTTCCAATTATGGTAGATCTATTTATACAATAGGGTTTTCCAATTGTAATTATATGAAATTAAATCATGAACTAATATTTCAAATATATTAGAGCAAGAAAAAAAACTCATAATTGAATCTCAATATATCATTTAATAAAATTGCATTAAATAAAAGATAAAATCGTATTGTTATCACAACTTAAGGTTTATCACACCAGGTACTAAATATTTTTAGTTCCTACTCAGAGAAAACAATACCATAGATAAATATGCAGAAAATATCTAGAAAATAAAGAAATCATAATTTTAAATCTCCCATTTTTCTTTTAATGGATCTTCTTGCAAGTTGGATTGAAAGTTGTTATCTGTCAAATCTTTTGACATGTTCTTCGTGTTTTCCTCCTCCTTTGATTAGAACTGTTACCTCGCTATGTTTCTTATGACTCAAAATTACTTATAAACTTGCCTTCTTTTGTTTTGCCTTCGTTCACATCCTTTTATAATAAAAACTAGTTCTAGGATATACACGGTCAACATACACGATCGTTTAGGTGACCGTGTATCACCAAAAGCACTTGAATTCACAATTTTACATAGGCATAAAGACTTACATAGGCAATATACATGGCCTTGTATACCAATATACATAAGTGTGTAGATTCACATAACCATAAACAATATTCTTCAAATCTTTACACATTTACAAAGACTTACACAATCATTATACACGATTATGTAGGTCCAAGTTGTTTCAAATCTTCATTCCATGCTATGATTTCATCCTAATTCTTCTCCTTTTAGTATAAGAAGACATTTATTACCTACAAATACATTTAAAGAAAAATAAGTACCAAAAATACTATAAAACTATTAAATAACAAATCGAAAAAATCAAATATGGGTATATAATTATAGTCAAATAAGCATTTATTAGTATACGACCATGTTCAATAACCATTTAGGTCTCTGGAATCATATAAAATATGCAAAAATAAGATCTTTATGCACACGGTCATGTACATGACCCTATACACCTAGTAATTCCTATAAACTTCAAAGTTTTCACTCAAACTTTAGAGAGTCAAGTAACAAATATCACAAATGCCAAAATTAGGAAAAATTAAATAAAGATGCTTTAAAACCTAACATAAAAGAAACAAAAAATATTATCCTAAACCAATATTAATAAATAATCAAAATAACATATCAAATCAATTAAAACTATTATAATTCTTGGGTTGCCTCTCAAGTAGCTCTTATTTAACATCTTTAGCTCGACATACCTAACCATGATCAAGGCAGCTTATAAAATTTTTGCTTTCTTACTATTATTTCCTTAACCTCTAAGTAAGCTACTTGTTTTTTTTACTTTTATGGTGTTTCTCACCTTCCTTTTTACCTTTAACTAGGAATAGCTCTGGTAAACCTTTAGAAAAAGAGTTTTGCAAAGCATCTGAAACTAAACCATCAAATATATTAATAGAATATCAACATCAATATGTTCAAGGGAATGAATTATGAAATTAGATATTTTAAATGTGACCCTCTTTATCTCCAACCCTAAGTACCAACTTGCCCTTACTAAAATCGATACTAGACCTAATGGTGACCTAGAACTAGAGGTACTTTTATATCCTCCTCTGTGTAAAGAATCACAAAGTCAATTGTGAAAATAAACATATCAATCTAATAATTATATCTTTAATAATATATCTAGGATACTTTATTGATCTATTTGTTGATTGTAAGCTTATCATAGCAGGTTTTAGTTAACCTAATCCTAGTTTCTTAAAAAAAAGAGAGTAAGGGCATCATGTTAATACCAACTTGTAGGTTGGCTAAATCCTTTTCTATTTTTAAACTAGCAATTTGATAAGGGATAGTAAAACTCTATGGATTTTTAATCTTCTATAGTAGGTTGCTTTGAAGAATTAATGAGCATCTTTCATTAAATGTCACAATCGCTAACTCCTTTAACCTCCTCTTGCTTATTAGTAACTCCTTCAAGAAGTTCAAATACTTCAACATCTATGTAAGAGCCTCAATAAGGGGTAACTTAATATGAAATTGTTGAAACAGTTCAAGGAACTTACCAAATTGCTCATCCATACAATCTTTCTTCACTTTAGTAAGATAAGAGATGACAAGCTAAAATTCCTTGCCTTTTGAAAGTTGCTATTCACATTTAACTTTTTCTTAATTCTTGGTGTCACTCTTTTTCTCATCTTAGGTTTTGTCATTCTTTTGTTACTCATTTCCACTCCTAAGGGTGACTGCCATCATATATTTTTTATAATTTATCTCGATGGTGCCAAGCAAAAACTCCTTTATTGTCTTTTAAAAACTAACTTCAAAAGTTAACTGATATGAGTTTCTAAGTTATATATAAAAGCCTCTTGATTTCTTAGTAAAGTTTATACGACTTGAAATCTTGCCTCTGAATTTTAAAGAAATCTTGTTAGGAGGTCTGCAACTATTGGATTCTTGTTATGACGTAGGTGTTGTTGGAATCTTGGTGGAGGATTGTTCCTTGGTTATCCTTAATTCCACCAAGAGAAATTTGGGTGATTCCTCTATCTTAGATTATATTTGCTACTATAAGGATTATTATAGGGTCTAAGAGCATTCCTGATATAATCCACATGCTTGCACTTTAGATCTTGACATACGCAACCTGAATGTCCAAGCTCGCACACCTTTCATTACATAACTTAGAATAACTGATTATTCAAGTTAATCTATTTATCTTCCTACTCTGAGCTTTGACCTCACTTGTAAATGCTATAACCATATCTATGTCATATACTCTTACCAACATGCTAAGTTTTGCTTAAAAAAAGCCCTATTGATAGTTATTCATCACCCAATTCTTTAATGAGGTCCTAAGCTGCTTCTGGTTGCTCATAATACCCTTAACTGCTACTGATAGTACATGTCGA
The DNA here is from genome assembly GCA_024520975.1 of Erythroxylum areolatum. Classification (NCBI taxonomy): domain Eukaryota; kingdom Viridiplantae; phylum Streptophyta; class Magnoliopsida; order Malpighiales; family Erythroxylaceae; genus Erythroxylum; species Erythroxylum areolatum. The sequence goes on along the minus strand of JANIJH010000006.1, from coordinate 47,366,071 downwards.
GTAGACCATAAAATAAACGTAACCCTACACACTAAAACTTTATAGTAATAGTAAGCAGGTATCGTATCTCAAATCAATACTTTTGCAATAAAAATAATTGATTTTTAAGATTAAAAAAAGTTATTGGTTAAATGCAATTAAGAAAACAAAGTAAAGTTAAACTAACAAAAACAAATTATGGAAAATAATCAAAAGTGTTGAAATTGATAAATGTGTTTAAAATTCGGATCTCAAATCAATCTCAGCCTAGACACAAGTAAACATATTCCATTATTATAATGTTTTCACACCTCTCTTAGAACTATTGATTGTAGATTAACAACAAGTTTAGTTAATCCCAATTTTCCTTTAAGTCATGCTTAATTAAAATAAGCTCTTTAATTAAATCTAACTACTGAATAACCTAGAACAAGCTCTCTAGGTTTAATTAGATAATTGCATTATGAATAGTGAAAACGGACCAATCTAGATAGTAACCACACAAGTTTGGGTTATTAAACCTATGTTACATTGTTCCTAATGATTCATCGTTATTAGTAGCTACAAACAAATCTAAAACACAACGATTATGTAATGTACTTAAGATTCTAGCAATGGTCTTTCACAAAAACATTCATTGAACACATTCAGATAATTACAATACCCAAATCAATAGACATCAAACAACCATAGCAATCCATAAAAAGAGGGATTCAACATAAAGAAAATGAAAAGATAAGATTAACTGTGATACGATCAAATGCTTTGGAAAAGTCTATTTTGACTACACAACATTTGATGAAATTCTTAGAAGTGTATTCCTTCATCAACTCTTGCACTAGTAAGATATTATCTAAGATGGATATGCCATAAATGAATGCCACTTGCAAAATATGGATCAATTTCTTAAGAGGGTCCTTGAATCTGTTAGCTCATAACTTGGCAGTCACCTTATATGTTATGTTATAAGAACATATAAGCCTAAACTTTTGAAGGGAAATGACAATTAGGAATTTTAAGGATGATACAAATATATGTTGCATTGATCTCCTTTAGCATCTTTCCATTGTGTAAGAATTCTTGGACCACTTACAATAGAAGCTAACTTGTAGTGTTCCATGCATTTTAGAAAAGTAGGTAGGATACCAATCTGGCTTAGGAGCTTTCCTTATATTAAGAGATAAAAGAAATTTTTTGATTTCTTATGTGGAAGTTAGCAATTGAGTCAAATCCAAACTGATCTGGGGGAGTGGAGAACAAATCAATGCCATAAAATCATACACTAAAAATTTAATTAAGGAATCTGAAGCTAACAGCTTAACATAATGGTTAATCACCATTCTTTCAATCAGTACCTTATCAATTATCAATTGATCATTATGACCAAGTAAACAAAGAATCTTTTTTGAGGTCCTTCTTGCCAGGATCAAACTATGGAAAAATTTAAAGTTGGAGTCACCTTCCTTAGTCTATATATTCCTTACCTTTTGCATAAGTAGAGAATTGTGATTAAGCAGTGCCATGTTATACTCTTCCAGTTTCCTGATCTCTTTATATTGTAATTCATAATTGTTAGGATCAATATTATAGGCATTTTATATCACTTTTAACTCATCTTTTACAAGTTGTAATGTCTGTTCTATTAAAAGACCCTCTGATTTAGAAAATTGTTTAAGTTTGGCTTTAAGAAATTTTCTTGTGAGCTGGTAGCATTTGAAACCAAATATATAGCTTCCCCAAGCTTTAGTAACAACCTCCAAGACTCCCTCCTTTTTTATAAGAAAATTAAAGAACCTGAAAGGAGCATTGGTAGTTCAAGTTAGGGTAAAATCCTAAATTTCCAAATAAGAATGATCTAAGCCTAGTTGGGTTCCAACCAAAACATATGAGTTAGGAAAATAACTCAACATATATGATTAGAAAAGATTTTATATAGTTTTTCCTTATAAGAGCTTTATCTTTTTTTGTTTGTTACTCTAAGTAAATAGGTTGCTAGCATATTTCAAATCTATGACTTCTAGCCTGGTGGTTACCCATTCCAGCTCTCTACCTAAATTGGAGTGTTTAACCCTATCACCTTGAGCCTTATAGGGATAAAGAACACAATTAAAGTCACCTACTATGATCTAAGGATTTTTCATTGTCTTACTGATTTTTGTAAGAGCTTCCCAATGTTTAACCTTTGGAATTCATAATTGGAAGCATAGACAATGGAAGCATCAAATTAAGAGTTTAAATTAATAAGACTGCAATTAAGATGAACAAGCTTATCAAAATTAAAGTGCAAGGTCACATTAATCTTCTCCTTATTATATGCATATTATCTGACCATTGTAGTGATTCACATAGTTAGAGCCAAATTACTACTTTTACAAATGAAATTCATGGAGTTTTGAAGTTTACTAGCTTTTTTTTTGTCTCTAAAAGTCATAAAAGTATAGGATGTTTTTCCAAAATAACGTCTTTAATAGCCAACCATTGAAGGGCTCATTCATGCCCCTAATATTCCAAAAGATCATATAATACTAAGGAAATTCATCATCCCCCCCTCTTGGGTTTCTCCCTCTTCCTGCTTGATTTCCTTACAGTATTACTAGAAGAATCAATCTGTTTTATTTTAATTCCAAGATTTGACAAAGGGATTTCCTCCTCATTGGTTTTATTGTTAGTAATTGGGTTTGGTTCAAAGTTCTCAGCTTCCTTTAAAACGATTGGATTCTCTTCCTAACTTGGAACATACTCTTGCTCCTCTATCTGAACATCCTAATTGCCATTGTTTTCTTGCTTCACATCATGCTCTTTAAGTTATGCTCCTTTGTATCTAGATTTTAATCTTCCATAGTTCCCATCAACTCTATATAACTCACTCTATCAAACTTCTTTCCTATTATTCTCCACTCTTTTTTTTCAAAAATTGTGGTCTCCAATTATAAGAAAGTTGAGCATAATCATATGCAATGGGTCTTCCCACTTAACTTGCAAGGAAGTTCAAATCATCTAAAGTCCTCTACTTGAGTGGAGCATTGTGGAAATTAATCCACAATGGAATAGGTTCAATTTTTGATCTGTCAAGTTCAAAACTAGGCACCCACTTTTCCATAAACATAGGTTGCCCCTTAATGTGTCATCATCTTGCCTATATTACCTTGCTAAGAGTCACTATCAGTAAATTGAAAGACGAAGGTGTCATCCTCTATGAGCAATCCTTTACTTAACCCTCTACTTCCCTATCTAAATTGTTATTTAAAGAATGTATCTTGTTAAAGAAGTACCATACCAACATATTCCCCCAGTATTTTGCTCCTTCTTGCAATAGCTCAAGAGGAGGAGTGATTATGCCTTGATTAGTAGCTATTGGAAAATGCTTCGAGGTGTCCTTGGAATGGCTAACAGCCACTACATTGCCCCAAATTATGATGGGTTTCACACTTCTAGCTTCTTGAGGAGTTGGAAACAAACTAGCTTCCCTGCTTAAGGAGGGAGAAGAACTCACAAAGGAGCTTCCAGTAGAGGCCTCTATCAACTTCCCCAAAATAGAAGCTTACATGAATTCTCAACTACTACTTTCCCAAAAAGAAGTAACAATCTTAACAATAAAAATCTTCAAATCCCTTCAATCACCTCTTCCTTTAGTTACCAATCTCACTCTTCCCTACAGATCTTCTTAGGAAAGATAATATATCAGACTAGTAAATGTATAAACACTCTATACATATTGTTAATTAAGGAATAAGTAAGAAAATTTCCTTCATCCACTTAAGAGTCTAACTTCCCTAAATTATCTTTAGTATTCAAGATGTAGCACTTATAACTAAAAACTTTAAAGTTACTAATCTTTGGCTTCTTACTATGCCAAAATGCATAAGGTATCTTATATAAAGTTGGCTTTATATAGACTCTATTAGGAATGTGACAAGTCGTAACTATAGCTTCTTCCCAAAAGTACTTAGGAAGATCTTATTAATTTTATCATAATCAAGATCATATTAATTTATCATAATCTAAGTCATTTCTTGCAACGTCCTATTTTTCCTCTAACAACTCTATTTTTAGGGGTTTTTGGATTAAAAAAATATGAAAATACCATTATTTTCACAAAAGGCTTCTTGTCTTTCATTTTTGAACTCCTTATTATGATCACTCCTAATTCGTACAATAGAGAGTTTCTTTTCATTTTAAACTCTGTTTATAAATATGATAAATTCTTTAAAGTATTCACCTTTGCTTGCTAAGGATAAATATATGTAACTTTACTAAAATCTTAAACTATAATAGAGGCATAGAATTTATCACCTAGACTAGAAATTATAGTTAGTCCAAATAAAACCATATGAAGTAATTGTAAAAGTCTAGTAGAAGTTATTAAATTCTTGCTCTTAATTGAGGTATTGGATTGTTTCCAATTTGGCAAGCTTTAAAAATCTTATCTTTCTTAAATTTTTCCTGATAAGTTGTTTAGAATTGATATTGGAGAAAAGGTTCATGCTTATATGTCTAAGACTTCTATGACAAATATATGCATGTTCACTAATAGATATTAAGTACTTCGCATTTTGATTAAAGAAATCATCAAGATCAATTGTATATAAATTCTCTTATCTATTTACCAAAAATGCAATGTTATTTTAAACTATAGATATGATATATGATTTTCCCTCTACATATACTTTATAGTCCTTATCATATAGTTGGCTCATACTTAACCAGTTATACTTTAATCCATCAACTAAAATCACATTATCAATAATTGTGTGATCTTCCTTACTAACTTTTCCAATTCCAATTATATTACCCTTAACATTATCTCTAAATATGAAAAATCCTCTATTTTTTCTTTAAAAGTTGAAAATTAGGATACATCACCAGTTATGAGCCTTAATTATTTACTATCCACATACAATTTGTTCCTCTTTTTCTTCGAGATAAAACAAAACAAACAATATATTTTAGGTACCTAAATAAGCTTGGATCCTTGATTGTTAGTCTCTTTGTTCTTTTCAACTCACTTCTTTGAAGGTTCACTTATTATGCTTTTTTTATAAAAGAAAAATTGAAAATATACCTCTATTTACCACAAAACTGACATATAATATTAAATGAATTATATGAGTTTATGCTACGATAATGAACCTTATGAGTTTGGTGCATAAATATATTCTTTACTTTTCTATGTGTATATGAATGATGATGACCCCTCTTTTAGGTATTAAAGGAGTTGAATGCTCTTTTTGGGTAGTAAAAAGACCTAGCATAATTATATTTATTAGGCATATTTTGTTGGTTGTATTGATGCTTATAAGGATTGTAAACATGTTTCATGACATTATGCATAGTACGACATATATTATAAGTAGAGGTTTGATACTTCTAAAGTAATGTCGAGGCCTAAAAAGTAACTGTATGCTATTATGTATTTTTGGTATAAATTATGCCTATTCTTTCCTTGAAAATGTTAAGTTCTAGGGATAAATTGAGAGCAATACATGAAAGCATCACGTTTGCTCTTAGACTAAGCCCTAGTGGATATACCATGTGCATATGACTTATATTTATGCTTAGATATAGATGTTTCACAGACATTTGATATCTTAGGCAATAGTTTTTCACTATGAAAATGCTTTTCCTTGACAAATGTAGCTTTCGTAATGAATACACTTGTATAGTTATATCTAATCCCTTATATATTATTTGAACTCTTTTGAGCTCCTAACAAGCTTTTAAGTTTCTAACTTTATTTTGTAAATTTTGGAAAATAAATCCTTAAGGGCATTGACCTCCTTTTTAAATTCTTCATTCTCATGCTTTAATGTGTCTGATTTATGATTATCAATAATAGACACACTCTTAAATACTTTGATGCTATACAAATCACTTTTCTTTTTTTTTTTTCTATTTTCACTCATGCATACAACTTGATGCTTTTGAGCCTCTTCAAGTTTGGCAAATAGCTTCTTCCTTTTCATACTCATATTTCAAAGCTTTTAACTAGTTCATTATACGAAAATTCAATATCACTTTCATTATTATAAGATTTAGGTTGGAGACTATCTCTCATAATCTTTAGTTAAGAAGCATATGTGAGCTTCTTCTTCTTCCAGATGTTCACTTTAGAAATTACGTGTGTCATCCCAAGTAGGGATTTTTCTTCTTTTACCCCTCTTCTCCTTTTTATTGTTTCTCTCATATTTGTCATTTTCCTTAAAGAGAAGATATTGGGAGTTCATATGTTTGGGTTTCATACATTCAAAACAGATAATGTTATTTAATTTACATTTTGAATCTATCTTACCACCCTTGAATTCCTTTCTTTTTGAGAATTTCTTTCTCATAAAAACTTCTTGAATTTTTTAGTGATAGGGAAATATCTTCTTTATCGCTTTTCATTAGTTGATGTATATTCTTCTTTGCTTAAATCCTCCTTAGAAGGTTAAAAGCTAAGTTCTTCCTTTTTAGAGCCATTGTCTCTTCTTATTGGGTCTCTTTAAGCCTCATTTTATAGGTGAGTAGTGATGCAATAAGTTCCTCCAATGGTAGCACATTTAGGTCTTTTGCTTCTTGGATTGCCATTACCTTGACTTCCCAATACTTTGGAAGAGACATAAGCAATTTTTCCATATTCCGACGTTATTATGTTTCTTACCTAGGCCTTTAAGAGCATTGATACTATCAATAAATCTAGTTTATATGTTATATATGCTCTTATCATACTTACATTTGAAACAGTTCATATTGATGTATTAACATAAGCTTACTTTGTTCTCCCTTTAATTAATTTGTTCTCTCATATAAAACTTTTAAAATATGACAAATTTTATGAGTCCTTTCATATATGGAGACTCTATTGAATTTGTTTCTTCCTAATATACAAAATAAGATATGAATAATCTTACTATTTAAGAACATTAGTCTATTATCTTAAAAGTCACTTTCATTTTTTAGTTTTAGACCTTTTCTATCATTTATGAAGTTAGTAGGAATGAATGGACCACTTGAGATAGTTTTTCTCAATTCAAGGCCTATTAAGGAAATTTTTATCCTTGCTTTCTAATAAAGATGGTCATTTTCATTTTTAAAACAAGGAACCTCTATTAATATTTTGGGCCTCTTAGATAGATGAAGATATGCCTAGATATTCTATGATGATCATTTTTAATTTTTTTTAAAAATTACAATGAAATAAACCTACTTTAGCACTATTTGTTGGTCTTTAATAACACCTAAGAAAGGGGTAAATTAGGTATTTATAAAATTAATTTTGTATTTTTTAACTAATGGATGCAATTTGAAAAGAATTAGTATATGATAAAATTATCAATATAAATCAATAGTACAATTAAGAAATAGTTTAAAGAATATGGAGCAAAAGAAAGACAAACTGATTTATAATGGTACAACAAACAACCTTTACCTACGGCTATTGCATAAAACACTTATTAGAATCTTTACTAAATCTTTTTTTTTCAAATAGAAAGCTCTTGTTTTGCCTTTGACTTTTGTTTAAACTAACTAGTTTAATGGAATGACAAAGATTTGAAGGGGAGAGTGCCTTAGAGAATAGGTTAGAAGTTGAAAGTTAGGATGTAAATGATTGTGATTTCCATAAGGAAAAGATAAGAGGTACCTGAAAAAAGTTGGATGATGTATCAATAAATATTAAGTTGTCTGTTCATTTAAAGATCATTGAAGTAATTTGAATTATATTTATAAATGTTCTATTACAACTTTTTTAATTTTAAAAAACATTAGATATTATATATTTTATTTGAAAAAGTGACTCTAAATCATGATTAAATATAATATGAGTTCTTAGAAGACATATAGTGTTTTACAAATTTAATATGAATTAATAGACTCCACATTTAAACATGTTTAAATGAGAAGATAATTTTATAAGAATTTTACTACGAGTAATAATATTATTAATTTACAAATTTTGGACACTCTTAAGTGGCGGAAAGTTTTGTCAAAGTTTGATTTCATGACTATTGTCACTAAATGTATTGAGGTGTATAATTTAAAAATCTATATTTATTTAATTAAAATTGATTAGGGTGTAAAAGAATTTTTTAGTGATTTGCAACTTAGGGGTTGCAATTTTCTTAAGGAGATAATTAATAAAAAAAGAAATGATAGATAAGGGGAAATAAATAGATACAAGTTCAACAAGGCTGGTTCATCTTCGTCCTACCCTCTCATCCAACATTCTAATAATTTTATTCTGCCGCATCTTAGTTCTACAGTCATCCCTCACTTCATTAATCTGGCGACTTCTATATTCACCTCCTCTTGAGTGCCCTCCCTCCGTCCTTTCTTCTCTTTACCTTTAACCCCGTGTATTGTTACTGTCCCCGTATATGGGGACAGATAACAAAACAAACAAATCCCGTCCATCATATGAGTTTGGTTTCCGTCTCGAAGCTTTTGTCCTCTGCCTCCGATAGACAGAAACAAACAAATCCTGTGCATCCGAAAAATGAAAGACAGAAAACGTTGTCTCTTGTTCCCGTATGAAAGATGAAAATACTGTCCAACTTATCCCTCTCGTCTGTCTCTCCCAAGCCCATCTCTCCGCTGTCGCACGCTTGGCATCACGACTGGAAAAATCTCACCGTCCCCGTTTAGGTCTCCATTTTTTGTTCTTTTGCGATTTCTTGTCTTGAATGGACATTGTGCATTTTTTACTTGACGTCTTCTTTTTGTTGGGGGTTGGGGATTTTTTTTCCTTAGATCAGATTACCGAGGGCTTTTGTGACGTTGATTTCCAAAACATTTGCTGCGATTCTTCTTCCCCAACACGCTCCTCAATTTTCGAAGGTCAACTAAGTGTTTTCCTGTTCTTTTTTAAATGTCGCTGCTTCCTTGCTTGTCTTTTCTCTGGTAAGGTTGAATTAGGAGTACAATGTCTTCATCTTCTCATTTTCTTGTCTGGGGTTGGAAATGGAGGATGTTTGTGAGAAATGGAGAGCT
>JANIJH010000006.1:47313266-47325906 GCA_024520975.1 Erythroxylum areolatum | reverse complement strand
ATGCTCTCACGGATGTGTCCCTTCTTCAACAATTCTTCCACCTATTCTTGCAGAATTTCACTCTCCTTTGGGCTCATCTTGTAATGGGACAGATTAGGCAATGTGGAACCCGGAATGAAATCAATCTAATGCTGAATATCCCTTAAAGGTGGGAGTGTTGATGGCTCTTCAACTAAGGTAGGGAATTCTTCCAGCAGCTCTTTGATGGGTTTTGGAAAATATAGTGTGTCCTCCTCTGTTGGTGTCTCGTCCTCTTTAATTTTCTTTCTAAGTAGTACGGCCACATCCTGCACACCCTTAACAACATCCTGTCCTTCTACTTTAGAAGGTTTCACTGATCCAGAAGGCAAAATAATGATCCTCTTCGTGTTCCAGGTGAACCTGTATGAGTTTACCTTCCCTCTGTGTTCAGCATCAACATCATACCGCAAGGACGACCTAACAAAACTCTACAAGCATCCATATCCACAACATCACAAATAACAGATTTATCATAGTGTTTACCGATTGAAATAGGAACATTGCAAATCCTGTTTACTTCGATCGTTGGTCCCTCCTCAATCCACCCAACCTTGTACGGTGAAGGGTGAGGTTGAGTGGTCAACTGCAGTTTCTCCACTAATTGTTTTGTGATTAGATTCTCACAACAGCAACTATCTATGATCAATCTGCAAACCGCTTCTCTCACTCTACATTTTGCTTGGAATATCTTCCTCCTTTGCGTCTCTCCTTCCTATTTTGCAGAACATAAATTTTTTTTCACCATAAAAATCACTTCTCCATCTTTTGAGCCAGCAATTGAACCTTCATCCCCATCTGCTTCTTCTTCACAGTCAACTACCTCCTCAATCACGTTAACCTGTCATCGATTAATAGATGCTCTTCCTTCTGAACAATTATTTGATGTATTTCCCGGCTTTCCGCAATAATAACAGGTGTTTCCAGTTAGTTTTTTATAAGGATTGGTTCTTCTTCTATCCGCTTCAAGTGCCTTTACCTTGTTGTTGTTCTTCTCTTCCATAGCATTATGATTACTTCCCGAATTTATAGTCCTCGAAGATTGCCCACCGTAATACCCTCGATATGTTTGACTGCCTTGCGAACCTGAATTTCGGTAATTTAAATTTTGATTATACTGTTGTTGAGGCTGCCATTCAACTCGCTCTTCATCCCTCTTCGCCATCTCAATAGCATCTGCTAATGTGAAAATTACAGCAACACCCATCTTACACCGAATTTTATGATATAACCCCCTATGGTAATGAGCTATTTGCTGCGCTTCGTTTTCAAAATTATCACATCTTGCTTGCAGCCTCAAAAAGTCTTCTGTATACTCATCCACCTTCCTACTTCCCTGCGTGCAATCATGATAACGGTTGTACAGTACCTGTACGTGATCACTAGGTAAGAATCTTTGTTAGATCATAAGCTTCATATCCAACCAGTTTCGAATAGGTGGATGTTGTCTGCGATATCGTTCATTCTGGACAGAAGTCCACCATGCTACTGCACCTTCTTTCAATTTGTAAGCCACAATAGGAACCCTATGTTCATCTTCCACATCCATAACCTCAAAGAATCTTTCAACATCCGCTAACCAATATAAAACAGCTTCTATATCTAATGTACCATTAAAATTCTGAAGATCTACCTCGATTTTGTAGCCATCATTTTGGTTTTCATGACCCCTGTAATTCTGAACTATTCTAATCTGATCTGGTGGTCCTCCATAAACTGGTTGCGGATCTGCAATCCTAGGAATTGCCGCTATAGGAGGATGGTTAATCCTTCCTAGGTTTAACTGCTCTCCCAGCATTTGTTTTATTTCTGCTATTTGATTGGATAAGTTTGCCACGGATGTTTCTAAGGTAGTAAGTCGTTCTTCGTAATTGGCGGCCATAGAGGATAGGCTTTGATACCAACTGACGCAGAATGAAAGTTATGAATGGAACAAGAATATTCAGACTCCGTTCAGGAGTTTAATCAATGTCGTTTGATTGGATAAAAAGATGAACAAGAAAGGCAAAGCCAAATTTTGAAATGAAATTTGTGTTCCAAAAATTGATGATATTCTAAAAACATAAATAAGGCATATTTATAATGGCCAAAAACCTTAATCTGAATCCTAACAAGATTGGAAAAATAAAAGATCGAAAAAAATAGAAATAGAAAAATAGTTTTTTTTGGACCCCAGTGGAATTTAGGCATTTTTTTGCATCCTGTTACGAACCTTGCCGCGGTCAAGATCTTCCATGTAATCCAAAGCTAACTGGTCCGGATCAAAGTCAAACCCCAAAGCCATCAACAGCATGCTCCCCTTTCCCCTTTCAACTTTCTAGTATTTGTAGATCTACAATTCAGTTCTGTTGGGGAAAATCTAAAAAAGCTGCCTTCAAGCACAATTATTGCATCATCATAATATTCAATTTGATGTGGTTCTAGAAAGTCAAAAATCAAATGTAAAGTCTTTTTTAAAACAAACTTCTTAGCAACACGCACCACGGAAAGAGAATAATAATACAAAAGGTTCATTAACATATTGATAAGTAAACTTTTGCTTTTGAAGATTCTTTCATGGACGCATGGAACAATGGTTTGGCTGTTCCCATCAATATATAATACAGCTAGTAAGTTGGAATTCAGACATTCATTAGTCAACTAAGACATGCCATTAGGATTTTTTCCCCCTTATTAAGCTCATCGTTCGTTTTTGTCTAAAATAAAAGGAGTAATAATTTTATTAAATCATTACTCTAAATTAGTTATGCGCAATTAAACGAGCTTGCTGACTCCAACGACTTTTCGTCTCCCATGGGAGACTTGGTGGCGGTCTCTCCAACCTTTTCAAGTCCTCCTCCAACAATAAACATCCTATCTTCCCACCATCTTTTCACTTGGGCAGTTCCCATTTTGGCATGTACTTCCTTTCTGGAGAGTTTATCAAGGATCGTGAATTCTTTTTCAACGATTTTAATGGTGTACATGGGTAAGGGAAGCAAAAGGTTATTCTTTTCTTTGGCTTAGAAAAATGTTGAGGATAAGAAGGAAAGCTCTTCTTAAAGTTGAAGAGGCTTTGGAATTCTCTAATCAACTCCTTGCTGAAAAGCCTTTTCTTCCTTTCTTAATCCCTTTGGTTTTCGTCGTTTGGTGCATTGAGAGATGGCTTTTCACTTTCTCCAACTGGGTTCCTCTTGTTGTTGCTGTTTGGGCCACTGTTCAGGCAAGTTACAAAATCGTCTATGTTTCTCTCTCTGCTTTTCATAGTCTCTGTTCGAATGGATCTTGGAATGATTGCTGCAGTTCGGCTGAATTTTGTTTGGTTGCTCCAAATCATACTGTGTTGATCTTTTGTGTCTAGGTTGTTTAATAACTTTCTCATTGGGAGGGAAATTCGGGGAGTTCGATTGTTGTTCCGTATCATTTTTTTTATCCATACCTGTCTTTGTTTTGTTACGTGGAGGCGGCATGAAATCTTTAAAATTCTTACTGTTTTCTTCATAAAGCTCGTGGATTTTTGTTTTCTTTCTTCTTCTCGTAGCAGTGAATTGTTTGTTTACTATATGCCAGAATCGTGCTTCTTTGAGCTGCATGTGTTGTGGTTTTGTGGTTTGATTAGGGACTTTTGAGGATTTAAATGATGGTGGATGGAAATCTTACGAAACCGGACTTTACTTTGCAGTATTACAGTTATCAACGTCAGATACTTGTCGAAGACTTGAACAAAAAATGGAAGCGAGTAGTGTTGAGCACCTCGGTACCTATTGTTTCTTCTTATTTCCTGCGGACTGCTTCAATTTCTGCTGTATAATGTGGAAACTTTTTGATCATTTCGCGCCATTGTACAGCCTATAACGCCAGTGGAGCATTGTGAATGGTTGAACAAGCTATTTATGGAAGTTTGGCTCAACTATTTTAACCCAAAATTTTCAAAAAGGTTCTCATCAATGGTTGAGGTTAGATTCAGGCCATGTTGATTAACTTGTGGAATATAATTGCAGAACCAATATCTATCTTCTGCTCATTGCTTGTGTGTTCTCCTTATGTGATCGAATTGTTTTCTGCAATCTTCATATTTTTTTTCCTTAGTTTTTTGCAACTTATTGTTGACAAAGAGGCCATGCTAGCACGTTAAGTAATAGAATATTCAGCTGACGGCACTTTTTTCTTCTTCTTTTCTTTTTTCTTGGGTGAAGTTGTATTCAAATTCTCATTAACCACTTACCATAACCCTCTGTAGTCTTATTTATCCTGCAATTTTGCTTTAGTATTTGAAAGTGGGATAAGAAGTATGACAATTCTAGAAAAAAAATGGTTACAACAACATAAAATCTTGGGAGTGGTCATATTTTGTTGATATCAAACGGGCTCTTTGCATGTGCTTACTATTGCACAATAAAGTGATGAACAGTCACAACTCTCTCTAATAAGTCAGAACAATCCTCACTGCATATTCTGCTGTTTAATTGCTTATGAGCTTAAACTTCTACTGCAGAAACGTTTGAGGCAGAACAAGTCAAAGCTTATAGTAAGTGATTCACTTGTTGTTTTTAATAGATTGAGTGACAAAAATTGTTGTGATGTTCAGCAATAACGTTATTGTTTACTGAGGAAATTTTGCACTTTTTAGGAAAAAGTTGAACTGCTGGAGTTTTCACTAGGTTCTTGCCCACCTAGCCTGGGCTTACAAGGGACTAGCTGGTCAACATTAGGTGATCAGGTATGGTTTTCAGCCTTACTGTTCCAAATTTTGCAAGTGAACTTTTAGAGTCTTCTTATGCAATAGTTTCTGTATGCATCCATTAGGATTGCCTTGCATTATGCTTTGCATTAATTTTCTATGTAACAATCTGAAGCCAATTATTCTGCAGTTTTCAATTCACTCTTTTATTGTTTTAGCGTGAAATAATTCCACAGTTGCACAAAGGTTGGCCCTTAATGGATAAAGAGATGCACATAAACATCACTTAAAGTTATAAGTTATGGTATCATTTCTATCATTCTACTCCAGTATTTGCATATCAAGTAATTTGATGAAGCATTCTTATTTGTTTGGCAGCAAATTATGCGTCTGGGTTTTGATTGGGACACAAGTGACATGAGCATTATGTTGCTGGCTAAGCTAGCCAAGCCATTTAAGGGAACTGCTCGTATAGTTATCAACAGCCTCCACATCAAGGGTGATGTATGTTAATTACTATTTTTCTGGAAGTGAATTAGGGGCTGGCTGTGCCTATTTGATTGTTGTTGTTTTGATGTATGTTTATGTTCATGTGCACCTTGTAGTTGTGTTGTGTGTGAGTGGCCTAAATTATCAGTATTACTCGGAAGTGAATGGTTTGTTTAGTTCAGCATCAGACTTACAAATTGGTGCAAACTATTAATTGGAAGTTGAGTGTTTTCATCTACAGACAACTATGTCGGTAACCATGTCTTTTTATTTGCAACCACAAAATCTGTTTATTTTTATCATGATGTGTTTGCATTTTATTTACAAGTTAGATTTTTCCTATTTAATTTGAAATCAAGGACAAGATCCTATCAGTTACACCAGAGATGTGGTAGGTAATACTATTCAACAAAATGGACAATAAACAGAATAATATGCAAAGCATGAAATTCAATGAAAATTCTTGCACACAAACTGACAAAAATGACAGAATTTAAAGGAGAAATTTTATTCGTAAGTAACTAATAGACAAACAATAGCTTTATACACATTAACCCTAGTACAAGGTAGGAAATAAAGTTGTACAGATTTGTTAGATCCCATGATTTATGGGATACTCTTTCCTAATTTTATGGACATAATTAGGACCACATAGTCCCCACAAAATCTGTACATAATTACACAGATTACATTGTCCCCCACAAACCATAGGTGAATCCTGAAGAATACAATTCAAATGTAAAATTTTAGATATTATATTGATTGTTAATGGTTTTATCTTGCTACTTGACTGGTTGTCAACATTTTACAGCTTCTCTTGATGCCAGCTCTGGAAGGGAGAGCAATATTGTACTCATTTGTATCGACCCCTGAAGTGCGCATAGGAATTGCTTTTGGAAGTGGTGGAAGCCAGTCACTTCCAGCGACAGAGCTTCCTGGTGTTTCTTCTTGGCTGGTATTTCTCTTAGCTAGTTGTTTTACTCTGCTTCACTTTGGTGGAGTGTGTTTCTTTGATTATAAACAGAACATGTATAAAGTGGTCAGCCACAATTGTGCTTGCATGTACCGTGCTCTTTCAATTTTATCTTGCTTTAGTTTTCTCTCTTGGCTGTGTTTATCAAAATGATTTAATATTGGCAGAACTTTTAGCTGTATGCTTCTTCTCTTGGATCTGATAACTGTTTAGATCTCTACAGAATTCTAGTTGTTTTATGATAACTAGCTATGTATGAAATTGGGTTTTTGAAATATATTCTCTTTACCTTTTGGACAAAGGAAATGCTTATATATGGATGTTCGTTTTTCTAATTTGCTTTGTCCATCAGGTCAAAATTGCTACTGAAACCTTAGTGAAGACTATGGTTGAACCTCGCCGTCGATGCTTCAGTTTACCAGCAGTGGATTTAGGGAAGAAGGCCGTTGGGGGAATCATACATGTTTCAGTCATTTCAGCTAGTAAGCTTTCTGGGAATAGTTTCAAAGGGAGCCCATCAAAAAAATTATATTACAGGAATGGTAGTTTAGAAGAAAAGTTTGGTAACAAAGATCTGCATACATTTGTGGAGGTTGAACTTGGGCAATTGACAAGGAGAACAGATGCAATACCAGGGTTAAATCCTAGATATGATTCAACATTCAACATGGTTTTGCATGAAGATACAGGAATTCTACGATTCCAGCTTTACGTTTTCACCCCAGGCAGTGTGAAGTATGATTTTGTAGGAAGTTGTGAGATAAAGGTAAAGTTACTGTTCAAACTCTTAGGTAATTAAGAACCTTAACTTGTGACTTCGTTTAGGCCTGCTTTCGATATGTATGTATTTTCAGCTTTATAACACCGGCATGAATTTTATGCATAGATAGTAAATCTCTGTCATGTTGCATATGCAAATCTCTGTCATGTTGCATATGCATCCTTTGAGTTTTCAGTTCCAATGTATTCTTAGGATACTCAAATTTCAATAGTAAACTGATTCTTACACTAAAAACTTCAAACACTTGTCTTTTCAGTCCATGTTTTAGTTTTCACATTTGTGGATGTCAGTTCATAGTTTATACATTAGCAAGAGGAGGTCTGTAATTTCATCTATCCCTTACTGTGTTACAAACGTTTGAAGAGGAACTATGGGTACGTTGGTTTGTTAAACATGTGTAAAGGTCCCATGACTACCTCATATCGCCCTTGTTTTCTGAATTAAGAAGTTAATTTTTGTTTCTCAAAGCAACGCTGTGTAGAAAAAGAATTAGGAGCTAATTATTGAAAGCTTTTCTTTTTTTAACAAGTTAGATGCATTGACTGGGTTGTGGACTGTTAAACATAATGATAAGGATACGTGACTTTTGTTTTTATGGTAGCTGAGTGGAACTAAACCATTCAATGAAGGGAAGTGTCTTAGATAACCTGAAAATGTGGATTATGCTTCAGCTCTAACTCTCAAGCAAATATAGGAACTTTCAATGAACAAATATTTTCAAAATGCATCTAGTTCAAGAAAAAATACAAAATTTTTAATAGATGGATGTAAGAATATTATGTTGCTGGGTAAAATTAGCTTAAAGCGACATGTCTCTTTAATTGAGAGCAAAATATTTCATGTATGATTTGAGTTTATTTTGTACCGTCATCCTTAATTTTTTTCCCACTCAGTTCTTTTGACCTTTTGAATAGATCAAGTACGTTGCAGATGATTCATCTATGTTTTGGGCAATAGGACCCGACTTTGGTGTAATAGCCGCACGTGCTGAGTTTTGTGGAAAAGAAGTTGAAATGGTTGTTCCATTGGAGGGAGTTGATTCAGGGGAGGTACATAAAAGAATCTAAAGTCCATACATGTAAAACAGTTATTTCAACTTTTCTGATCACCTGCTTCTGGTGCTAACAAGTTTTGATGCTTGTTTAATAACTCTTGCTTTTTGACTCCCCCACTTCATATTCATCTATTCTTATGATTCATTTTTCATATACTGTGACTGTTAAAATGACTGCACTGGCAATCAGGAAATTATGCTTTTCTGGTACTTGATATATCTGCCATTGAGGCCATGTTTCTTGGCTTGGCCTAACCTCTAACCTGTTTGCCATTGTGCAATGTCAGAACATGGATAAGCATTATGTAATCTATACACTAATGCATAAGTTATAAGGTAATTGTCCTAAAAAGCTATGTTTTGATTGTCAAAGAATTTGATTTTGGAAGTTTAAAACTGTTGATAACTTTGGTTGCATGTGAACTTATCAAGGTTCCTCATTACTTTGCTCAGTGGTCCCAACAGGGTCTTGAATTAATTTTCTTATAACAATCTTGGCTAATCTTTTCTTTTTAAGCTTGTTATACATCCTTTATGTCTCAGAAAGATACAGTGATAGCA
This sequence comes from Erythroxylum areolatum, assembly GCA_024520975.1. NCBI lineage: Eukaryota > Viridiplantae > Streptophyta > Magnoliopsida > Malpighiales > Erythroxylaceae > Erythroxylum > Erythroxylum areolatum. The sequence goes on along the minus strand of JANIJH010000006.1, from coordinate 47,317,370 downwards.
GCTAAGGTATTTCTGTTGCTTCAATTCATGTTGCAGTTAAGAGTCAAACTTGTCTTGAAAGAATGGCAATTTTCTGATGGCACAATAAGTGTGAACAAGTTTCATGGCAGCTCTCAACAACCAGCATATGGACCTTCAAATCATCTGCTGAAGACGGGAAGGAAAATTAATTTAGTTGTTGTCGAGGGAAGGGACCTCACTACTAAAGAAAGAACTGGGAAGTGTGATCCATATGTTAAGTGGCAATATGGAAAGGTAAGTTCTTTCTTAATGGATTTGGTGGTTTCTAAAGTAAAATTGAAGATCTTGAAAATGTAGACAGGTTATCCCAATTTTATATTTTTCAAACTTCAATCTGGGTTCAGGTTCTTCAGAGAACAAAAACTGCACATGCTTCTAATCCTGCCTGGAACCAGAAGTTTGAATTTGATGAGGTAGGAGGTGGTGAATGCCTCATGATTAAGTGCTACAATGAAGAAATCTTTGGAGATGATAACATTGGAAGCGCACGAGTGAACATGGAAGGGCTGGTGGATAGTGTAACCAGGGACATATGGGTTCCCCTCGAAAAAGTGAATTCAGGAGAAGTGAGGCTGCAAATTGAAGCATTCAGGATTGGTAACTCTGAAGGAACCAAGGTACCATTTATCTTTAACTGTACAATGCCTACAGAGCATGAATGGCACAGGAATAGATTAATCATTACCCTTTTTCTAGACAATACTTAGTTGGGCATACATGTTACGCTCTTTTGCTTGCTTTCTTTTTCCCCTTGGGTTAGTTCGTGATTGTACACACAGTCCTGGTATCTGTTAAAACTTGCAATATGCTGTCTCAGTGGATTGTGATGCTTTAGCTTGATGTTCCTACTATAATGTTCTTTTTCTTTTCCCACAATCCTGGTATATGTTAAAACTTAAAATGTTGTCTCCGTGGGTTATTATGCTTTAGCTTGATGTTCCTACTTTAATATTTTTTTCATTTCCACACCTTTACCCTCCTGAACATCTCAGGGTTCAGGTGCAGATTCAAACAATGGTTGGATTGAACTTGTTATAATTGAAGCAAAAGACCTTATAGCTGCTGATATCAGAGGGACCAGTGATCCATATGTAAAGGTGCAGTATGGAAACTTAAAGAAGAGAACTAAGGTTTGAACTCCCCATTCATAAATAACACTTATTCAGTTACAATTTATATGCTTTTCTTTCTTCAGTGGCCAACTTATAGATCAGGGTTTGAATTGATGCTGTAAGTCTCCTTAATGAAGGAAAATCCGGGTGCTTGACATTTTTTATCTCTTTGTTGTTATTCATAGGTCTCACTTTCATTGTTCTTTTTTCTTCTGTTTCCACATCCAGTCTGAAGTATGCCAGTTCTTCTGCACCTTAAGTCTCTTCTTCCTGTAGTTTCCATCGCTATGTTTTCACTGTTAAGCATTAGCCTATGATTGATTGGTCAGGATAATGTGCTCTGTAGTAGATGCTTGACCTGGAGATGTTTATGAGTAATGTCATTTCATTATGCCAAATTTTTTTAGATTTGTTATAGAAAACTATTTTTACACTACTACAATCGTTGCTCTGCTTTGGTTGGGTTTTCAGGTTGTCTATAAGACCTTGAATCCTCAATGGAATCAGACCTTAGAGTTCCCTGATGATGGAAGTCCATTGGAGTTGCATGTGAAAGACCATAATGCTTTGCTACCGGCAGCAAGTATAGGTGACTGTGTAGTTGAATATCAGAGATTGCCTCCAAACCAGATGTTTGACAAGTGGATACCCCTGGGAGGGGTTACGGGAGGAGAGATCCATATCCAAATAACTAGGAAAGTTCCTGAATGGGGGAAAAGAACCAGCTTGGACTCTGAAGCATCCTTAACTAAATCACACCAACTATCGAGCCAGGTGAGGGTTTATTCCTCTGTTATAGTTCTCTACTTTTTCATATTCTCATCTAATGTAAATTTGCTCCGAATTGTGCACTACACCAGTAAAGTCGGTATCATTTATACAGACCTGGGGTTAAATTTTTGGTTACACCTAGTAATTTTAGTGGAGGGAGGGAGAGCAATACCTCCTCCTGTTGAGGGTTTAAGTAAAGTTGACCTGGTTTTTATCTCAAAATATTAGCAATATCTCTTTTTAGGAGCCATTAAATGGAAGTTTTCTGAATGTCCCCGGCTCTCTTTGATGACAGCCTGAGATTATCCAGCATATTGACTATTGCTCGTGAGCCTCATGTTCCTGAAAGTTTCCTAAGCTCTTGATCAGCATTTAATGATACCATTTGGATATTTTGTTTTGCATAAGATTTTCATTTTGCGTGGTGATTTGCATGTGAAAGTTCTCTGAAAAATTCCATCTATATCAGCTTTAAGTCATAAACTGGTTCTTTATATACTTGATTAGATAAAAGAGATGATAAACAATCTTCAATCTCTGGCGGACGATAGCGACGAGGAAGAACTCTCAGCATCTTTAAGTGAGTTGGAGAGCCTTCAGGACATGCAAGAAGACTACATGGTACAGCTTGAGACTGAGCAAAAGCTTCTACTAAAAAAGATAAAGGAGCTTGGTGAGGAAATTATGAACTCAACTCCAAACCGGAGTAGAAGATCATATTCTGGAATTTGAGCCGTGATCTGAAATATAACCTTGTATGTTTTGCATTTTTTGCCTTGTTTTCACTTTCGTAGTTACACAGGTATACAAGTTTGATTCTTACAGACCTTGCCACCTTCCACTATAGCAGCACCTGCTTGTAACTCCAGTTATCTGTAGATTATGACACTGTTGTGGTCGCTCCTTTTCCTGATACGGAGCTACTTTGTGTTGTAAAACTCAAGCCACACTCTTAACGATTAAAGAAATAAGAGAATAATGAGGCAGTGTCTTTTTTTAGTTGGTCTTAGTCTTCCTTTTCCGATAAAGGATATGTCACTTCTACTTCTGCTAGAGAGCGACGCAAACATCATCTCGTCTAAATTTGACATTCTCAACTAGTTATGTAAGATATAGCTCAGATGTTCCATAAAATTACTTGGTGCTTAAAAAGATTTTCCTGAGAGTACACTGCCACATTTATTTGAAAATAAAAAAATTAATCATACTTCAGAATTCAACCAATGTATCCTGCCAATCGTTAGTAGACTGTTTTTCCGTGCTCATCTCTGGTCTTTGTGGTTGCTCTCTTTTCAAAGATTATACAGGCGAGCATCCTATCAAGTTTCACCATTCTACATTTCCCACATGTTTCCGTTATCGAGCGCTCAGACAGGATGAGGGAGGTGTTAAACTCATTCGTGCTATTTATTGTAATTTAAACATTGGAAAAAAAAATAATAAAAGAGAATTTATATTTGTATTTTATATTTATTATCCAGAGATGAGTTCTTATGGGGTGATTTTATATTTACTCTACAATATTCTCCAAACATCTACCCTTGAATTCAAAAAAGATGAATGATCGATAAACTAGAGTTTGAAGATAAAGAGTATGATATCGATGACAAAGTATCCTAACAATTTCATTTTTAGAGGGAACAAAAATATGTCATATTGTCCCTTGTGTACTATAATATCTTACAAATTGACAATCATTCCTGATGTGTTTAATATGTTTATGGAAAATACCATTACGAGCGAGTTGTATAGCACTATAATTTTTACAATAAAAGATAGTAGTTGATGGGTGTATAATGCACATATATTTGAGTAACCAACATAACCAAATAAGCTCAGGATGGTATCAATCGTAGCTTGATATTCAACTTCAGTATTAGAGCGAGATACAAGAATTTACTTCTTACTATGTTAAAAGATTAATGAATCTTCAAGAAAAAAATAGAAATTAGTGATTAGAGTATTGATTAGTAGGATCATCAAGCCAATTAACATTAAAATAGGCTTTTAGAATAAGTGATGAATGTTCAGAAAAATGAAGGCATGAAGTAATGTTGGAACCCCTCCCCGGTGAGTCGCGTGCCCGACGTCTTACGTGACATCTGGATGCGTATCTCACCATTGGAGAAATTCCTCACCACGAAAGAAACCTCAAATCGAACTTAATTTAACGTCATCCGAACAAAACTTGATAAATTTA
>JANIJH010000006.1:47301462-47313166 GCA_024520975.1 Erythroxylum areolatum | reverse complement strand
TTTTATACTTAAGTGTCTTGCCAAAAGCACCCTTGAATATTCTGACATAACTCTTTCTTCTAGAAAAGTGTTCTCCTCGTCCTAAATTTCCAATGACACCAAAATCAATCCATTTGGCTCAGTGATTCGAAAGATACACTTCAAACATTTTTGGACTGCTCTTGTCCAAATCAGTATACTTATGCACAACTTCTATATGAAATAAAAACATCTTAGAAACTGAATCAACTTCTTCATACCATTTTTAGCTCCATGTCTCTAGTTTATCTTGAAACAAGAATCATCTTATTCATAGCTCTATTGATCCAGAATTCATCAAAATACTGAAGCATGTTCACTAAGATATCCAATTCCTACTCTTCTAATTGATACCCTTACTTTGGTTCAATCCATCACTTTCAAATCAACACCAAAAGCTATGAACTTCAATGGAGACGCAAAAAGAAAAGTGTTAGGAATCTAAGGGTTCAAGGATCACTTCATTTGGAGGTCGGATAAACAAATTATGGCCGAACGAAGTAAACAAGATTGGGTCCTCCCTCATATTGAACTTGTCTCGGGACAAATGACATAACTCTCACTAGAGATGTTGGGTTAAGATCATCTTAGGATGATTTCAAAGATAACTTTGAAATCTACAACTTTGAAGAAGACCTTGAGGTCAGCTTTTTTTTATCATCTGAATGGTCAAAATGGATTAGATAATAGGATTAGACGAAGCCAAAGGAAAAAGCAGACGAATGGAAAAACACAGAAGAAGTGGAAAATTGATATAACTTTCCCTATGGATATCGCATTAAGATGTTCTTTAGATTATTTGAAAGAAGACTTCAAGAGCTACAACTTTCATGAAGATCTCGAAGACAAACTCCATCTTTTGAAGGATCAAAAATGGAACAGAAGATATAAGATGAACAGTAACCCAAAAGAAGTTTATGAACAGTAACACAGAAGATGTTTCACAATTGTCATAACTTTCTCTATAGGCATCAAATTTAGGTGTTATTTAGATGGTTTGAAAGAGGAATTCAAGAGATACAACTTTCATGAAGACCTTGAAGACAAATTCCACCTTCTGAAGGATCAAAAATGGAACAGAAGATATAAGATGAACAGTAACCCAGAAGAAGTTTATGAATAGTAACACAGAAGATGTTTTACAATTTTCATAACTTTCTCTACAGGCATCGGATTTCGGTGTTCTTTGGATGGTTTGAAAGAGGACTTCAACAGTTACAACTTTCATGAAGACCTCAAAGATAGATTCGATCTGTTGAAGAGTTAAAAATGGAATAGAAGATAGGTACAAAGAAGCGAAAAGACAGAAGAAGCAAAAAGATAGAAGATAGCAAAACACAGAAGAAACGAAAAACAGGAGGAGCAAAACACGACATATCAGCAAAACACAGAAGAAGACACATCGGTAAAAGACAGAAGAAACAAAAGACAGAAGAAACAAAACACAGAAGAAACGAAAGGCAGAAGAAGCAAAACATAAAAGAAGTGAAAGGCAGAAAAAGCAAAACATAGAAGAAGCAAAAGACAGAAGAAGCAAAAGATAGAAGAAGCGAAAAGGTAGAAGAAGCCAAAAGATAGAAGAAGCAAAAAGGTAGAAGAAGCAAAAGATAGAAGAAGCAAAAAACAAAAGAAGCGAAACACAGAAGAAGCGAAAAGGCAGACGAAGCGACAAGACAGAAGAAGCAAAAAGACAGAAGAAGCAAAAGACGGAAGATACAAAACATAAAAGAAGTGAAAAGGCAGAAGAAGCAAAAGACAAAAGAAGCGAAAAGGCAAAACAAGGGAAACACAGAAGATACAAAACACAGAAGAAGATGACATCATCACAAAGGAAACACAGAAAGAGATGACATCATCATAGAAGAAGAAAAAAGGCAGAAGAATATATCTTCCATTTTAAGGGTCATAACTTTCATCTTTGACGTCTAAAATTTACATGTTAAATACCGTTAGAGAGATAAAAGAAAGACTTACAACTTTCTAGAAGACACACTTTCTCTAATCTAGGCTAGATCGATCCAGAATTTCCCCCTAATTCAGAATATGTACTTTACATTCATCCACCAATGTACTACACCCAATTTTCAACTTTGTGACAAATTTTGAGATTCTTAAAGACAGAATTTAAATTCGATGTCTTCATAAGAAATGTCTCCATATGTTTTTAGTTTAATCCAAATTAAGAGTCATCTTGTTTTGGATAACTAGAGAAGAAGTTGTAGCTAAAGGACTGAAGCATACTCCATAAATATTTTCTAGTTCAACCATCCATTTTGATTCACAATCTTTCCTTAACATAAATCATCGTAAGATCACCTTTTCTACTTCATTTACTCCTCATTCTCAACTCCATCTCAAATCAATATCATCCAAAGAAAAATATATATAGTCCATGATTAATCATGAACACCAACAACAGAATAAACACATATGTACATATTCTTCATCAACTTACTACATAAATTCAACTTCATTTTTGCTTTCATTCTACTTCTAACTTTCACCTTAATTCTTCTCACTTAAAAATCTTTTATCCACCAGAAACTCCAAAGAAAAACTTGGACATATCTACATTTCTCATTCACTAATTTACCCTGGCCTATCAATTCTTTGTTCAAATTTTCATTCATTTGTTCTTTACTCATTACTACTTGCCAAAATTTCTCCTTCAAATAGTTTTAACTTCTATGAAACGTTCGAGGTCCAACAATAATCCTTTAAAGTGTAAATTAATAAAATTCCAATTTCATAATATTAACATAAGTATTGCAGAACTAAGCCAAGGATGATGATTCTTCCATCTTATAAGTCAGTGAACTTTTCTTCATCTTTGTTATCCTATATAACTTTTTCGAAAAATAAGTTGTAAAGACATAACCTTCAACATAATTGTTTCTTAGAGCATACCTATTGGTGCTAAAATTTTTGTAATAAATATTGTTTAGAACAAAATAGTGTCCTAAGATGTGTTTCTATTGAATTTAAGATATTTTTTCAAATCTTTGTTTTTTTGGGAGTCATAGGTGCTTCTTTTCCTTATTCTTTATTGAAGTTTGGTCTTATTGAAGAATTATTTCTTTGGGACATTCAATTAATTAAATGAATTTTATTATTGATTTTTTTTATAATCAACGAGATAATTCTCTTTACTTATCTGATTTAACTTTGGTGGTATGGTTCAATAGTTGTTTGTGGGTCCTCCAAGATTTATTACTAAGTGGATTCATATCAATTGAGCTAGGTTACCTTCAATTTAAAGATAAAGAGCAGGAAGAAGAAGAATCCGATGATGGTGATGATGTTGATGATCCTAAAAATAATAATGATGACTATGGTGTTAAGTAATTTAGATTGAAGACTTGAAATTTTCCTCTTGAATATTCTTAATAACATGCAAGTAAATGTTAACTTGAATTTGTTAACTATTTCTTCTCTTTTATTTATGAATTTGCTAGAAAATATATTATTTTAAATCTAAGTAATTAGATCTTTGGTCTATTGATGTAGATGATTAATATTTTTTAACCATTGTTGAACTTTTACATAAGTTGAATCTTAAGGTAGTGCTTAAACTAAAATATCTACTCTAGAGCTTGAGTTTATGGATGTATTGTGGAAAGTTGAGTACCATAGTTGGATTTGTGTTTAACATATTGAATTCCTCCCTTGTGAACAGGACTTTAACATATTCCATTATAATTTGGATTATTATCATGCATAGAGAAGCTTAATTATCTTATTTCTCATGAAATTGTTAGTGGATTGTGAAGATGACTCTTCATTTTACAAATCATCAAAAGCTTTTTTCATTTGTAGAAAAATTATTTTACATCCTATGTAACAAATGAGGTATCCTATTCTAACTATAAAACCCTAAAATTTTCTTATTTTGTTCTTATTTTCTTTTTTATAAATTGAAATAAGATTAACATAAAAGGAACCCAACAAGGAACAATTAAAACAAAGATAGCTAGGCTAAGAGAAGCACTAAACTAGTTTACACAGTAATATAGCTAAGAGAAGAGGGAAAGCCCAGCTAAGTTAAAACAAAGACCAGGGATAGAGTTAATTATAAAGCTAGAGATAGCTATCAAGCAAGGGATCCAAAGCTAAATACAAATATGCCTCCAAGTTTAGCAAACCTTGTAAATTGTTCATTAAAAAGGCCGAACAATTGCAGATTAGCTAGAAGAGAGCACAAACTTAGAACTATAAATGAAATTTTAAAGTAGAACCCAATATTGGGAGGTTCCAACTAGTTGCATTCATTCCATTGCATTTAAGATTGATGTTTTTTTGGAAATGATAAGTTCTTATATCCAGTTATGGATAGTTTTAAAAAGAGCATAAGGGTCAATTTCTTTGTTTTGGATGAGCTTGTTATTCTTTTCCCTTTACACCTAATAAACATAACAACTCAAGTTCATTTTAAAAATTACCAAATCATATGTGTGTGTGTGTGTGTGTGTGTGTGTGTGTGTGTGTGTGAAGGGATAGGAGTTAAATATCAAAAAATATATAGGGTTACAAGTTACAATATCAAATAAGGTAACCTTATATAATAGGTGTAAGGACATAAGAAGAATACATCATCAATACTTAACATTATGGTTAGAGCTCTACCTGATCCTATCTAATATCATAAGACATTTTTTTTATATCTATCTAATGAATGAAAGAAGCCTTGGGCAAGTGGTTTTTAAACCACATTAATCTCCACTAAGGTATAATTACATGAGGAGGTTTAAATAAAGTTACACATAAGTTGTTAGTGAACTTCCCATATTTATGCCTTGCTGGATAATGTAATCATCTTCGAAGGAATTAGACCTATATTTAGGAATATTATTGATTATTTTATATAGACATATATTCTCACAATGCCACTCATCATCTCTAATTATCTCTTTCATTTTGGTATTAGCGAGTATGGTAAATTATAGAGTACAGAAAGCTTGTAATAGGTAGAGAGGGCCTAAATCACATCAATTATCAAATCAAAAGCTAGCATTTCCTCCATTACCAATCTGAGCTTTCATTTCCCTTATTATGAACTCTGTAAGCTTCAACACTTTATTAATAATCCAAAAAGTATCAAATTTGGTTTTCATGCTCCAAAAGATGTTATCCTTTAAGTATTTCTCATGCATCCATTTTACTTACAAGGTCTTATGATCTTTAAACAATTTCCATCCTTTTTTAGCAATAAGAACCTTGTTGGTGGTTTTAATAAATTTTATCCCTAAACCCTTTTTATCTTTAGCTAGATAATTGTCTTTCCAACTAATCTTAGCTACTAGTTTACAAAATGCTTGATCATTCCATAGAAAATTTTTAGGAATCTTTTTAATGGCCTTGATGAGTTTAGATGTAAGAACAAGTGAGAACTCTAATATATGTGTGTATTGTTGAGGATGGATATAATAAGCTAATATTTACTTGTATGAGAGATAGTAATATTTTTCTAACTTACAATTCTCACCAATCTAAAGATAAATGGGAGGACATAATCCCTATTAGTTAAATTGAAGTAGCAAAAGGAATTCCTAAGTATTTAAAAAGGGCTTTATGAATTTGAAGACAAAAAATGCTTGAGAGCTCCAATGCCAATTCATTCGAACAATATAAGAAACCATCGACTTTTGAAGCAATTTACCTTAATGTTAGAAAGCTTAGAGAAATATTTTAAGGGATGTATAAGATTGCTAACAGAGTTCTTATCAGCTCCACAAAGCAATATTAAGTCATTAGGAAAAGATATATTGCATAGTTTTATGTTCTATACATTTGTAAGGAGATAAAAATCACCTTAATACTTTTGAAAATTTTAAATATTGGAGTGACCTCTCCATCAAGTAGAATGCTATAATTTATAATTGAAATACATTGAAGTATTTAATGAATAAAGAAAATGGGGAAACCAATGGCTTTCAAAGTATAAGATATGAACTTCCAATAAATGGTATCAAAGGATTTATAAAAATCAATTTTCAAAGAGTAACTTCTAATAGACTAATAATCTTTAAAATGCTTTTGTGCAATCAATAAACTATCACTTATGTTTCTACCTAGAATAAAAGAAAATTAAGACTGGTTAATGGTACCACTGGGAACAACTTTGAGTATTGAAGATGAGATCCTTGAAATGATCTTATAGTATCTTTGCAATAAGCTATGGATATATAATCTTGAAAGGAAGTGAGGTTTAGAAGTTTTGAAGCAAACAAATGTCTTGTTTAATTCTTTAAACAATTTCCCTAAGCTAAAGAACTTGTTAACAATGTTGATTATCTAAATATTTAACAAGTTCCAAGACTTTTGGAAAATTGAAGTAGTAAGTCCATTTAGTCTAGGAACCTCATTTAGATTCATGTCAAAAAGGGTTTTTTTTTTCCAATCTCCATATTAGTGAAATGAGAGTTAAGGAGAAGAATTTGATCTTACAATAATCCAAGGGTAATGGAAGAGTTTAACTCTTGAAGAGTAGAGGAGGAATTAACTTCTATACCTTGAATCAATTTGAAGTGATTAAAGCAAAGCTATTTATGTTTATCTTGGTTCTAATAAGGATCTCCATTATCATTAGGAATGCCACCAATCTTGTTAGATTTTCTTTTTTCTTGAATGGCTAGAAAGAAAAAAGAAAAATTGACATCTTTTTCTTTTGACCACCAAACTGTACCTTTTTTCTTCACCAAGATTTGTGACCATCGAGAGTTGATAAGTATTTACTAAATGAAATTTCTCATACTAATTTGAAGATGAATAATAAGGATTAGAATATAGCTGCTCCTGAGTTGTATAAAGATCATTTGTTAGAGAGGTTATATAAGAAAGTAAGTCCTCTTTGAAGTGCTTTTTAAAAAAGTAACTTCAACTTATCATGCATTGTCTAGAGCTTCCTCATAAGTCTAATTTACCCCGTAACAAGGGTATTAAGTCCTTTATCACAACCTCCTTATATCATTCTAGTTTAGTTAAAAAATTAAAGAACTTGTAAGGATTTTAATTTTTTCCTGTATATAGGAACATGAACTTTATAAGGGTAACGGTCTAAAATGAGTGGCACATTGAAAAACCATGAACTATTAGGAAGAATTGACATCTATTCTAAATTGATAAGCCCACTATCAAACTTTTTGTAATCAACTTGACCATATGAAAAAATTGCCTCTATAGTTAAGATCAACGAGATTAGTATTCCCCAAACAAACTTTGAAGTTATAATCAGTTTGTTTAAGTAGTTGCTTAGGAGCTTATGTTTTTGGGTAAATAAAATACAATTGAAGTCACCTAAAACTAGTCAAAGACCATTTATGGTGGAAGTTAGAGTCTCCAAGTCTTTACAGAGTTACAATCTTTGAAATGTTAGGTTTGCAACATTTTTGAAAGTGACATTGACAACCTCTTATATAATAAACTATTGGATTCTTAGGTTTAAGAATTGGTCAAATTGTTAAGAATGGAGAATTTGATGATTTTTGGGTTAAAAGTAACCAGAATTCTCCTCATATAATGGGATGATTTATTGGAATAGTCTTTTATTTGTTTTCAAGGAACTATTATCCTTTGCTAAAGGTTTTCTCTTTTATTTTGGTTTTTAACATACCAATTATTAAGGGCATTTCTCTTAAAATATAATTATTGATATCTTGTTGTTTTTAGTTAAATCTAATCCATCCACTTTATAAAAGAAATTTATTAGATGGTAGGGGTTTAAGGGTCCTTCCCTTTTGATTTTACGTTAAAGTTTCTTCAAATAATAGATGTGAAGTTCACACCTTTCTCCATTATTGTAGTTCTGTAAGCCAAATTATAGTCATGCAATATAGAGGATTAAAGCTCTCCTTCACATTATTCTCTTCTAAATAGTAGAAGTATTGGTACACTAATTAGTAGCCACCTTATTATTAAGGATAGAGGTGGTAGAGAAACCATTGGATTAACTTCTTCTTTTATAGTATAACATTACATTTACCTAACACTCTATAACATTATGAATGTTAGATGGCCATACATATCTAAAGAATCAGTTTGGAAGTTCTTATTAGCTTCCTTGGAAGAAGTCTCAATAGATTTAGCCATCTTCTCTATAGTTTTGTCCCTCGGTCTCCATATTTTGGCTTAGTTTTCATGACATGGTTTATAAGGATAGGTAAGTGAAATTTTAGTTAGTGCCAGTCCTCCATTCTCATCAAGCCTTTGGATTTGAAGTTTATATGGAAGCTTAGCATTTTTTTCCACCTCTACACAAACCTTGGTAGAGCCGAGTCTTCCTAAACTTGTGTGTTCATCAAGACTTAATAGTTTAATAAGAGTACTTGCTAGGTAGCTAATTTATGTATCTAACCAACATTTATGATGTATGCTATAGAAATATACCTAAATGTGTATATTTTTGGAAAACCTTCTTATCTAAGTTTCCATTTGAGAAGAAATAGAGGGTTTTTTATACCAATTCCATAGCATTTGACCAACAATAGCTTGTATGCTATGTATGTCCCAAAATTTGAAGAGAAAGTAATCCTCTTTAGTGTAAATGTTTGATCGAAGCCATACTTATCCTATTTGGTTTCTACCCAAGTCTTAATATAAAGGAAGGAAGGCCTCTTATCAATAAAAAAGCCAATCAATGCAGTCCTCTATTTAGCAGCTCTAGTATGTAAAAATTATAGTAGAGGTGAAATAACAAATGAGAGGGAGTTCTTGAAATTTGTGATAAATATGAACTTGTCACAAGGTCTATAAAGATCCACCACTTAATTATAGGCTTTTAGGTTGAGAGGAGAGAGAGTAGCAGGAGGAGTATTGCCAAAAGGTGTAGAGTTACTAAGGACAACTATATTAACATCACTAGGGAGACCCAAAATAATGGAGGAGGGGAAAGCATAGGATAAAGGAGAAGCAAAAGGAGAAGGAGGAATATTAGAGGAAGGTTCATAGGGGGTTTAAAACATAGGGACAATAGAATAAAGGTTCTCATGTCTGATCTAAATACCACATTAGAAGGTAGCTAAAGGCCTGTAGGGGATGACGGAGTAAGAAGAAGGATATGAGGACCAATAACTATCTCTATACCAAATAAGAAATGAAGATAGCTTTAAAGAAATGTAGAAAAGAAAAGTAAAGAAGTTAGTAATCTAATAAAGTAATTTGACTAAAAGGGGGGAAGGTCATTGACAAAATAGTTTCATTTATGTGCTTTTGAATTTCATTGTGATTTGTTTTAGTTAAGAATTGACTATAAAAGTTTTATGTTTTAGGGGTTTAACTGGATTATTAAGTTTGTATAATTGTTAGAATGATATATGTTGGATCAAAAGAGTGTGACCTATGGTTTTGATGACATCAAAACATGTTACTACTAATATTTTTATCCTTGATGGTATTAGGAAGTTAATATATGAAAGATTAAATTGAATGGAGGGGTAAAGTAAAGAAAAGAGTCAATTGAATCACTTAAACTATAAAACAATTGGGAAAATGAGCAAATAGAGCCTATTTCATATTATCCCCTCATTCCTTGTGACTATGGTTTCTAGTCGAGCTACTTCACCATTGAATAGGGATCACTTATTGGTTATGTTTTCTATTTGATTTGTGACTTGACTACTCTTCTCCTTGGATCACATTATTTCTATTCCTTTTAGATAACCATTTATTAATTTTTGATGTCTTTATTGCTAATGATATTTTACTGCAAATATAAAGACACTAAGCATCGAGTTACCAACATTGGTTATCCTAGTAGCATGGAACCTAGGTGATGATGTCAAGTTTTAATTTGTATTTTCATTTTAATATTGTAAAAACATTTTCTATTAAATAATCTACACTTAAACAATTTCTAGGAATATCAAATATCTAAAATAGAATAATGCAAGCAATTTATAAACAATATACCTAGAAAACATAATTTGCAATATTTTATAAATAAACAGTTTAAAGATATATGTGAGTATCATATGCAACTTTTATGATAGCTTTAAATTTTTTCAGATTAATAACAATGAAGAAAACTATCAAGTTAAACAACTAAAAGAGGTTTTGATATTTTTATTGAGAAATTAACCATAATCAAATTACATACACAATAGAATAATTTTCACAATTTTTAATCAAATCATTTTAATATAATAACTTAAAACTATAATAGTTAAAGCCAAACCATGTGTATATTTCTTCTAAAAACGTTTCTTCTTAGTGAAATAACTAACCATTGATGTAATTATCTAGTCTTTAAATGTTGGCCCCTGAATTTTTTTCTTAATGAATAAGCATGATTAAATTAATTTTGGGGTCTTGCTAGATTAATTTGTATTGGAGTTAACTAGCATGTTAATGTGAGTGAGATTGTATGACATAGGTTAATTGAATTAAAGTGTTAGGGTGGTAAGATTGCATGAGGGGCATTGTTGGAACACCATTTAAGTTATAAAGTCTTAAGGCATTGAAGGAAGGGTATAAAAGGGGAGAAAAATATTTCTTGTCTTGCATTTGGAAGAAGCCAAAAATGTGAATGAGAAAAGAGAGAAGAGAGAGAAGCACGAAAAAAGAGAGAAAGAAGAGAAAAGAAGGGAGGTCATCTAGGTTTTAATTTTTCTTAGTCTTCAAGAGGGATTTTAGGGTTGAGTAAGAAGGGAAAAAGGAAGAGGAAGATTAAAGCTTCAATTAAAGCCAAGAAATTTATTGTTTGGTGACAATTTAAGGTAAGTTGGTGTTTTAATATTTGGATTTTTGGAAGAGATTTAGTTCAAAGAGCTTAGAAAATGCATGGGTATAAGTATTCTAGGATTAATTTCATGCATAGGTTTCTTTGGGTTTTCCAATTGGAGTACATTTTTGAATGGGGATTCTTGCTATGTTGAAGGGAGGCAAGAAAGGCAAGAGGAGTAAGACGAGAGGCATCCTTGAGCAAGTTTTCAAGCAAGGAGACTAAGGTGGGTTACATTTTTATAATTGAATAATAAGCCATAAATGTTTTTTTCAAGAAAAGGAAATAAATGTTTTCATCTACTTGTAAATGTTCATTTATTGTTCTTTAAATGCTTTGACAAAGTGTTACATGTTGTGTATATGAATTTTGTGGATGAACTATGAAACAAAAATGGAAATGATTTTGAAAGGATACCAAGTATATGAAATCAAGTTTCCAAAAATGTGTCAATTGGACAAACTATTTTCTGTTCATGAATTACATATTATGTGAGTTTGGTGTAGTCCATTCAAGAATGTCATGTCCATGTTGACCAAGTTAAAGGCTTCTCCCTCCTGCCAGCTAGTAGCACGAAGCTCCTTCATGAACTCCCTCAAGTTTATGACTACATAAGACCATTATGTGGAATTATGTAGTTCGTCATGTTTATGGATCTGCCCAAACCATTATGATGTGCTTATGTGTTTACATATGTTGACAAGTTTGATGATTGTTTGACTTATGCAAGTTGTGAATTGGTTTGACAAATTGAGAAATTTATGTTTTATGGATTTTTATGAGAATTTGTTATGATCATGATGGTTTTCAAAGGTTTTTGCTTGTTACCGATTATAAAACTATTACCCACGAGCTTTAAGTTCATCCCCATTCCTCCCCATTTACAGGCGATGAACAAGATATCGAGTGATCGAGTCAAGAGTCAAGGCATCACTCCAATTTGCATATTTTGTTCTTTTGAAGTTAGATCAT
>JANIJH010000006.1:47223363-47233919 GCA_024520975.1 Erythroxylum areolatum | reverse complement strand
TATAGTCCTATAAAAGGGTAATATACATCAACTTGCCCTATGCCAAACAAAATAGATTGGTGAGGATATAGAACCAAAAAGTAAACGGTGAGATGTTAGAATGAATATGAAGCTAAAGTGGGCAAAACTTAACTAATTGGTAAGACATAATGACCAACTAATTCCTTTACAGTTGCATCGATGAATGAGCGAGACAGGGAAAGGGAAAAGTTAGGAGGAAGGATCGGGAACATTATAAGATTTAGGAAAAATCTATAAGGTTATATGAGTTACTCTAGTGAGAACGTGTGCGTGTTTTGTTTATTGTGTATGACTTGGTATTAGCACTATTTTAAGACATAGACTGGAAGTTAAATTGGTAAGACAAGAAGTTTAAAGCTTAAAAGATTCAAGTAGTATTAAGCCGTTATAAAATCAGTTAAAGATTTAATAAAATTGAAAATTTTGAAAAATGATTGAAGGAGACTATCATTAATTTAAAGTTTAATTAAAAAGGGAGGTTGTTAAATGAAAACTAATTCGTTTATTTTAGTTTATAAAAATCAGTTAATTTATGAAAATCAATCAATCAATTAATAAACTTTTCAATTTTTAACACAAGTGTTATTAAAGTAAATCAAATAAAAAAGTTGAAAACTGAATTAAAAAATTAGTTGGTTTAAAGTTTTCACCATTAAACCAACCGAACCGGTTCAAATTTGTAAGCACAAGGGCATTAACCTCCTAATTAATCCAATGTGTAAATTGTACAACTTTTGCTAGTTTTAAGCAATGAATCCTTTAATTTTTCAGAAACAGTCAATGGAATATCATAACGAAGATGATAGATAGAATAAAGATATTCAATGGTTATCAAAATACTTGATATTATATTGAATATGAAAGTTTGTTTTGTTCCTAAAAGATGAGGATAATTTAACTACATAAGTAATTACATTTATAATTATAAAGATGTATAGTTGATATAATTTAACATGAATTAGGCTTTGAATTTATGATGGTATATTCAGTATAAAAGAAAATTCTACCAGCGTAATGCCTATTTGTATAAACTGAAAAGATGGACCTCTCTTTTGGCTTTAACATGAGCAATTAGCCAAGGCTGCCAATACTAACTTTAATTAGGTGGTCTAGACAGCTGCTAATCATTTCACGCCGTCCTTTAACTCAACAACTCATAACTTATTAGGGTACTACTTTTTTTTTCTCTTGTTTAATTGCATAAAATAAATCATAAGATCATCATAAATTAAGAGTTTGGTGTAATCTAGAGAGAAATTATACTCGTCTTCGTAACGTTATAAACAAAGAGCTTATACAGAATGGAACGTGACGTCTAATTTAGCTACTATTCTTCAGACCATGATTGGATAAGATCATAAAAAGAAATTAGAGGCCAAGCTAAGGACAAGAATAGAAAAAATAATTAAATATCCGGCTGCCGCCACCAGTCTCACCGTCACCTTTATAAAAAGGGTCGTTATCCTATTAGAGGCAAAGAATACTCTAAGATGGCTTAGGGTCAAGCTTCACCCCTAAGCTCATCTGCACTTCATAAAACATCCACATAGCTTGACCCCTAAGCTCATCTGCACTTCATTAAACATCCACTTAACACCTATACGCCTTTTTTCCATGTTATGTCTCAGACTTCATGTCTTTTTTGGAAAGTTTTTCATTGATTAATATTCTTTTAGAAAGCATAGCAGCCAGGTAATAAAGCCATAAACGATTTTAGATGCGTGTGGCACGGTTTTGGTCTATTCTTCTTCTGCTTTTTTCTTTACCATTTAAGCGTCTTTATCTTTCTCGAAGAAGACGATTTCTTTTTTCTTTTATTAAATCACTATCACGCAATGTTTATTTACTTTTAATGCGAAAAGCTTAGCGTACATCCTTCATGATTTAATTTCTTTTATCTCGTAAAGGAAAATCTTCCCTTTTCCCCTTTAATATTTTAGTGGACAGGCAAAGCTTTCACCAATTTATCTAAGATCATATATTTGATGAAACGATCAAGGGCATTAACAATCTATAAATTACTTATTTGACTGCCTACATGAATCTAATCTCTATAAACCAGTCATGAATTAGATGTCATTTGTCTTATAAATACTTTAATTATATGGTACCGTGATACGAATTAACTAGCACTTTGGCCAACTCCAACTCGTGAATGTGGAGAAAGAAGGTAACTAAGTTTGAGGAATTTAATTACCATAAAGTAAAAGACCCTTAAAATTAAAATGAAACAATTTGGAGTAAATGATTTATCAAATAAAATTTACATTTATCATATATTTTAGCTAAGCATGTGAATTGTGGGATTAAGTTATAAATTACCATTTTAAAGGTTTTTGCTGCACATACGTACTCCGAGTCACATAATGCTTACAATAATTACTTGTAACTCCTTCAATAACCCACATTGATAAGGACCTACAGAGAACCTGTGTGCGGAGTATATCGCTCTTGTAGTTGCAATCTCAATTCAGTCCACGTAAATTGAGTTCATGTAAGCAAACACTTCTGGTCATCATCCCACCACATAGTCCAAATGTCATACATGAAGGTTAAAGTAGGCTCATATTCTTGAGCCAAACAAGCTAATAGTCAACTTAAAAACCCCAAGGCTTCTATTTGAGTCCTTTTAACACGAAAAAAGAAAAAAGAAAATAAGAATCGTTAGACATATCGGCCAATTCCAGCTGAGAATAGACAAATTTTAAACACGAAGGAAGAGGACTTTATAAGCTGGAAAAGTTAATTAACCAAACCAAAGCACACACTTTTTGTAGGAGTTCTGCTTTGCTAGCTCCGTTCGATAGTTGTTAGAGGTAGAGTCATTTTGCAAATAACAAAGAAAAGATGACATGTTCAAAAGAAACCCTTGTATGGCTGTTCTATACTATCTCTGCCTCCTCCTTTCTCCTCCTCCTCTTCCTCCACTTCTCATCCATTTTACTCCTCAACTTCGTCAACTTTATTGGTAGCTATCCTATCATCCAAAGGTATGCCATTTCCATTTTCCAATCTCTCTCTCTGTATATTGTTTCTTTTACAAGTTAAATGGTCTGATTCTTAGCCGTTCTTTGTAGAAGAAACCAAAATGGATACCAGTACAGTGTGTTTTCCGACGAAGAAGAACCAGAAGATCATGAAGCATATATTTATAACGAGTGTAATTTTGGAAATTATCATCCCGTCGACGCAACTCGTGATGGTGAAACACATGTGTATGTCCCCAGCAACATAAACATTCAGGCAAATCAAAACCATGTCCAAGAATTCTCGACCTCATCGGCGACAGTGCTTGATCATGACCAAGAAGTGGGGTTTAAGGGTGATGAACAGCTTTCTGTTCTTGCCTCAGCAGGTTCAGAAATATCTGAACGTGACGAAGCGGACTTGAGTGAACAAGAGATACCAACAACAGATGCTGATTTAGTCAATGATTCTGTTCCGAATCTTGATGACCACATCTCACATGTCACCGTAGTCACTGACAAAAATCATTTGGGGAACAGTGACGAGAACTCGGGAGGTACTCACCTCATAAGCTTGTATTGGTAAAATATGTTACAATAGCACATAATAACATGTTGTACTTCTCTTGGCATTTCTTATGATGTATCTCTGTAGTTCATTTCATTGCTTCAGACACTGGAAAGGAGGATATGAGCTTTTCCAGAGATGAAAAGTATCTGATTTTTGCCCCAACCCAGTCGGAGTCAAGAAAACTTCAAGTTGAAGAAAAGGAGGATGAAGAAATCTATGGTGACTCATGCACTGTTGGTTCTACCTCTAAGAGCTCATCTGAGTGGAGAAGCTCAATTAAGGACTCAGGAACTGAGGACCCTTTTTCTTCTTCGTCCAGAAGAAGCTGCATTAAGTGGGAATCCTATACTGTTTTCCAGAAGTATGACGAAGAAATGATGTTCCTTGATAGAATTAGCGCTCAAAAGCTTCATGAAACAGGTGAATACTTTACTTATATAAACGTTTTATTGTTCTCTTCAGCTCCCGTCATCTTTTGCTTTATGTACAACTTACTCCAGAGTCGCTCAAGTCCATTCAAGTGTGTCCACGATCGATATCAGACAGGATAGTCCACAAGTTTACTACTGGAGATAAGAAGCCTTCAGAATTTCGTCACAACCCTTATCACGAACTAGAAGCTACTTATGTAGCTCGAATATGCTTAACATGGGAAGCTCTTAATTGTAACTACAAGAACTTTCAACGTAAAAGAGCTTCACGCCAAGATTTTGATCTGGGTTGCCCTGCACATATAGCACAGCAGTTTCAGCAATTTCAGGTTCTTTTACAACGGTATGTGGAAAATGAGCCTTATGAACAAGGACGGAGACCTGAGATCTATGCTAGAATGAGGCTTCTGGCACCAAAGTTGCTTCTAGTCCCTGAATATCGAGGTATTTTCCAATTTTATCTTTTCTTTAGATATTGGAAATTAAAAGATGTTATATCCAGACTCTAGAGAGTTGGTCAATTATTTAATACTAGGTACAGATCCCGAACATATCAATGTACCATACAACTTAGACATTTTTCTTTTCCCTGTCCTTCACAAAATTCGAGTTAGGGTCCTCATTCAATTTACAGAGAGTCGCTTATGTTTCAAGTATCGAAATTTATGAATGTTAATTGGGATTGTCTCTCTGTCACTAAAGATTGCGAGGATGATCAGAAGGATGAAGGTCTCAGCTCACGAATTTCATCTGCTGCATTTCTCATGATAATGGAGGATGGAATTAAAACGTTCATGACCTTTCTCAAGGCCGACAAGGAGAAAACATATCAACTTCTAAGAGATTTCTTCAGAAAAAAACGTAGGGGTACGGTTGATCCCGCTCTTCTACGTTTAATGAAGAAAGTTAAAAAGAAAGTAAGCTTATAAACCACTCCATATATCTTTTTCAGTAAAAGTTAATTGCAAAAGGAAGCATAGAAAGCATTATGGATTGTTTGAAAATTTATGCAGAAGAAAATGAAGCTCAAAGATCTCCGACGCAGTGGAAAATGCATAAGGAGAAGGAAGTTAAACGTGGATGAAGAGATGGAAATAATAATGGGACTAATTGACCTAAAAGTGGTGTCAAGGGTGTTGAGGATGGCTGACTTAAGAGAAGAGCAATTGCATTGGTGCGAAGCGAAGATGAGCAAAGTTAGAGTATCGGATGGGAAACTTCAAAGAGATTCCTCACCACTTTTCTTCCCAGCACATTGACCCACAGCTTATAATGTTGCTTTTCTGACTAGATCATCGTTTTGCATGACTGCACCATTTACATTGAATATCCCAGACACTACTTTTTCTTTAAAAGAATAAAAATAAAAAGAAAGGGAAAAACGAGATGACCCTACAGATGGAAGTGGCTCCACGTGGGTGACATGGAAATTGGAGATATGGAATCCATTAAAGACGAGTAAAGGTAGGTGATGGGGATGGGAGGTTTGTGAACATTGAAAGTGAAAGACCATTAGAAAAGCAAGGAACAAGAAGATAGAGGCTTTAATTAACTTTACCTTCTTTTTTATTTTTATACTTTTCTTTAATTAGGATTTATCTACTGATGAATCAAAAGAAGAGAAGAAGAAAGCTGTAATACATGTAATGGAATTAAAAAAAAAAAGAGGGGATTGTTTGTATTAGTTTTTGACCAAGAATTAAAGATAGTAGGAGAGAAATATGTAATGGAAGAAGGCATTGCAAGTAGGGAAAAGATAAAGCAGCTCCAAAAAGAAATTTGGGTCCAAAGATACAATTTCATTTTGTTGGTCCAATCACAAATCAATCGTCCAACTAAGTTGCTCGTTTGGTAATTATGTCTTTCATGTTCTTCTTTTTCTAACTTTCCTATCCTAGAAGTAGCATGCAGCCAAAAGGACACGGAGCCACTAAGCTAAATTCCTTTCTGTGCCATCATCGTCTCATTTGACCATTATTTGGGCTTTTAATATTTCGACCGTACTCCGGAAGACTTGGGAATCTTTTGCATTAAAGAATGGGCTAGAAATTTCATCTTTAATGACAATGATTAATTGTAATTGGAGAATAGGTTACTATCTAATATAGTCTAATGTCCTTCACTTTCTTTAATACAATTAACTTAATTTTTAAAAGAAATAATTGTAATTTTCAATTTTTCAATAACTTATTAGTTAAGTTACATAATTTGATTCGGATAAAGATAATAAAATGACTCAATAAATGATCTAAACTAATGACCGAAGTTTAAGAGAAAAATAGACCTTGATCACTATGGACTAGGCCCATATTGAACATTTGATGAGGAGGCCCGATATAAATGCTATATAAAGAAGGTTAAAGTCTCCTGTAGTTGATGTAGTATATCGTGAATGTAAGAATACTCTGACTCATTCAGAGGTTTACATATACAGAATTCTATAGTGTCTTAGTGAGTAGATCCAGCGAAGGTAACGGTGAATTCGCGCTCGTTTCAGCTTTCGAAAGCTCGTTTGAAATTATAGAATCAAAATTAGGTATTTTCACATTACTTCATTTATTTCCCTTCCACGTTCGATTCGGGACACATATTAAGGCTTATGTTATGATTTACACTAGTAGTAGAGCGGTGATGTGATTGGGTGGTTAAAAATGAAGATATTTTGGTTTTTCTCCATGGGGTTTCTCGGAGAATAAAGTTTCGTTTTTTAATTTTTTTCTTACTTGTTATTGCATGAAAGTGGTATACATGTTCTTAGCCTTGAAAAACGGGTTGAAAACGAGCCTTAGAGTGTGAAATATCAACTTGAAACTCTTTCAAAATTGCTTGGACTGTCACAGGCCAAGAACACCGATGGGCGCGTGTGTCACATGTGCTTGACGCTTGCATAGTGCACTCGAATGGTCTGTTGGGGTTAGCGTATGCGTTACTCGCACTAGCTTGATACAAGATATGTGGCAACAATGGATGACAGATGCGTGTGGCATGTGCCACACACATGCTATTTGTCTATAGTTAGCAGCTGGAGGCAATGTATCTCGGGTGTGCGTTGCACGCGCCATATAGATGCTCGACAAGTGGCATTGCGGGGATGATGACGCGTATCGTGTGTATGCTACACGCGTCACTGTCAATTGGCGCATCGATGCGTGTAATACACGCACAGGTTTATGGCTCATCGAATATGGTGCTTGCCCTTTTCACACGCATCTGATGTCAATAGCTGGTGATGTGCTGACATCAACACATTATAGGACAAAAAAACTCAAAAATTTCATAATTCTCATAAAGATATCTCTGGTTTTTTAGTCATATTTCGAGTTGTGGGAATTTATAAAGGTAGTTTTTCATTTTTCTGGATTTATTACATTAGTAATAAGTTAAAGATTAACTCCAAAAAAGAAAATGACGTGTTTTGAGACCATTTTTGAGTGAATTTTCATACAACAAACTTCACATAAGGGAGATGCTTGAGGTTTTCGTATCTTGTAATGTAGGTTCAGTGTTCAGAAATGCACGATAATCACTCTAATGAAGATTTTTTTGCTATAAAAGTCTCAAATAAAGTTTATAGACAATGTTTTTAGCACTAGTATGTGACAAATAAACTGTACATGGTAGGGTTTAGTATTTATTAATGATATTTTGTCATATATGATATACCCATAAAGAATGTAAGGATAATATAAAGATGTATCCTTTGTGTTTGTAGACCTTTTGGGTACTAATGAGAATGAAGTTACCAAAGTGGCCTTTCGAGTCGGTATTTTAAATTGTTCTACTTGCATGTTTGGAGGATGTCTTTGGTTTTATGTTTGGTTATTCCGCCCAAAAATGTTAGCCTTACATAAGATTTTGAGATGTGAATGAAGGAATTAGATGGAAGAAGGTCGCTGCTTAAATAATCTATTTGCCCAAAGGTGGTAATGTCATGAGAGTTAATGATTTGTACTCTGATCGTTTTTTATGGAAGTCTAATTGCATATATTATGTATTCAACCCAAAGGTATTTTAGAATATGTGTGATTGAACTCTCGACACAGATATGATTTAATTGCTTTAAGTATCGTTGTTATCATACATTTGTTCTGAACTTTACATTGTCATTTTGTTGTCACCGTTTCGGTCAACAATCACATTGTCACCATTGAAACCCTTACTGATTTCAATTTAAAGAAGTAGATAAAGGATGTATTGAATGCTATAGAGATTACTGAAATTGATATGGCCATATGTACGGAGAGGGCATCTCCACTTATGAACAGAATGTGTTGCATGACTATTAAGAGATCCACACTTGTTCATCTGCTTAGTGGACTTCCAGACACAGACATAGCAAAGGAGTTTTTTGATAATATTTCCCAGAGGTACACGGCCTCATCTAATGCTAAGATAAGTGCCTTGATGAAGGAATTATTCTCCATAAGGTATACTGGAGAAGGAGGAGTGATGAAATACATATTAAGAATGATTCATCTTCATAATAGACTGAAGATGTTGAATATTCCTTTTCCTGATGTCTTCATTATTTACTAGACTCTGAGTACTCTCTCTAGAGTTATAATTTGGTGATGACATATTACTCATTGGATGAGGAATGGGACTTCAATGCTTTAATTGCCCAAAGAAATTGAAGATTGCTACTCCTACAGCCCTCGAAGTCACTAAAGGGAAGGAAAAGGTGAAGCCCGCTAAGTTCAAAGTGGAAGGTACAAATCTTCTCCACATACTGATGCTGGTCAATCCAATGCTGGTAAATGTGTCGGATCCCGATTCTGGAGCCCAACATTCAAAGTCATAAAGCGTGAGCATATTATCCTATAGGGTTATTTCAAAGAACTCTCATTAGTGCTCATCCCATAAGGGTGGCACCCATACTAATCAACATCCAAAACAAACTCATTTCTCCTATTTCATAACAGATTTTGGGAAACTTCAAACTGGAATCACAATTTGACTTCTTCAGAACATCAGTTTCCCATTGTCTTAAGTTTCTGATGAATACCTAACTTTCATCTAGAAATTGAACATCTTAAAGGCTAAATCAGAATTCAATTTCTTCATATAATTTGTAAACCTATGTCTCTAGTTTACTCCACATTAAAAAACCATCTCAATTGGAACCCTACAAATCCAGATGCTATCAAAATACCGAGATATGTTCAGTAAAGTATCTAATTCATACTCTTCCATCCAATACCCTTAATTTGATTCAATCAATCTTTCTTTTTTTCAATTCAGTATCAAAAGCTATAAACTTTCATAGGGAGGTAGAAAGAACGTGCTAGGAATCTATTAGTCTAAGAATCACTTCGATTGGAGGTTGGATAACAAAGTTATGACCGAAAGAATCAAACAAGATTTTGTCCTCAATCATATTGAACCTGGTTTGGGACAATTAGCATAACTTTGTCTCTGGATATCGGATTAAGGTATTCTTTGGACGGTTCAAAAGAAGACTTAAAGATATACAACCTTTATGAAGACCTTGAACATAGACTCTATCATATAGAGGGAAAAAAGTGGACCAGACAATAAGGTCAGATGAAACCAAACGAAGGGTCAGACAAATTGGGAAAAATTGTTATAACTTTCTCTAAAGATGTTGGATTAAGGTTTTCTTTAAATGGTTCAAAATATAACTTCAAAATCGACAACTTTTATGAAGGCCTTAAAGAAAAATTTGATCATCTATAAGGTCAAAAATGGGACCAGACGATAGGGTCAGATGGAACCAGATGAAGGGTCAAATGAATTGGGAAAAATTATCATAACTTTCTCTAGAGATGTCAGATTAAGGTTTTCTTTAGATGGTTCAAAAGAGGATTTCAAGATCTACAACTTTCATGAAGACCTTGAAGACAAATTCAATCATCTATAGGATCAAAAATGGGACCAGACAATATGATGTCATTATTAGATGATATGACATCGTCACCAGAAGGTATGATATCATCACCAGACGATACGTTATCACCAGATGATATGAAGTCATCACCAGATGATATGACATCATCACTAGATGATACGTTATCACCAAACGATATGACACCATCCCTAGATGATATGATGTCATCAAACGATACAAATTATACTCCTGAGCATCTCTACTTATAAGGACCATAACTTTCGACTTTGATGTCTAAAAATTTTATAATATATACCATTGGAAAGCTAGAAAGATAAGTTACAACTTCCTAGAAGAAAACTTTGTCTAATTCAGCCTAGATTAATCTAAATTTTCCCCTGAACTTAGAATATGAATTTTTCCCTATGGAAGACTTGAAAATTTGCACTGTGCAAACTTGGAATGTCTTGAACATAACTATTCAGCTACCAAATTGATGTCAATAAACTCTCAAATCTCAACTCATCTGTCTTATTACATTCATCTACTTCTGATTAGTTATAATTCCTATCTTTCTTTTCTATAACATCTCACTTATGTGTATATATATATATATATATATCCACAATTTATGTTCAAAACCCATTTGCTCAAGCTGATAATCATCTCAATATCATCCATACACAATTCATATTTCCTTAACATCAAAAGAATAAAGT
>JANIJH010000006.1:47203989-47223292 GCA_024520975.1 Erythroxylum areolatum | reverse complement strand
TTAACTCCACAAACTTTCATAAAGACCTCATAATTAATGTAAATCATACTTATTCATCAAGAAAAAAATTTGGGGGCTAACAAAATGTCCTGCAGACATAAAGAAGCCAGTGACATAAGGCCTGCAAGGAAAGACTGAAACCATTAGGTAACTCCTTGACTTCTTGTGTTATGAGTTTATTTGTGTTATAGACACATTCAGCTTTTGGTGGCTAGATGGTGGAGCATCTAATTGAGTTGCCTTCATAGTGTATATATCCAAGATAGAACCAATTAAAGAGAAGGAAAAAATTGGTGATTGTCAACAATGAGGAAGCAGATGTTAGATCTATAAGGGATGTATGTTTAGAACCTTATTGCAAGGTTCATATTGATTTTACATGACACATTTTATATTTGATTTTTGTATCAATTTTGTACAAAGAACGTCATTGTTTTGTAATTAATTCTTCTGTTATATAGTTTTCGTTTAATACAGAACATATTGGTACAAATTTCTTATCATATGGTTTATATAGAATGTGTCTTAGCCTGAATTAGATATATGATTCTTCGTATCACACCGAACAATTCATGAGGGAGAGCCCTAATAAAGAATCAATCATACATGTTGTGAGCATAAAGGTTAAGCCACATTTTCAAAGCTAGGTTTAAGATATTGGTTAAGGAAATCATTCTCACAAATATGGATTTTGTGATTTGGAAATATATGTTGACTGTTACAAGGGTAAGTTGACTAAAAGAAGGTAAAAGAAGTCAATTTGTAGTTTTGACTTGTTGGGTTTGATATATACGGATATAATTAGACCTTATACAATTGCATTGTGCAATTCCAAGAATTTTTTGACATTTGTTGATGATAATTCCCATTATAGTTTTGTGGTCTTGCTTAAGGAAAAGTATAAAGTTCTTGATGAGTACAAGATCTATAAGACTAAGGGTTAAAAACTAATTGGAAAAATCCATCAAGATTGTCAGTTCTGACCATGGAGGAGAGTATTATGGAAAATATGGTGTTTCAGGATATGAAAGGTCCATTTGCTAGATACATGGAATCAGTTGAAATAATGACTCAGATCATTATGCCAGATAGTCTTGAGCAAAATGGTGTGTTTCCGAAAAGGCGTCAACTTATCCTAAGGAACATAAAAAGTCAATGCAAAATAGGACTAACCTACATAATTATTTGTAAATGATGAAAACCCAGTCTTGCACACATTCGTGTATAGGGCTACCCCATTGAGATGCATTGAAACAATCTTTATGAAAGTAAATTGCAAACTAATTCTAATCATGGCTATTTGGTTATCTATCCCAACCAATCTAAAGGCTACAGATTTTGCTGTAGAGAAAGAACAGCTATAATAGTGGAATCACGAATAGCTAAGTTTATGGACTATGATGTCTATGATGAGGGCATGCCCTCTCACCCCTCAGATGATAGCTGAATGGATATGACGGTTATTATGTATTCGTCACTCATAGTGTTAGGTATAGCGGATTTAGGTCTTACAAAAAAGCAACACCTCAGTAGCAATTCCACATTCAAATGAATCTTTATATCCATTCAATCATACGCAAATACAAAAATCCACTAAGCAAAGTCCCAAACCTCAAAATTAACAAAGTAGGTCTTCTATTGTAATTCCTTCCCTTCGTCTTTGGCTTTGCTTGACTTACTAACTAGAAACACCAAAAATATACCTCTCAATCCCACTTCCAACCTTATAATTTCATTCATTCATAAGAAAATTAAGAAGAGATAAAGGTGAAGAGAAAATCCCTAACTTTTACCTTGATTTCCACCCAAGATTGGATTGATTTCCATGAAAAATTATAGGAAGAAGAAGGTGAAATGGAGAAGAGAAAAATCTGAACATAGAATCCCCAAAAGGTCGTGCATCTCCCCTCTCCATATGCCCATTCTAGAAATTTCAAGACTCACACATATGCTTAATTCCTATTGGGCATATATGCTTTATTATTATTGGTCACACATGCCTTAATCCAATTAGTTCATGTGTTAACTTTAGAAAAATTGAATGTTGGTCCTTCTTCTTCCTTTACTTCCCACATTGGCCTATAATCTTATCAATTAATTTGACTCCCCTATGTCTTAATTTTCTAATGTACTAAATTTCATGCAATTTGGTTAATTATTCCGGGGTTGGACCCAAAACACTGCAGGCTATTCAAAAATAGGGACAACATCCAAAACTCAACTTCAAGCCAGAATTCAAAAATCTTAGAGGCATAATAAAACTTCAATTCCTTCATAAAAGTTTTGGAATTATCCAATTTGAAGGTTTACAGGCCAAGATATGGCCAAATTACAGAAATATGTTTAGTATAACCTATCCACTTAGCAAAGTCCACATCCCAAATCAACTAATTTCGGTCTTATCATGTAAGAGCAACATAAAAACACATCCAATTTAAACAAGAAATTTCCATAAGCAAATGGGATACTTATTCTACCAATTCCCCTCACATGACATTTATAAATGCAAGAAACATATCAAAAATTCTCATACATATTTCACTTCTAATTATGTATGTCTATGCCAAAATGAACAAATCACCCATTAACCCATGTCTTTTACATTGAGTACCATAATATCTCTTACTAAGATGCACTTAATTCATTATGTTCACTTCTTAATACACCCTAGACTTACTATAATACTTCCAAGATATATATTGGGGCATCACGTTTCTCTCTCCCTTAAAAAGAATTTCATCCTTGAAATTTATACCTGTATTTCCATGGTCATACATTGGGAGGATGAAACCCTTGTTCAAAAGCTCCTGTAATTAATTCTTCAACTTTTTTTTAACTCTGTAGGAGTTGTTCTATATGATTCCTTTGAAATAGGAGCAGCACCAGATACAATATTAAAAGATAGTTCTACCTCCCTCTCAGGTGGCAAACTCGATAACTCTTCAGGGAACACGTCAAGAAACCCAGTTACTACTAGTATGTCTCGTAAGTTCACCTTCTCCCTTTTTAAATAAAATACTAAAGCTAAATATGCCTCATAACCCTTTCTAAGAAGTTGTCTTGCTTACATGGCTAATATTACATTACTCAAATGATTAGATATAATACCATGCACCGTTGTTTCTAAACCATCAGAATCTTTGAGTACAACTTTTTTTAACCCACAATCAACTATAGCTTGGTATTTTGAGTAGATCAATTATCCTATGATATATGTGTGATTAGTCCATTGGGCTATATTGTATATGTAGATAAAGTGTATAAAGATTGCCCTATTTTGATCCATGGGAAATAGTTTGCAACTGATCTTATAGAGATACTCATCCATGAATTTGAATTAATTTTAGGCATGAATTGGTTGTTCAAACACCAAGCAATAGCTGAAAATAGTTGTGATTCTGATGGTTTAGAAACAATGGTGCATGGTATTATGTCTAATCA
Organism: Erythroxylum areolatum; assembly: GCA_024520975.1. Classification (NCBI taxonomy): domain Eukaryota; kingdom Viridiplantae; phylum Streptophyta; class Magnoliopsida; order Malpighiales; family Erythroxylaceae; genus Erythroxylum; species Erythroxylum areolatum. The sequence continues at coordinate 47,219,851 of JANIJH010000006.1, read as the reverse complement.
TTTGAATAATGTAATATCAGCCATGTAAGCAAGAAAACTTCTTAGAAAGGGTTATGAGGCATATTTGGCTTTAGTGCTTAATTCAAAAAGGGAGTAGGTGAACTTACAAGACATATCAGTAGTAAATGAGTTTCTTGATGTGTTCCCAAAAGAGTTACCGAGTTTGCCACCTGAGAGGGAGGTAGAACTATCTTTCAAGATTGTATATGGCACTGCTCCCATTTCAAGGGCACCATATAGAATGGCTACTATAGAGTTAAAAGAGTTGAAGATTTAGTTACATGAGCTTTTGAACAAGGGTTTTATACAACCCAATGTGTCAGCATAGGGATAAAGGTATGAATTTCGAGGACAAAATTCTTTTTAATGAGAAGAGAAATGTAACGCTCCAACATATGCCCTAGAAGTATTATAACATATCTAAGGTGTACTAAGAAGTGAACATAATGAATTGAGTGCATCTTAGTAAGAGACATTATGGTTCTTAATGTAAAAGACATGGGTTAATGGGTAACTTGTTCGTTTTGGCGTAGACATACATACTTAGATGTGAAATATGTATGGAAACTTTTGATATGTTTCTTGCATTTATGAAAGTGATATGAGAGGAATTGGTAAGAGAAGTATCCCATTTTCTTATTGACTTTTTTTGGTTAAATTGGATGAGTTTTTATGTTGCTCTTGTATGATAAGACCGAAGTTAGTAGATTTAGGATGTGTACCTTGTTGAATGGATAGGTTCCACTGAACATATTTCTATAATTTGGCCATATCTTGGCCTTTAAACCTTTAAATTGGATAATTTAAATTGGAGATTAAACTAGAGATATAGTTATAAAACTTTTATGTAGGAACCAAAATTTTATTGTGCCTATAAGATTTTTGAATTCTGGCTTGAAGTTGAGTTATGACTATTGTCCCTGTTTTCGAACAACCTGTAGTGTTTTAAGTATAACTCCCAAAATAATTTACCAAATTGCATAAAATTCATTACATTAGAAGATTAAGGATAGGGGAGTCAAATTAATTGATAATATTGTAGGCCAATGTGGGAAGTAAAGGAAGAAGAAGGACCAATATGCAATTTTCCTAAAGTTAACAAATGGACTAATTGGTTTAAGGCATATGTGACCAATATTAATAAAACATGTGTGTCCAATAGGAATTAAGCATATGTGTGAGTCTTGAAAGTTGGGGTTCTATGTTCAGATTTTTCTCCTCTCCATTTCACCTTCTTCATCCCATCATTTTTCATGTAAGAAATCAAGCCAATATTAAGTGAAAATCAAGGTAAAAGTTAGGGATTTTCTCTTCACCTTTATCTTCTTACTTTACTTATGAAGGAGTGAAATTATAAGGTTAGAAGTGGGTTGAGAGGTATATTTTTGGTGTTTCTAGTTGGTGAGTCAAGCAAAGCCAAAGAGGAAGGCAATGAAAGGCAATAGAAGACCTACTTTGTCAATTTTAGGGTTTGGGACTTCACTTAGTTGATTTTTGTATTTGTGTATGATTAAATGGATATAAAGTTCTTTTGAATGCATAATTGTTGTTGGGATGTTGCTTTGGTGTTATTTTGATGTTACTTTGCATGAACTTAGCTGTAGATGAAAAAAGAGAGTAGTGTAGTGTAATTCTGTCTAGGGTTTATTTGAGTTAGTTACATTGTTTGAGTCATAACTCAGACTAAATACCCCTAAATTGTGTGATTTCAGTTGCATAGGAAACATAAGACATATAGATAAATATCTTTAGAAGGGACTCTGACTTAATTTTGGCTCTATGACCTTAAAATTTGATATTAAAAAAGGTGATCTGATGCTGTCCCTGTTTTGGAGCAGCTTATGATATTTTTCCTGTATCTTATGATTTAGAAGTCCAAATGGTCTGATTGTTAGTGCTATAAAAAATATGGACATAAAGTAAAAAAGTTTCTAGAAGACATAAAAACCCAGTTCTAACTTTTGCTAGATTTATATTATAGGAACAAGCAGTGGTATGAATAGAGAGAGTGTTAGTCATAACTGTTGCATCGTTTTCATTTTCGATTTTTATTGAATCTTATCTGAACCTTTATGAATGTGTATGAAAATTTTCAAAAACCTTGAATTAAATGAAATAGGACTTACCATATGTGAATTGGTTGATTGAACATTAGAATTTAAGATTGAGGATAATGCATTCCAAAGAAAACTTACATGTACATAAATGATTTGTATATATATTTATTGCTCCTATATGTATAGTATGAATATACAAGTGTGATTTTGACACCTTTATAATGGTGATAAGTTATGACTTTCATTTATGAACACATATACATATTTTATGACTTGAAATGTATATGATATGAATTGTCAATATATGAATTGTGAAATTGGAAAATGGATAAAGGAAATATTACAGTCCCTGCTCTATTGTCTTAGTGGCGGATAGATGGGCATGCCTATAGGGTTACAATGCTGCTGCTACAGTTTAACACCACCAGTGTCCACAGTTTGATACCTTTGAGTATCCACAATTCGATACCTTCAAGTATCCACAGCACTTGTTATCCACACCCACAGAAAATGTGCAGGCTTAACACATAAAGGAAACTTAATAGTCATAAATAAGAAATACAATATGATAATATAAATAAGTGGTATTGAAAAGCATTTGTATCTATTGTAATAATGAATTGTGATGATCAAATTGTAACATCCCCTTTACAGAACCTACAACCATCCACACATATAATAACCAAATTCAAGGTATATAATTCTATTCAATGCTATACATATACACATTACAAAACTCCCCATTGCTTAACATTATCATTTAACAATAGTAATACATCTTTACCTTACATGGTAATCCAAAAGAAAACATAAAATTTCCTTTCTTCATTACATTTGTATCATCTATAACTAAAAACATATTTCAAAAGTACTTTTTTTCTTCAATTTGTTGGCCTTGGTCCCTGCAGATGTTCCTTGTACCTTACTCCTATGACTTGGACCTACGCGGATTAACACCTATGCTAAGCTTGAAAGCTTAGTAGGGAAAACACTTAGTTCAGAATAGTCATCCACCAAGCACACACATCTAGAAATATCACAACTTATGTACCATAAATTCACTCATGAACCAAACATTGACATTCAGTGCTCATGTAAACAATGATGGCATACTTAAGCAAAGTACATAATGCAAATATGCTTCAACATATTATCCATATACCAAAAATGAATGTTTATAAGACAATTATTAATATTCAACATTTATTGATACAAATTATGAATATAAATGCATATCATTATAATTCATCATTACAATCAATACAAATTCTCTTCAATACTAATTATTTATACTGTTATGCTGTATTTCTTATTTATGATTGATAAGTTTCCTTTCTGTGTTAAGCCTGCACATTTTTTGCGGGCATGGATAACAAGTGCTATTAATACTCAAAGTTATCAAATTTTGGATACTAGAAGGTATCAAACTGTGGATAGCCTAGGGTATCAAACTGTGGACGCTAGTGGTGTTAAGCTGTAGCAGCTACACTGTAACCCTATAGGCATGCCTATCTATCTACCACCAAGACAATAGAGCAAGCACTATAAAATTTCCTTTATCCATTTTCCAATTTCACAATTCATATATTGACAAGTCATATGATATACATTTCAAGTCAAAATATGTATCTGTGTTCATACATGAAAGTCATAACTTATCACCATTAGAAAGGTTCCAAAATCACTCTTATATATTCATACTATACAGATATGAGCAATAAATATGCATACAAATCATTTATGTACATGTAAGTTTTCTTTCGAATGCATTATGGTCAATTTTAAAATCTAATGTTCAATCACCCAATTCACATATGTTAAGTCCTATTTCATTTATTTATAGGTGTTTGAAAATTTTCATAAACATTCATAAAGGTTTGGATAAGATTTGGTAAAAATCGGAAATGAAAATAATGACACAGTCGTGACAAACACTCTCTCCATTGATACCACTAATTTTTCCTTAATATGCGCGTAGAAAAATTTAGAATTGGGTTTTGATGCATTCTAGAAATATTTTAAACTGTGTCTATAGTTTCTATAGCATTAACAATCAGACCATTTGGACTTCTAAATCATAAGAAATAGGCAAACTATCACAAGCTGCTCCAAAACAAGAGCAGCATCAGGTCACCTTTAACGATCTCAATTTCCAAGATCATAGAGCTAGAATTAAGATAATTCCTTCTACATATATTTAGCTCTATGTCTTAGGTTTCATATACAACTGAAATTGCTCAATTTGGAGGTTTGTATACTGAGTTATGACTCAAACAATGTGACTGACTCAAATAAACCTTAGATGGAATTCCACTATATGACACTCTCTTGTCATATACAACCAAGCTCATAAAAAGTAACACAAAAGTAATACCAAAGCAACATACCAACAACAATTCCACATTAAAATGAATCTTTATATCCATTCAATCATACAAAAATACAAAACTCAACTAAGTGAAGTCCCAAACCTCAAAATTGACAAAGTAGGTCTTCTATTACCTTTCCTTCCCTTCCTCTTTGACTTTGCTTGACTTACCAACTAGAAACACTAAAAATATGCCTCTCAATCCCACTTCCAACCTTATAATTTCATTGCTTCATAAGCAAAGTAAGAAGAGATAAAGGTGAATAGAAAATCCCTAACTTTTGCTTTAATTTTTACCTAAGATTGGCTTGATTTCTTACATGAAAAATGATGGGATGAAGAAAGAAAAATGAAGAGGAGAAAAATCTGAACATAGAGCCCCTAAAATGTCATGCGTCTCCCCTCTCCATATGCCCATTACAGAACTTTCAAGACTCACACATATGCTTAATTCCTATTGGACACACATGCTTTATTATTATTGGTCACACATGCCTTAATCCAATTGATTTGTGTGTTTACTTTAGAAAAATTGCATATTGGTCCTTCTTTTTCCTTTTCTTCCCATATTGGCCTACAATATTATCAATTAATTTGATTGCCCTATGTCTTAATTTTCTAATGTAATAAATTTCATACAATTTGGTTAGTTATTCCGAGAGTTGTTCCCAAAAAACTACAGGCTATTCGAAAATAAGGATAGCAACCATAACTTAACTTCAAGCTAGAATTCAAGAATCTAAAGGCACAATAAAATTTTGGTTCCTTCATAAAGTTTTATAAATGTCTTTGGTTTATTTTCCAATTGAAACTATCCAATTTGGAGGTCTAGTATGGCCAAATTACAGAAATATGCTTAGTGGAACCTGTCCATTTAGCGAGATACACGCCCTAAATCAACTAACTTCAGTCTTATCATGCAAGAGCAACATAAAAACAATCCAATTTAACCAAACAAATTCCGTCAGCAAATGGGATACTTTTTTTTTACCAATTCTCCTGACATCATATTCGTAAATGTAAGAAACATATAAAAAATTCTTATACATATTTCACATTTAAGTATGTATGTCTATGCCAAAACGAACAAATTACCCATTATCCCTGTCTTTTACATTAAGTATCATAATGTATCTTACTAAAATGCACTTAATTCATTATGTTCACTTCTTAATACACCCTAGATATGCTATAATACTTCAAGGGTATATGTTAGGGCATTATAGAAGCAATTTCTATACCCCATGCCATTCTGTGGCAGGATGTAATGAAGGATGAGATGCTATCCATAAAGTATATCAAGGTATAAGAATTGGTTGATTTGTCACAGAATTACAAAACTGTTAGTTGTAAATGAATTTAAAAGAACAAAAAGACTCACGATAAAGTTCAACGATTTAGGACTAACTCAGCTGCTAGAGGGATCACTCAGAGGTAAAGATTTGACTTTAATATTACCTTCTCTCTCATATCCTCGAAGTATAGATTTCAAGTGATTATGGCAATTTTCATTCATGATGAGATAGAGTAACTTCAAATGGCTGTCAAAACTGCTCTCTTGAATAAAGACCTTTATGAAAAGGTCTCTATGGTACAACCTAAAGGATTTTAGGATCTAGATATAACCAACATAGTTTTTACATTAAGTAAATCAATATATGGATTACATTAAATCTCCCGAAAATGATGCCTTATAATGGATGAGGTTTGACCTCTTTCAGCTTCATAGAAAGTAAAGTTAAAAGATGCTTATACTATGAGGTCAAGGGGAGCAAAGTTATCTTCCTATTATTGCATGTTGATGATATATTGTTTATATTGCATAACTTAAATATGAAGGACCTTAGTGAAGTATCTTTTGTCCTAGGTATTCAGATTCACCAGTAAAGATCTCAACACTCATTAGGCCTCTCATAGAGTGCATACACTAAGTATATGCTACAAAGATTTAATACAGTTGAATGTAAACCTGTTGTAGCGTATATCTCTCATAGTGAGAGATATTCTTTGGCATAGTGTCCAAAGAATGAAGTAAAGAGAGAGACTATGAAGAATGTTCATGAAATTGGTACGATTGATAGGCTAATGTATGCTTGGATACGTACTAGGAGGAATTGCATTTATTGTTAGACTGTTTGGTCAATACCTGGTTAACCTAGGTATAGACCATTGGAATGCAGTCAAGAGAGAGTTGAGATATTTAAAAGGAACTAAGGATTATATATTGAAGTATAAAAAAGTCTACAGTATAAACCTCGTAGGGAATCCAAATTCAAATTTATGCTATGTATCCAGAAGATAGGAAGTCCATATCAGAATATGGTTTTAAGTTTACAAATGGTACAATGCCATGGAAGAGTGTCAAGTCGACAAGGGTGACTTCCTCGACTATGCATATGGAGTCCATGTTATAGGGTTACTTCAAAGGTAGTTTATCTTAAAATTTTGATTTCTGAGTTATCTGTGGTTGATTTAGTAACTAGACCAATTCGATTGTACTGTGATAATCTTACTGTTGTGTTGTTTAGAAACAACAATAAGAATATCACAGAGTCTTTGTTGGAGCTCAAATAGTTGACCATAAAGAAGTTGATAAATAAAAGGTGACATTGAGGCGGAGCATTTGAGGACTGAGGAAGCGTTAATTGATCCTTTAACTAAAGTACTTCACCTATTTGTGGTTGAAAGACAAGTATACAGTATGGGTATTTTGAAGTCCTTAGACATTGTTAGTTAGGGATCATTATGTTTGCTCAATGTACATTTGTACATTTATATATTTTGATGTATTATGACATTATAGTAGTTCATCAATAAAGAAGAGCTTTGTTTATTCTCAGTAATGCGTGTTATCACACATAGTCATAATATATGTGACAGTCTTAAGATTTTTTGATCTTAAGCATTTTGAAGGTCATTGGGTATATATACGACTTGACCTTGAGCCTATATCATTAGGACATTCATTTTAATATGTATATCCATGGATTTTGACATGACATAGGAGATAATCTTATAAAGGTTCTCTAATGTAGTTTAACATTCAGTTAGAGAACATAAAGGTGTTCTCTAATGTAGTTTAACATTCAGTTAGAAAACGTAAAGGTTTTCTCCAACATAATTTTTCATTTGGTGAGAAAAAACAAGATTTCTCTGATGCAGCTTAGCATAAAGTTTAGAGAAATCGAGACCTACAAACAGAAAGATGACACATATAAGATCATACAGGTATCATATGAGTTTGCCACCTCCATTTTCTAATTCATGTTAGTGAGGTATTAGATATTTGTGATTATATTGGACCTGTGTCGCACATGACATATATGTTTGATAGATTTTGATGACGAAATGATGGACTTTTGCTATCTTTGGATCAAATGTTTTGTTTTTAAACTTGTTCGATCAGTATAGTAGTTTGACTTAATTTAAATTTAAATTATTTTTAAAACTTGAGTCAATAGTGTAATTAATTATTGTCTAAGGGGGAGAATGTTAGAAATTTTCCCATTTAGTGGATAACAATTAATTGTAATTTTTGATTTTTAATAACTTATCGATTAAATTATGTAATTTGATTTGGATAAAGAAATAAAATGCCTTAATAAATGATTTGGATTAATGAGCCGAAGTTTAGGAGAAAAATGGACCCCGATCAGTATGGATTGGGCCCATATTTAGCCTTTGGTGGGGAAGCCCGATATGAATACTATATAAAGAAGGTTAAGTTCTTCTGTAGCTGTTGTAGTAAATCATGAATGTAAGGATACTCTAACCCATTTAGAGGTTCACATATACATAAAGTTACAAAAAAACCCTGACGTGTCCCATCAGGAGATCCCATGAAGGCGGCGATGGCAGTGGATTGGCGCTCATTTTAGCTTCCAAAAACTTGTTTGGAGTTATAGAACCAAGATCAGGTATTTTTCACATTTTCATTCATTTCCCTTTCACGTTCAATTCGAGACACTTACTAAGGCTTATGCTATGTGTTACATATACTTGAATTAGAACTATCACGTTCAATTCGAGACACGTACTAAGGCTTATGCTATGTGTTACATATACTTGAATCAGAACTATCCTCGACATGTAATTTTTCTTACAATATAATGTTCTTGTACCAAACATGTTATAGTTGATCAAGCATTACGATTGGCACCCCAAAAGAACTACAAAAACTTAGCTTCAATTGTTGGTAGAAGAGAAGGCTTGTTTTGGAAATTTTGGTTAATTTGGTTCCATATCCAAAAATTTCTCAGAATTTCGCCTTCTTCAATTACTCTTTTAAGAAAATTAGGTCCATTTGATCCCATAAGAAACTATACAATTAAACATTTTTTTACTTGCACTTATCTTTTGATTTGTACCTCAAGAGCAAATCATGTTTTGACAAAAAAGAATTTTCTAAATGTTTTGGCATTTAGACAAGTTTCTTAAATAAATTCATTTTTCTTCTAAAAAAATGGGAAGGGAAAATGTGTTCAACATCGTTGTTTGATCCTTAGTTTATAACTAAACTTGACTAACTTTTTCACTAAAAGAGATACATTAAGGCCTACAAAGGAATCAATCATCAAGAAAGAGTTAAAAAGGAAAAGAATCACGTGTAAGGGTTCAGTATTTCTATTGTGGAATCCCCAGCTACAAATTTCCTTTTTTAATAAATCATAACTATGGATGCCTCTTTGCTCCTATTTTGTGGATCAGAATCTAGTCCATTTAGAAATTATTTCAATGGTTTCATCAAAGGTCATCATAAATCTTTGTTTACCATTTAAGGCATAAGATACGATTTTTACCACAATTTAAATTAAATTCTAATATTTGATGGTGTTTGAAAAAAACCTTAGTATTTGACAAACTATATTATTTAGTTTTTAAACTTACGAAATTCTAGAATTCTGTCAAAGTTTTCTCAATATTTTTGACGTAAATATTCTATGTTTACATTTGGGACTTACATAAAATATGTTGGCAATTGACATGGCCAATAAATCCCTTTAAACCCTAAATTTGCAGTTTTTGAAACCTTAAATCTCCAAATGTTATTTGCATTTAATTTCTCCATCTTTCTTTCTCTCTCCCTCTCTTGTTGCTTCTTTTCATTTATTTCTCTGTTTCTTCTTCTCCCTTCATAGATTGATGGTCCATTTAGGTTGTGATCCTTCATTGGATTATCTCAATCTCTAATACGGTTAATTTTGTTGTATACTTCATGCCGAACTTGGATTTCTTCACATAGATGTTTAATTTGTCGTCATCTATTATTGTTTTAGATACATTAAAAAAACTTATATGCAAATATAGAATGTACTATTGAATTTGTTTCGAAATATGAATGATTGCAAGTATGTATTTTGTAATGAGGTGTTATACTGACTAAATTTGTAACATGTAATATTGTTAATTACAATGTACTAATTTCAATATTGTTATATCAAACATCACATATTTACAATTTATTTATAGTTATAAATAGAAATTATTTTTAAAAAAGAGAAAATTGTATTAATAGAAAACAATGTTACAAAGCAAAATATGTTCTAGGGTATATCTTGAGTCCTCAACACAACAGAGAAGAACTACCAACTAAGGAATAATAAAAGTATAAATATTGGTTGGAAATTTAAAGGAGGGGAGATAAGTTGCCATGTGGTGTGAGGTTATATAGAATTAGGAGCTCCTAGATCCCATTAGTGATTTCTGCTATTAGTGCTCCCATGGTTTTGCTTGTAGCCTCAAGCCGTCTCGAGTTACTTTCCTTCTAAGTGGCCTGAACTATCAAACCCATGGTGACTATAAACATCCCTTTTTCATTGTTAGAAATGGAGGAGTGGTTGGATTGCCAGTGAATGAGACTAGGTAATGAGTTCTTGGAGGTATTCCAGCAATATTTGAGCTTTACCTATTTCAAAATCATGGTAGATGTGGAGAATAAGAAGAAGAGATGGTCTCTTAATTCATCATACATTGATTAGAGTAAGCAAGATTGATTGATGTCTGTATAGGAAAGTTGATCTACAATGTTAAGTTTATTCTTCATAGTTAGCCAGAGAAGCAAAGAAACTTTAGGGGGAGAGTTTTATACCACACTATGGTGCTCCAAGTGACCTCAAGAGTCTTCAATTAGGGGAGATCGATAATGCATTTACTTGATAACTAGTGAGTAGACTGGTTTTTCTAGAAAATATATATTTGTTGGGCATAGTGGGGCTGCAAGTATTAGAGAGCATCAGGAAATTACCAAGAGTTCACCTTTGTGAAGGAGCTAAGCTTGGTGGGGTAGGAGGTTGGTAACTGTATCCTGAAAGAGGAAACCATGGCCAGACCAATTGTCAAACCAGAAGGAGATTGTTTCCCCAGTCCCAATTGTGTAGATGACATCATCTTGGACTGAATTCTTTAAGAGGATAATCTAATTTAGAAAGTAGGAGCAAGAAGGATTGTTGTTTATTTCCTAAATGCACCTACCCTTGAGGAAATACGATGGAGCCATCAAATCCATACCGATTGTTTGCCCTCTAGGATCCACCATAATAACTTAAGAATAAGAGCTTGGTTGGTGGGTTTCATTGAAGCGATATTTAAGCCCCTTTTTTCTTTAGGCTATTTAACCTTCGCAATACCTCTGGTTCCATTTAAGTGGTTCCATAGAAAGTTCCTAAAGAGTTGCTCAATTGATTTGATAACATTCTTGAAGAGGAAAACATGAGAGATCCAGTAGTTGTAGTGGGAGTTAAGGACAGTTTTAATGAGTTAAAGTTTGCCTACATAGGAGAGAAATTTATTAACCTAAAAGTGGAGCCTTTTGTTAGATTTTTTCAATAAGGGGAAGGCATTCAACAAACCACAACCTGTTTGTTGATATGGGAAGTCCCAAATATAGCAGTGGTAGGGGTTGAATCAACATAGAAATGGTTGAAGCAATTAAGAATTCGAAGGTTAAGGCTCCTCGAGATAAAATAAAGTGGCTTTTTTAGAGATTGATGTGTAACTCAAAGATCTTGGTGAAGAGATCCAAGGACCATGTAAAGGTTCCAATGGAGTCCAAATTTGTTTGGAAGAATAACAGTAGGTCGCCAGTAAAGTATAGGTTAGTTATGCCAAACTTCTTGCAGCGAGAGTGATATATGAATTTGTGGTTTGTTTCCACTTCCCGTTTAATGATAAAGTTTAAAGTTTCCATCCATAGAATGAATAGGTATAATGAAAGAGGATCCCCCAATTGAAGTCCCTTAGTAGTCTTAAAGTAAGTCGAGGGATTACCATTGATGAGCACTGAAAACCTAGCCATTGAGATACATTGTGCCATCCAGTTGATGAAGATCTGAGGAAAGCCACGAGCTTCTAACATTCTCTGGAGAAAAATCTAGCTAACACTATCAAAAGCCTTATGAAAGTCAACTTTGATAGTCTAATTTGGAATGGAACGAGATCAAGAATAAGCTTTTAATAGCAGTTGAACTATTAAAATGTTGTCACAAATATGTCGGTTGCAAATGAACTCACTCTGGTTGTCATTGATGAGAGAGAAGAGAACCTTCTTCAATCGCATAGCAAGAATCTTTGAAATGATTTTACAAAGAATATTAAAGTAGGCTATCAGTATAAAATCATTGAATCTAGAAGGGTTAGAGCCTTTAAGAATTAAGCACAATAAGGTTTTATTAATCTCCTTGAGTAACCTACCATTGGGAAAAGCATTCCCAAACAGTTTCCTTGATGAAAGGGCTAATGACAACCTAAGATTTTTGATAAAAATGTGCATTCAGTCCATCTAGTTTAGGAGCCTTCTTGCTATCTATAGCAAAAACATCATCTTCAATTTCCTTATCCTCCACTAGTTTGGTTAATGTAGCAGCTTCCTCTGAAGTTATCCTTAAGGTAATAATCGCAGAGAGTTCAACAGATGACACGTGAATTGAACTCGACATACCAAGTAGTGAAGAAAAATGTCTATCTGCCTCCTGTTGGATGTCATCAAGGGTGTGAAACAAAACCCCATCATCATTGGTAATGGTAAGTATGAGGTTTTGATTCTTCCTGGCAAGGATAGTATTGAAGAAAATTTTGGAGCACCCAACGCCATCTTTAAGCCAATTGGTCTTTACTCGTTGTTAGAGTAAGGAGGAGTGGCTACTAATAGCAATTATGTAGTTCAATATGGCTTGATTTTCTCTAGCTCGAAGGAGGGGATCTTGAGGAGAGGATGTACAAAGCTGCTAGATAGCAATGAGTTAAGTCTGAACAGTTTGTAGAACAAGAGTAGTGTCAGAGCCCTTTAATGATTTGAGAGTCTTGAGTTCATGTTTGATAGCTTTGAGCTTATGAACACAACAAACTGTTTGTTCATGAATCGAAATTCCATCCCCTATTATACAAACATTAAGAAAACCAGGATCATTGACCAACAAATTATTAAATCGAAAAAGAGATGAATAGCTAGTCTACTTGAATAAGTTGCCAATCTTAATGGAAGTATATCTAAAAATAGAGGTTCTTGAAAATTAGCAAAACTATTAAGGAACTTAGCCAACCAAATGGCATTGGCAAGAGCTCTTTCAAACTTCTTTTTGATGAAAGAGCTAGTGCTTTGCTTGTTGGTCTAAAAGAATTTGTAACCTATCTATTTCAAATCAGTAACGACAAAGTGGTATTCTTTGAAGTCTCCAGAGAAGTTCTTGAGGCTACAATGACCTTGAGCTTTAAATTTGTATAGGGTGGAATTAAAGTCACCACAGATCAACCAAGGGGTGTCTATAGTGGAGTTGAAGTGTTTCGGATCATACTATAAGACTCTCTGCTAGAATCCAAAATTGCAGGCATAGAAGAAAAATAAGGTGGTTTTAACTTGATGCTGGAGGAAGGAACATAAAGATGGATAGCTTGTTCTATTGTATGGAGGATGTCTACCCAAACCTTATCTACCTTATAGAAAATAATGATTCTTCTAAAGTATGCATAGAATGATTGGAGAGAATAACCCATTGAGGTCCAAATAACCTCAGTTTATTAACATTCTCAACCTTTATTTTAGTTTCTAATAGTCCTACAATTTGAGGCTTTTCCCTCTTAACAAAATCCTATAAAGTTGCCAACTTTGTTAAGCAATTTAAGCCTTGAACATTCTAGACAATAATGGATATATCAAAGATTGTATCTGGAGCTTTTCTTCTCACTCCGTTGGGAATGTCTCCTCTCAACCATCAGAAAGTTATCTGGAGTTACTGCATTTGTTTCAACCAATGCTATGGGAGAATGAACTTCATCATCTGTGATAGGTTCTACAATAGTAAGAGTGCTATTGGTGACATCAAGGGGGTGGAAGCATGTCCTGTTGAAATGAGAAGGTGAGAAGCCAATGGAGTATTAGGGAGAGAAATAGTGTCCTCCTCAGCAAAAACTCATGAAGAGTAATGGGTTTCAATTGAGGAGTTGAGGATTAGTGTAAGGGGTGCAGATGTGGTGGGAACCAAAGGAGAACTAGAAGGAGGTTCAAGCTACTATGTATTTGGACTTTGTGGGGGGTTAGGGGGTAGATCTATAAGTGTTCGAGCATCAGGTAGAGGCAGCTCTATGTTAGTCAAGCATGCATATTAGGAATTCTCCTCTATCAAAGAATATTGCTCATCATCTCTAAACACCGTAATACACATTAATTCTTAGTAGGTAACTATTTTGAAGAGTTTCCCAGTAACTTTCCAGATTTTTCCATGATGTGGGGAAGGAGGCTTCCAGTGATAAGAGATTGAAACACAGTCCTTCCTTAATTGGTTATCTTCTCCAAGCGACAGGATGGGTATCTCACTCAGAAGCTCTTTTGATAATTCAACAGTCACACAGGTCCTCGCATAATCGATCCTCTTTTTCTTAGCATTAGTTTCATCAAAACTCATAAGCTTGCCAATGAAATTAGCAAGAGAGCTTAGGCCTTGAGTAGTCTAATACTTAAGGGGCATTTTATGGAAGTTGATCCAAAGAGGTACGCTCTGGATTTTTATGGATTCTAAGTTGAGACTAGACTGCCATTTTTGGAGAAATATGGGTTGGTTCCAATAATGTCAAGGCCCTTCCTTAAGGATTTTGTGAGCTTTAGGTTTGGTGAAAAATGTGAATAGGATAAGGTTTTCCTTAGATAGAAACACATGTGTCAAGCCCTTGCCTTTCCAGTGTTTATGTGCCCGATGGTGGATGAGAAACGGGGTGGCGGCGCGCTTTGTTTAAAGGAGAGCCTAACGAGTATGGCTTCCCAACTCCTAGATCCTACCTCTAAGACTTTAAGCAGAAGACAGACCATAAGCTTCCCGTTAATTTTTTAAGGGGTTAGTAAGTGAGATTGGAAGCAAGATGATCGCCAAGCACCTATTTCCAGCTTTTGCTTAGGTTAATAAGTGAGGTGTGGTGGTCTGGGAGGATAGTTGATGAAGGTGGAGTTGTGACTGTGGAGGAGGAGGTGGGTAAGGAGTGGGAGGGCAAGGGTGAGAATTCTTCTTTGTCAACTAGAGTACGAGTCGACATTTATGGGAAGCCAGAGCTAAAAGAAGTAAGAAATAACTTTGGCAGTTGGGACAAAGCTAAAAGTTATGTACAAAAAATGGAAAGCAAATTATGGCGGGAGAAGGAAAAGGGAGGGGAAAGTATAAAGTTTCTTTAACCTTTACCCATAGCAGGAAGTGAGAGGGTGGAATGGTGGGCAGATGAGATGGAGGACGAAGGGATAAGGAGAGAAAGAATATGAGAGTTAAGTGGTGATTGGTGCTAAACTAACTATAGTGTAAAGTCGCACCTCTTTGGTTAATAAGATCCAAAAGGATTATCAACTGTGAGCTAGTGAGAGAGTTTCCATCTCCATAAACGACATCTATTACAAAATAGATGGATTGCTTTCGAACATTAAAGGGTAAGTTAAGTAAGTAAACAATTAAAGGTTATTTGAAAAATTACAAAATTTTCAGTATCTAATGCTTACTTTGATTTATTGTAGTTTTCTCTTGCAGTTTTAAGAATTTTTACATAAATGGAAATGTCAATTACTACTTGAATGGTCAGTGCTTATATGTTGAAGTCATGAGTCACCTCCTTAGCTCATTACATTCACCATCACCCTCAGTCTTTATGTTGGGACCCGATTTTGGAACCAGACCACCCCAACCGGAAAAACAGAATCGGAATACAAAACAGCGGAAACATAAAAGCGGATCACAAAGCGAAACGAAAGGAGGACAAAGCGGATCACAAACAAAAATGATAAGAACAAAACTTAACTCCAACATCCGAAAACGAATATGTTAGAAGAATATCGCGTTGGAAACCTTAAGACATTTAATCTAAGTCAATCCAATCCGGTATATTTTTTTTCTTTTTTCATTCTTTATTCCATTTCATACAAAGCAACTCACTTGTTCAATTTGGAATTCACCAATTCCATAACCTCAAT
>JANIJH010000006.1:47166080-47182748 GCA_024520975.1 Erythroxylum areolatum | reverse complement strand
TAATTCAATTGCAACGAGTATCCAAGGTAGTGATTTGCACCGGATTCTAAAATCTTACTTTCCATCTCTTAATAATACAAATAAAAGACATATCAAATCATTTGTGGACAAGTAGGTTCATGAGGTTGAATCTACGTTTTAAGTTTTAATCCTTAATTTTTGTACTAAAAGTTAATTTAGATTCTACTGTTTGAAATTATTTAAAAAATCATATCATTTAAATTAAATACTCAATTAATAGAATCTTTAATTATGTTATAATTATATTAATTAATTCTTACATAAATATTTTTTGATATTTTTTACCTTATATAATATTCACTAATACCACATAAAGCCCTGTAAGGAACTACCTGATACTGGGGGCTCCATTTTCAAAATAAAGCTTTTTCTTCTTTTTTTTCTTTTTCTTTTTCTTCTTCTTTACGAGACCTACAAAATCATTTTAGTGTGGGTGGGTTCAATTGTTATTGACAACGATGAGCAGTCACAATGCAACAAATACAACTTGCCCAACTCTCATTAAATCAACTTTAAATGGAGCATTCTATCATAAGATACTCTACATTAATATACACTTCTTTATTAATCCTCCAAATGTGTGTGATCATGGCTTTTATCAAAATTCTAGCTTTTCTCATTAAAACTCTCTAACAACTATTTATTATTGCACAGATCCTCATAAGTTTTAATGAATTCTTTTTTTAAATCTCTAAAATTGTGAATAATTTGTTGTTAGAAGTAATGTAATATTGAAGTGTAAGAGAACAAACCATGAAACCTTTTCTCCTTCTACTCTTTACCCTTCTCCCTACTCCACCTACACGAAACCATGAAACTTTCACTCTTTGAACTTTTCCTCGCCTTTAACCTCTTATTTCTCTTGCCAACCTTTTTCTTTTTCTTTTCCATTTGCTCTCTCCCTCTCGAACTACTTCTCTATCCTGTTGAACCTAGTTTTTTCCTTTTTTGGTAGCCCATTCTTTTCATTGAGTTTCGGGTTCTGATAGTTTACTGTTAATGGTAAAATGTCAGCTGGTGCTCCCTCCTTGTCTCCATCTCCTCTAATGGCAACAGAGGACTTCCCTTCTCTATCTGTCAACCCTACACCCTCCCCATCTTATAACCCACTACATAAGATAGAAAAGTCAACGTGGAGTCACATTGTAGGAGATCTAGAAACTTTTGGAAGCTTACAGTTTGTTTCAGGTGTTATAGAGGGACTTGTTTCTCCACTAGAAGATGTGTTGCAGTTGGGAGCTACCAATTGGTAGTCGTCCCTCGTAGGTT
Source organism: Erythroxylum areolatum (assembly GCA_024520975.1). Taxonomy (NCBI): domain Eukaryota; kingdom Viridiplantae; phylum Streptophyta; class Magnoliopsida; order Malpighiales; family Erythroxylaceae; genus Erythroxylum; species Erythroxylum areolatum. The sequence goes on along the minus strand of JANIJH010000006.1, from coordinate 47,181,458 downwards.
ACTTTCTGGATAAGAGGATGACATACCCAAATGTCCAACACTAGGCATAACTCAACTGGAAAAAATGGGGTCTTTTAATCACTCTCATCTTAGAAGATGACCTGTTCATCTTTCAATTCTCTTCAGTTGATATGGTGACAAAGGTGATGGAGTTGGGGCCTGAGCACATACAAGGTAAACCTTTATATTTGAGAAAATGGGAATTGAGTTTCAAGCTAGATAGAGTCGAGATTAGAACATTACCTATATGGATTAAAATGCACAAGGTTCCTCTTGAGTATTGGTCTTCAGAAGGTTTATGGTAATTTGCTAGCTACATTGACACACATCTTACCATAGACGAGAACATAACAAACATAAAGAGTATGGGTTATGCTAGGGTATATGTTGAAGTTGAATACAAAAAAGCACACTTGTTCCTATAATAAGGTATGGTGAAGGTGGTAGATTGATTAAAGACAAGATACAATTGTCTTACTTGTGGAAACGTCACATGAAGGACAAAGCTAAGGTCTAAATCCTTAAGAAAAATAAAACTGAAGCAGAATGTAAAGGTAAAAACAACACACATCCCTTGTTAGTTACTAATGGAGCTATAAATAGTGATGATCAACACCAGTAAAGCAAACAACTTGGAGAATCTAGTAATTCAAAACAAGGAGACACCCTTGATGAAGAAAATGAGAACCAGAATTTACATGAAACATCTAAGACAAGTGAGAAGATTTGCACTAATTTGGATGGGAATGATCAGACCAAGATGATAAAGGACCTAGCATATTCATCTGATACAAATATACCAAGTCCCCTTATTAATCAATAGCTTGAAGTTACTTCTCTTATAAACTTACCTATTTAACATAATGTATGTGAAAATGAAGAATCTCAAAATAGGTGATTTTAATTGATATACAAAACCAAGATAATGGAGGAGAAAACGAGTCACCTACTAATAATGCAAAGAAAACTGAGTGTAGCAGTGAAACAGAAATCACTAAGTAGAAAATGGATTAATGGCTTGTAATGGGGTTAAGTAGTAGGAGATCCAAGAGGAAAACCAAACCTAAACTCCCCTCAAGAATTATACAATATGGAATGTGAGAGGACTCAATTGTCTTAATAAACAATTGGCTCTAAAGGACTACCTAGGGGCCAATCATTTAGTTTTTGTTGGTTTGGTGGAAACTAAACTAAAGGAAGAAGTATTTTAGAGGTTTGAAGTTCAGCAGAATGGCAAGATTTAAGCAATCATTCGAAGCATCCAAATGGTAGAATCATGGTAGCATTGGATCCTACTTATCTAATCCTACTTATCTAACTCTATTAAACTAGTTTTACACTGAACAACTTATCCACTGTGAATTCCTTATAGAAGTAGACAAGTTGCCATTAGCAATTACTGTTATATACACACACAACTAGGAGTTTCAAGGGCTAGTTTATGGAGGGACTTAAACATTATTGAATTGAACATTACAACTCCTTGGATGCTTATGGGAGACTTTAGCTATTTTCTTTCTCTAGCTGAATCTATTGGGAGAAGAATCATTACTCATGTAGACATAACGGAGTTAACTGAACTTACTTCTCAGATGGGATTGGTTTATCTTAAGTTTCAAGGTCCCATCTATACCTAGAGCAACCATCAACCATCAACCATCAATAGGGAGCATCTTTGATTCTAAAGAAACTGGATATATGTTTGGTGAATGATTGATGGCTCACCAAAATAACATAAGGTATGCAGTATTTAGGGAGCCTTTATTTTTAGAAAACATTCTATTTAATGTCCACGTCACCAGAAGCTAAGTGATAAGGAGATCTCCATTCAGGTTCTTCAATTCTTTGTTAAAATATCCATAACTAGGTTTAATTATGGTAGATGCTCTTGCTAAAAGATTTCAGGGATCCAAAGCATATCAATGTTTGTAAATTCTGAAGTTCATTCTAAATGTATCAAACTGATGAGGGGAGTCACTGATCCTACAAAGACAGATAAAGCCTAAGCCATGAAGGAGCTATCATTCACTAAAAAATAATGGGCAAATAACCCTACAGATGCCACACTCACTGAGAAAGAGAAAGCATATATTAAAAAGTATCTACAATCTTTTAACACTTAAATTTCACAACTGAATCAGAAGTCTAGAATTCATTAGATCTAGCAACGAGATAGAAATTCCAGGTATTTCTTTAGTTTGATTCAAGGAAAAAGGAATAGAAACAAGATTGTGTCTTTAGAAGACAATAATGGCACTGTGAGGTATAAATAAGAAAAGATGAAAGACAAATCCAAAAGCGACTTTAAAGTTATAAATGGTGAAGCTACCTATACTAGTTGCTTTTTACAAGATCTACTCAACTATATGCTTTATTCCATTGATCTATCTCATCATTTAAAACTCCTCAAGCAAGTCACTGATGAAGAGATAAGAAGGGTTTTGTTCTCCTTTCATCCTGATAAGTCTCTGGGACTAGATGGATTCAATGTAAGATTCTTCAAGGAAAAATGGAATATCTTATAAATGCTAGTGATCAATGAAAAGTAGGAATTCTTTAAGAGTGGTAAGTTACTTATAGAGATGAACAAGACTTACCTAGTCTTGGTTCCTAAAAGTCCTAATCCTATGGGCTTAAATGACTTTAGACCTATTGCTTGTTGCAATGTGGTGTACAAGATCATTGTAAAAATCCTAGCTAACAAGTTAAAGGCTACTTTACCTGGATTAATTCTTCTAAGTGAAGGTGCTTACATTCCTAGTATAAGTATGAGTGACAAAATCAAATTAGCCCAACAATTGTTTAAAGATTAGAAGTACAAGAAGCATATTAAGAGTTATGACCTCAAGATAGACTTCAAAAAGGCAAATGAAACTATTAAATAGAGTTTCATTATCAACTTTCTGTATGTTTTGGGATACCCTTCCAAGTTTATCAGATAAATTCAGGCCTGTATCACATCTATGTTAGTGATGATAAATGGAGAAGCTACCCAACTTTACAAAGCTATCGGAGGAATTTGTCAAGGTAACCCCCTTTCTCCCTATTTGTTTGCTATTGCTATGGAAGTTCATCAAAGAATCACACAACTTTATACAGAGGACAATATGAATTTTAGATTTCATAATCAATGTATTGATCTTGGAATCACTAAACTTTATTTTTGCTGATGACTTGCTTATGCTTTATTCCAATGATCCTACATCTATGACAACACTTTTAACATCATTGCAGGCATTTCAAAAAGTGTTAGGTCTCATATTCAATCCAAGCAAAAGAGTTGCTTATCTAATTAGACACAGGTGTGATGATTCAATGAGAACAATAGAAGACGTGAGACTCACTATTCTTCAATTACCACTCTCATACTTGGGGGTTCCAATCTTTATCAATAAACTCAAGAAAGCTAAATGTAAGCCCCTTATTGACAAAGTGAATAGAAGAATCTCTAAATGGCTATCTCCATTTTTAACAATTTGCATGTTTATATGTTATTGCACTTAGTTATTCCCAAAGGAGTTATGAAGAACATTGATAGAATTATTAGAGACTTCATTTGGAATGGACATAGTTCTAATGTAGGGAGAAGTGCTAAAGTGAAATGGAGTCTCATATGTCTTCCTAAACAGAATGGGGGCTTGGGAATCAACTCAGCGAGTAAAACGAACAAGATTTTATTAGTTAAAAGATTGTGGAGCATTTTCTAGAAAAAGAGAGCTTATGGATAAGGTAGGTTAGCATGTACCACATTAGACAGAAAAGCATCTGTTCAATTACTCAGAAAGCTTATCAATCTTATACCTTTCAATAGATTTTCTACACTAGGTCCTTTATATGTCCTCACATCAAGTACTAAAATGCAATGGAGTAAGCATTGCATTTTAGTTTGATCATTGGCATAATTTGGTCCCTCTCTGTAATACTCATCTCTTTCCTACTTTAAGAGGTTCTATCCTGGAAAAATACTAAAGTGTAAGTTCTAATTCAAAACAATAGTTAGCATTGGTCTTTTCATATGAGTAGAAGAATTCGATTGATTGTAGAACATTAGCCTACATATAATCCAAACCAAGCCAAAGATGATGAAATCAAATGGGAACTTCACAAGACTCATGCATTTACTACTCAGTCCTATAAGCAATTGTTCCTATAGTCAAGTTCCCTTTCCATTCTCTTATATAGGGATCAGATATATCACCAACTCATTCTTTTATCTTATGGTTAGCTGCACTACATAGATTAGGAACCAAAGATAGAATTAAATTTCAAATTCTTGATCCAAGTTGTCCTTTATATGTTCTAGAGAGAATGAAACATTAGATCGCATATTCTTTAAGTGTTTTCAAACTAAGTAGATATGGTGTGTATTTCTCAACCTCTTTAGACTACGAAATTGAAATCTTAACTGGATGAATTGCTTAATTTGGGCCAATTAGTTGAGGAGAACTAACAAGAAGGATCAATAGGTTTTCAAGATTGGCTTTGCTATGGTGGTGCATTATATATGGAGAATGAGAAGCACTAAAATCTTTGAAAAAGCATAAGAGTTCAAGGAATACAAGCAAATGCAGTTTGACTTCAAGTTAAGAATGACAATCATGATTATTGCTGATCAAAAACTCATTTTCAATCATATTAAAATGCTACTGAATTTATAGAAAATGCTATTATTAGATTTCATGTTATTGTAGTCACTTGAACTTTGTATTAGCTCCTTTTTGTGGAGTTGTAACTTGAATTATTCTTTAATTTTCGCCTTTTATGAATGAATGAATTAATTATTTTTCAAAAAAAAGTAACTTAATATTGTTGAGATCGTATGTGATTGGAAGAAACGAAAAATTCCTGCACGTGGTATTCCCCAAAAAGAGCATGCCTGTTATTGACAACATATTCAATATTGCGGTCATGCTCTTCTTGTTTTTAATGGGATTGGAGCTTGATATTCGAGTATTATATCAAATGGGGAAGAAGGCCTTTAAATAGCCATAATTAGGATTTGTTATAGGCATTGGCACCTCATATGTTATCAGTTCCATCACTAATAAAAGAGTTTCTCGAGGACCTTTCCTAATTCTTATGGGTACATGTCTCTTTTTCCATTAATACGCGAATGCTTGCAGAGTTCAAGCTTTTAACCACTAATTTGGATAGTATGGCGATATTTGTCTTAATTTTTTATAGGATCTCATAGAGAAAAAAGAAGACTAAAGAAGGAAAAAAGAAGACTCTTATTTTGAAAGTGAGACCCACACCCACCAAGATGATGTAGCATTGGATATGTACAGCTTATAGTATTTGAATTAGAATGTGAACTCCTGAAGGGTTTACTGCGCTAAATGACTGGTGCGATCAAAATTTGCAGCCTTGAGAGTCACATGTGTACGGACTTGAAACAGAAACTTGTAAAGAGGCGAGAAGCGTCAATGCGGCTTGTAACTAGAGCTAAATGACAAAGCAAAAGGAAAGAATATAGAGTTACTAGAACTTGGCTCAAAAGATTTGATTATGGCAACCGTTTGGGAGGCTTCATTACGGTTGAGTTGGCAGTAGCAGTAGTAGCAGCCACAATTTTTTTAACATCTGAAAGATACAGTTTTGAGAGTCAGTTGCATAAAGCAATATAAGAGAAGAATCCATGAGCTAAACAATCAGTTAAGGATGTCCTAGTTTACACTCACTTGTCGGAGCTTTCGAGGAATCCCTTGATGCTGAGACAAATGCCGATTTGGCTTGTCCAAGTTTTTGTAGGCTTCGAATCTTTGATGCCAATTTACTCCTGAAGAAATCAAAGATACAAGGTTGAATGAAGATGCACTTGTACAGGCCACAACATGACAACTGCAATAAGAGACCAAAATGTAGCTCAAGAGACGACATCTCCTGTTCTTGCTTTCTACCGTACGTCACGTATGTGTTCTCTATATTGTTTCTGTTCTTTTTCTTTCTTTAATTTTCTCTCATTGTTTCCCAAATAATGATTCACAAGAGTCCGTGTATGCCTAGTAATACACATACAAAGCTTTAAAATGTTGCAGATTTAACTTCAGCATTTAGCGTTTACAAATCACCAGATCCCAATAAGCAGATTGCTAGGCAAAACATGGATTTCTTCCAAGAAAAAGACAGGTGTGACAAGAGAGTTCGAATCATTCACTAGGAACCTGCTTTTAATTAATGATAAGATTTTTATAATGATTAAGTGCAATTTATGGTGATTGAGTATTCAGAATGTAATAACAAGTTTCAAATCTTCCTTTGTAACCATCACAGAATGATGGCAGAATATTATTGAGCGTGTTCATCTTTGCTGATTAAAATTATTACCTTTTACTTTTCTTTCTTTCCTATTCTTCTTCTTTTACTTCTCATCAGCATAAAATTCAAATCCTTTGAAATGGTAACCAATGGCTTTTCATGAAACATCAAACTTACGAACAGTATGATAAAATGTATTCTTCCTTTGTGCTTGCAAGCGTTCCTATGTGTGTATATTGAAATGCAACTCAACTTTTATCAGGAAAACAAGATCATATACTACTTACTTCTCCAACTTGTCTGATAGTTTTGTGCTTTCGTCTGCGGAGCCATCAAGCTCATTCCCTGCAGAAGGAACACTGTCAGATATGTCACATAGTCTATCTTCATTATCCCCATCACCAGATTCAGAGATCTCAACATCTGACGGCGCACTACCCTGAACAATCGCCTCTCCATAATGCTTGTCACTCTTCTCTGTGTTGTCCTCATCAGAAGCTGCGTTTTCTCCATTCAAACCAGGAGGGAAATGTTTTGGATCTTTAAGTAATTGTAAGCGCTCAATTTGCTCATCCTTTTTGGATATTGTGTCTTTTAGAGATACCACCTACGTAGCCCAACAATGATCTTACAACATAGTACATTTTGTCTTCAAATAAAATTTTAAGTTAAAGGAACTAATAACCATACATCAATGCTAATGCAAAATTAATCCAGTTCTCCAATCCATGTTTTAGGTGTGAACTCAGGCTTGCTTCATACAACCTATTAAGGTTTACATGAGCACTAGACAACTTGGTCTACGGTTCGTCATCTCGATTACACATCATTTCTAAAGAGGTCATATGCAGCTTTTCAATCCTGTACTTTTTTTACTTGATTGCTAAAGTCCAACCTAAACCTTTGCTACTGGGGTTGATCTTGGCCTAGAAATGATGGTTAAAACTAAAAAGAGAAACGCCAATTTATTTGGATTTTTGTTCAGAATTCAATCATCTTATCAAATCCTTACCTTCCATTGAACACAAACACTCACTGTAATCTTAGCTCATATATGCAAATAAACATCAATGCAGCTTGCCTGATTCACTTGACCAAACTCTAACTCCGTTAATTTAGACTCATTTCTAAAAGAAACTTGGTCAACATAACAGCTAAGCAATGTGAAGAAGGCTAAGGTGCTGATTAATCATATATATCCCAATAATAGCAAAGGCATATGTCAGTCAAACGAGATATAATAATAGATACAGTGTGGTAAAACAGGAATTGTCCAGATCTCACAGTTCACTTGGTAATCAAGGTGGTAGGGGAAACATGATTTGAGGGGCAGATACACGAAAAAGCCAAACAAAATAGAACTACTTAATTTCTATTACCTTTATTTAATATGTAAGTTGGAATTATTTTAACGACAATCAAAAGTGAAGGGACCAAGTACATCGAGGGACTTGGAATTAGATAATTAGAAAATTCTATTTTCTAATTTCTTCTGAAAGATCAACAGTTAAACATGGGTTATAACCGCAAGTATGGGTGGAAAAGATTGCCAAAATCAGTGTCAGCAGAGCATACAAAGAGAAAGAGATTGTTAAGGAATAAAAAATGGATCACTAGTTAAAATTTGAACATTTTAATAGCCATTAAGATCCCATTCGTATGCCTAGGTGATGTTAACGTTGGTCAGCAAAGCAGGTTAAAAGTGAAAAGACGACGGTGGAAAGTAGCGAACCTGCTCCATCAAGTCTCTGACATCTCTACCCTCTTTACTGCTTCGTGCAGCACCGAGTTCAACACCAGAAACCCTCTCAGCAAACTTGAGAGTGCTCATTGTTTCAGAATATGAACTTGCATCAGGATTGAGTTGCACAAACATGAGTGTCTTTGCCTGACCTCCTGCAATATCAAACCCAGCATACGAGTTCACATGAAGTTTAATCGTAGAAAACAGCTGTGTCGAGATAAGATAGGGACGAGGACGTGATGAGAACACATGTCAAAACATTACCTAAAGAGCTTTGGAGGAGTTGAGTGAGCTTGCTGTTTCTGTATGGTACATGAGAACTCTTTTGTGCAAGAGCAAAAATGACATCTCCAAGGGCAGATAATGATTTGTTTATATGCTGTGCCTCCTTAAGTCGATCTCCAGTTACCTCCGAGCGATCAACCCTTTCACTTCCTGCTAGATCCACTAGATGAAGATTGCCTTGCAATATACCACCAGTGTGCAAATCCTTTCCACGAACATTGATACTGACAACACTGTGTGCAGAGATCTGAATTAAAAAAACTTGATGGATTTCAAAGTGATGGATAACACAGACATATATGTGTTCCAAGGCTAAACAATAAGAACCTATGAGATCGACTGCTTCTTTCGTTCATGGCTGTAGCACTAACAGCTTTGTTTTTAATTCCAATATCCATTACTTCTAATACATCTGAAGTCGATGCAACAGGGAGTATGGTAGCATTAGGCACAGCTAACCCAGTAGCTTGTGAAGTAGACATGATCCCAAGTGTGTGCAAGTCAAGGAAACTATTTGCACTCTCATTGGAAAAAGGAACAAATGCAAACTTCTATGAAGTCCCAAATAAATGTATGAACATAAAGATGTTTCAAAATAGAAATGTAGCTTTGGAGCTAATGAAGGGTCAATGAATTCTTTTTAGGGTTAATCAGATAATATAGTTGTTATGTTTAAAAGACTTCCAAAAAACTAATCTGCAGAGGCTTCAAATAATCATAATCAGACTAAGAGGAAAGGATATTTTTTCTGGGAACCACCGGTTGCCAATAGATCACGCACTTGCTCATTGTAGATTTCAATCATTTGTACCCCAACCTCGAATGTAAAAGAAGCACTTCTGCTCCGTGATATAGCGAAAAGGTCATTAAGAGCTCGATAATTTACTCCCCAGTCCTCTTCAGTTGCTCCATCAGGGCCAGTCTGGAAAAGGACATTTGATAAGCTCGTCTGGAAGTCATTACTTCACGAGAAACAAGCATAATAATAATAAATAAAAAAAAGTCCATACCATTGTGTAGGTCTTCCCAGAACCAGTTTGGCCATACGCAAATATACATACGTTATACCCATCTAGTATACAGCGGATCAAAGTTTTGGTGTCTGAAAATACAGCCGCTGCAGATACTCAAAACTCACACAGTTAGTCATTGCTACAATCTCATATTGTATTCTCATTCTGAAAAGAAAAAACTAGCAAGGAATATTTGCTGATCAAGAATGTAATGTAGAAGTTAAGAGATATTGAGATTAGAACCTTGAGTAGCATCTGGACCATAAACCTTATTAAACCTGAACATTCTTTGGCCATCCTTCCCTTGTTTAGAAGGATTTGCAACAATCAACTCTCCATCTTCACCAATATACTCTATTATTGATCCTTTTTTAGGCTGACCAGGAAGAAATGGCCTTATCCGACAATACACTCTTATGTTTCCTGCAGAATGAAATACAGATTGTGTATTAGAAGGTGCAGCGATGCATACATTGGTAAATCAAACGGTCAAACCAATACCTTTTAAATCTTGAAGCTCGTTAAACATCTTTCTATTTTCAGCCAGAACTAAATGATAGTTCTCATTTGCATCTACTAATGTTTTCAGCTTCAATCCTGTACAAAGCCAATGTTAGATCATTGCTAACTGCATGAAATTGACAAAAATTTAGAATAGAGATAACCAACCCAGGTGGTCAACTTCCTCTTTATAGCTCATCTGCACTTTTACAATGTCATGCCTCACAGTACCACAAGATGATCTCAATTCCTGAACATTTTCGACACTTAGTATCTGAAAACATGGAAGGCCTACAAGATAGATCATTTTCACGCACCTGTATTGCACCGATTTGAAACTCCATAAAACTCTGGAAAATATCTTCTTTCTTATTCCAATTCTGGCTTTTTGATTTAGAAAATGCCTCCAAAACTTTCATCCTGCTCCTTGAATCTTCTAAGAGGTGCTCAAGCTCTTTCACTTTTGCCTCAAGGCCAACTTTAGAACCCTTAGTTTCTGTCTCCATTTGTAAACAACGCATCTCCTGTGTTTTCTTCACTATTTCTAGTTCTTGCTTCAGAGCAGAAAGTTCAAGATTCTTTTGCTCCTTCTCTCTTAGCAATCTGACGGTGTCCTCCTCCTTCTCTTTTAGCAATTTCACTGCCTCCTCCTCCTTCTCTTTTAGCAATCTGACTGTATCCGCCTCCTTTTCTTTTAGCAATCTGACTGTGTCCCCCTGCAGCTTTATACTTGCTTCCATTCTGGAATTCTGGATATGTAATCAGAACCAACAGCTCATATAATGTTTTTGGTGAAATATATGAAAAGCAGTGGGAAATGATCGGCAGATTTTTTTTGTGAAGGAAAATATGCAAAAACATAGGCTTGTCTATTAATTAGAAGCGGATAGCAGGGAGATAAGACTCAACAGTCTAGATCCCAAGAAATTTGCTAAATCAATTTTGTTTTTTAATTGGCATTTGAGACAGTATTTTCGCCATGCTTGCAAGAGACTTGGACAGGACAATTCAATTACAATACCTTTGTTTGCTGAAGATGGTCCATGGCAATCTGCATTAAGTTAAGTTATTTAAAAGAGTTACACAGACCAGGGCAAATAATACAAACATGTACAGGAAAGTTTAATCGAAGTGTTTTCCATACCCCCGACTCCTCACCAGTCCCAGAAGCAAGGGTTTCAAGTACGCTTATCCTTGACTGGTACTTCTCCTCACGAGCCTTAAATAGGTTGTTTTGCTGAAGGCCACCAAAGAAGCATTGATACACAAGGCAAGGGAAGACAAATTGGGAGAAGAATGAAGTTAAAAAGAAAAAAGAGGGAGTTGTACAGTTCTCAAATGTTCAGCTTGGGTTGATATTCTCCGTTCAATCTCTTGCACAACTTTTCTCAGCAGACAAGCCCCACGCTGCTCAACAAGATGCACATATATCATCAGTGCAAGTACATAGATGATGGTATTGGCACACCAGCATTTCGCTACCATTTCATACCTGAGGTATTTCACCATTCTTCCTCTCAATGCTTTCATCCAGAATCCCATTCACAACACTCAAAAGTGACTGAGTTGGGGCATTCTGCATTGCAATGGTGTTTTATGTAGTCATCATATCATAATGGTAGATTTACAAAATTCCAAAAATCCATAAGAGTAGGACAATTACATCCAAGCTATTTGATTTCATCATTTCTGACATCTTAGCATGACGTCCTTGTTTCAGTTGAAACACCTCTTGGAATTTATGCCCCACGTGATGCATCAATGCAGCTGATGGCTCTGTCCAATGGAAGAATACTATTGATGATGAGGGATTTGAATACCAAAAGGTTAATAAGCATCAAAGCAGATAGATGTCTGTTCTGTACCATAGGAGAAATATTACATGGTGTTCTATAAAGCAGCATGAAAAACGAATTGCTATCTAAACAAACTGTGCAAAGCTTCTAAACTTCTGTCAATTACTGCGTAAATGAGAGAGAACGGGTGAGAAAGATAGACGAGATACCTGATTTTACATTACTGCGTAAAGTTTGTTGAAATTTAGAATCTGGCGAAGCTTTCCACTTTTCTTCTCTAGATGGTGGAGATACAAGGCCACTAGAAGACAAATCACTATTTGATCTACTACTTCTACTAATCGCAGAATAATTCTCTCCTCCATGCATGTACTTTGCTCGAAGCATTAGAAGGCAATCTACAACTGCCTTCATAGACCCCTGGGATTATAAAACATTTTACATGGAGAAAATAAACCAGCTTGAGTACTGCTCTGGACTTCATTCATACAAACTATAGAGCTGTTTCTTCTTCAATAAAGGAGTGAGATATACCGTCGTGCTGTCTTATGTTTAATATAACGAGGAATTCACCTTTTCTAGGTCTGCTATTTCGAACATTGGGATGCCCAACTCATCCATACAGGAAAGAAACAACTTAAGTTTTTCTGTGCCTGAATCTGTGGATTGATCAAAACCTCGCACCTGAAACAAAAAAGTGCAAAACCATATCAATAAAATGCAAATTAAGAGATATGATGATGAGCCACCCTAATAGGAACACTGACTGGGGAACGTAACCTTGTTTAGATAACCAGGCTTTAGCCTGTCCAGAATTTGAAGGAGAACAGTGCCATCAATCAAACAGGATCTCAACTCTTCAGTAGAAGCATTTTGTGGCAAATCCACATGAGGAAGAACATTATTTATCCACTCTACCAATAATGTATGCTGCTTAACTGGAGACGATAAAAAAGGAGGAATAAGTTTAAAAAATGGTTACTTGCATAAAATCTAACTTCAAATAAGTGGGAACTAATTACAACTCCCACTTACCTTCCGATTTCTTGCTGTTGAGTCTCCCTAACTGTTTAATAAGCTGATCCGAAAACGAATTCATGATGAATCTAACAGCAGTGCAACCTGCTTCAAGATGAATTATTTGAATATAATAAACAACCGATCCCCTATGGTTTTCATAATCAGGTCCTGAAATCGGTCAAATGTCATCATTTGAGTCTGTCCAAAGCAAAATGGTACAGATAACCTGCAATAATTCAACGCTTTGGGCAATTGACCATGATCATTCCTCTGCCTAGTACAAATTTGAACAACAAGCGATGAGCAATGTCAAAATTTTTGAAGACAAGAAATGGCTGATCCACAGAAAGAGGAGTTGTTACCCTTGAAAAGATATTCCTAGCTCAGATATTGTGCCAAGTTAATCACCTTCATAATGCACAATTTAATTTGAATGCTAAAACTTGGCGCAGCTGTTTTTGCTTCTGTCTTAATAAATATAGAAACACAGACACAGAGATGCATCGACTTGCATAATGAGACAATGATGTGTGTGCATAATGCCTCTCTTTTATATCTATTCGCAAGCTATCGAAACATATATATTTTCGATTTCTTGTGTGCTGCAAAAGAACCTATATTCCACTGAACTAAAGATAACTATGTTGACCGTGAGATTATATCGAAACTCCATGCACCATGCTCGTATTGCAACTGTATAAAATAATTTCAAACATCAATACTCTAAGCTAGCTAGGACAAGCAAAATGAGAAAGGACGGAGAGTGAGGCAAGCGTAAAATGCCAAATGCATTATTTATATTACTTCAAACCTGTAAGAAATTTTTGCTTTTCCAGTCAGTCACAAAAGCTAACAACTCTATCACACACATATGGAAAGATTATCTACACTGCCAGTGATGTGTTTAAATAGAACGTACGCATGAGAAATGGTGGAAATGTTATATATTCTGGATGTCAGGAAAAAATAAAAGACGAAAGAACTGATCACCTTGATGTTACATAACTGAACCAAACGAGGACATTAACAATGAAAAAGTGAAGAGAAGAATAGGCAAATATCATCAGAGCAAGAGCCAAATGAAACAGTAATTGAGCTTAACCAGCCCATTACGAAACGAACCTGAGGGAATAAAAAGGAGTCACATTTGTTTTAGATAAGAGAAAATGAAGACGAAGCCATCGTCATGTAAAGAAAGAAAGTCACTAGATTCTTTTTGCTTTTGTTCTATGTTTTCTTGCGATATCTTAGGTACTCCGTGCGGGCACCGTTGGTCTTCTGTGCATGTATGAAAAGAGGAAGAGGATTAAAGAGACTGTGCGTGAAAGTAGGAGCGCAACTCTCTGTAGGTACGGATCAGGTGGATGTTTGGCACGTGTGCATAGACCGATTGTGACGGTGAGTCTTCTGTGTCATCTTTGGTTGGCAGTGAATTGTGGAGACCATAGTCATAACAATTTGGGGTGCTTAACAGTCTTCGATAAATAAATACTACACCTATGCCAATACTTTGTAATATAAAAATCGGTAAATTTATATTTTAAACATATTTGTAACATAAAAATCGGTAAATTTATATTTTAAACACAAACAATTATTCAATGTTATAATATCTGTTAAAAGTATATAAAAATTTTAATCAAAAATAATATTTTTATTTTTTCAAATATGATTTATCATTAATTTATTAATTTGGTTCGTTACATATGTTGAATTTATTTAAATAATAGAGTACGATAAATTTTCATAAATTAAAATATTAGATAACATAATTATTTTTATTAAAATAGTGATTAATTATTTTTAAATAATTTTTAGTTTAAATATAATAACTAATTTAACTTATGCGAACAACGGTAACACTACAAAAAAACATATAGAATCTGCGACGTTTGATTGGGAAAATGTTGCAGATTCTATAAACCTTTCGTGATGTTTTTAAAACGTCAAGAAAAATTTAAGTTTTCGGCAACGTTGTAGTAAAACGACGGGAATTTGAAGAAATAATTGAGACGTTTTATTATTAAAATGTGGCCAAATAAATATCACGACGTTTTTCTGAAAAAAAACGTCGCGGAAGTGTTGGTAAAGAAATTAAAACTCAGTCGTTTAACGTTTGGGTTTCAAAGCTTTCTTCAATTGCGCCTCCCACTCTTACTCTCTGCACTCTCTCAACGTCTACAGATGACCTCAAATCTCCCTCTCAACGTCACCACCCTTGCATGCAGAATCACCCGTCCTCAACAGCTTCAATTCTCTTTCCCTTTTCCTTCAATGTTTGGGTATCTCTTTCCCTTTTCCTTCAACAGCGCGCTTCAATTCCCCCTCTCAAAATCACCCGTCCTCTGCGCTCACGGCCAGATTCCTAAGGTACACTCCAATGCCCATGCATTCTGTTATCTTCCTATTTAATTTGCAAAATTTCGAACCTTTCTCTGATGGGTCTTGGTTATTCGAAGCACAATAATGAAATAACCACTAAAACTTGTCTTCCAACTTGTCTCCCCTTTGACATTTCTAGGTCGCTTAAACTTGTCTTCCAAAGATTTGCTAGGTCAAATCTGAAAAGGAAATCAAGTTGAAGCACTAAATACTTCTTCCAAATATATAGTTAATCCATTTTTATGCCTTAGCTGTTCCACAGATGGAACACCGAGTTTACCATTAATATTTTTGATTTTCTATTTTGATTTTCAAATTTAGTATAAATCTTGTCTTAATTCGTTGATTAAACCAAATTTCAATTATTTCATGTGCAGGT
>JANIJH010000006.1:47133731-47148326 GCA_024520975.1 Erythroxylum areolatum | reverse complement strand
GCAAGAGGAGAGGCATATTTGAACAAGCCATAGTCAAAGACTTCAAGGTGGGTTTCACTTTTATAGTTAGGTGATAAGCAACTAAAAGTTTTCTGTCAATAAATGGCAGTAATTAATTTTGCAACCACCTCATTCATGTGCATTTAATATTGTTAAATGCTGCAAGGTTGTCCTACATGTATATAAATGATTTGTGTGATAATTTGTAGAAAGTTGTTTTTAAAATGATTCTTTGAAAGGATGCATGATTATGAAACCATACTTTTGGAAATAGTTTTTAGGATATAACAAGCATATGAAAAGCAAGGTTTCAAGAGAATGTGCCTTTTTGGGCACCAAGCTTACAAGATTTTGAAATCTCTGTGATATGTGGGTTTGTGGTAGTCCCTCAAGAACCATCACGTGCATGTTGACCGAAGTATAGGCTTCTCCTGCCTGCCCGCTAGTGGCATAGAGCTCCCTCAAGGACTCCCTCAAGAATTCATGACTACATAGGACCATTTTATTGGAAATGTGTAGTGCATCATGTTTCGGACTTATCCAATCCATTTGATGTGTTTATGTGTTCATGACAAGTTGATCAGAGTAATGCATTCATGATTTGCATACCCATGAATTTCTGCATAGAAAATGTTTTAAAAAATATATTTGCTTGTTACAAACTATAAAATTGTTTTGGACTTTAAGCTCACCCCCACTTTCCTTTCCATAAGCAAGTGATGAGCAAGAGATTGAGTAGTCAAGCGCCAAGGCATCACTTCACTTTTGAAATGTTGTTGTAATTTAAGCAAATCTAGTAAACCAAGGCTTTAGTTGCATTTTGAGCAATTTATTGTTCATGTATCTTTTGTATTTTGGGATATTTTTGAAACATTCATATATTGGAGGCTTGAAATGCCCTCTAAAGCTTTATAAAACTACGAACTTTTGATACTAATAGTTTATGACTTTGGTTTCGCCCATGATTCTCAAGGTTACATGGGGGAAAATTTTGTGTACTAACTTCAGGGATATTTCTGAGTTGATGTGAGCTGATTTAGGCAAAGTTATCTTCTGAAAAGTTGTAGGTCTTTCTTTTATCTTTCCAACGGTAAATAGCATGAAATAATTGGACATCTAAGTTAAAAGTTATGGTCTTTATGAGTGGAGATGCTCTGGAGAGTGTAGAAAGTGATTTAGAACTTTAGAGATGTGAGGAAGACCCAGTTGAAAAATCTTCTTATGCACGGTGCATCGTCTTAGTTTACTTCGTCTTAGTTTTGCTTTTTCTTAGTTTGCTTCGTCTGAGTTTTGCTTCGTCTTAGTTTGCTTCGTCTTAGTTTTGCTTCGTCTTTGTTTGATTGTCTTAGTTTGACCTTCTGCATCGTCTTAGTTTGGCCTTCTGCATCATCTTAGTTTGACCTTCTGCATCGTCTTAGTTTGATCTTCTGCATCATCTTAGTTTGTATTGTCATCTTCTGTTCTATTTTTGATCTTTCAGAAGGTAGAATTTGTCTTTGAGGTCTTCATGAAAGTTGTAGATGTAGAAGTCTTCTTTAAAACCGTTCATAAACAAAGTCAATCCGACATTTTTAGTGGGAGTTATGGCAATTGTGCCAAGATAGGTGCAAATTGATTGATAGTATAAACGTGTTCGATTCTTTCAGGTATAACTTCCTCATCTGACCTCCAAATGAAGTGATTCTTGAAGCAATAAATTCCTAACATCTTTTACTATCTTTACATGAAAATTTGTATCTTTTGGAGTTGTTTTGAGAAAGTTTCCATTAGAGTAAGTGAGAGGTCGATTGGGAGAGCATAATTGGGGTATGAACACGCTTTAACTTTTTAAGTATATCTTGAGCTGTAAAATTCTGATTAAGATGATTCTAGCTTCAAAGCAAACTAGAGACTTAGTTGGGCTCCGAAAATGGGGTCCAACAATTTGTAACTTAATTGAATTTGACCTTCCATTATATTTTCATCCTCACCCAATTTCATCAAATTTAACACTCCAAGAAGCTCTTTTCTCACTTCAACTCCTATACAAATACTTGTATATCTTATTCTCTTCATAACTGCCATGTATTTATCAAGACATTACTTACATTTTGTTGTTACTGAAATTTAGTTTCTTAAAAAAAATTATTAACATGCAATTTGCTGACACAAGAAATTTTAGATTCAAAAGAAGATTATTTTTATTACTAAGATAGTCATGAAATACTTAATAGAGTATTTCTTTGGCCTTCGATATATCTTTTTCAGTTGAGTTCTTTCTTATATTCATCTTCAATAATATACACCTCAAATTCTCATTTATCTATATATAAGCCAAACTAAATGCAGTAAGTTTTCTTATTTATTTATTTTGCATTAAATATCAAATTAAGACTATAAACTAAGATAACTAGAACACAAGCTGTCGGACTTAGGGTTTCCAGTTTAGATTCATTGCTCAAGTAGAACTGAAAATTACAGCATTTTACATTAAAATCATTCTAAGCTTTTGAAGAACTTAGAGAAAGATATGTTTATAACTCTAAAAGGAACTTTGATTTCTGGGTATAATCATGCCAACTTGAAAATCATGAGCTTGATGCTTGAGAATTCATGCAAAGGCAAGTGACCTACGGAGATGGTCAAGATTCTGGGTGAATCTGCGTCATAATATATTCCTCTTCGAATCCAAGATATAACCAAAGAAGGTAACAAACGGGAATCAAAAGAATGTTCTCGTCTCTTATAAAGTAGTTAGGTTTTCCTCGGGGCGGCTAGCTAGCTGGGTTATCCTAAAATGTCTTGTTTTGGTTTAGGTTTTGGGTTGCCGAGATTCAGGTCAAAACAAACAATCTCTTAGGGCTTTTTCTTATGAGAAACGATCATAAGCTAACTTTCATCCCATGGTGGAAGCAGTATCTATACAGGGAACTTGAGTATAGATAAATACACAACTGGAGTCAGATAATCAACTTGTGTTCTTCACCCTCCAAGATTTGAGTTGTTTTGGCTTTTTGAGATTGAAGTCGGTCTCGAAAGTTGATGTTTCAGCGGCATAAGCATAATTATTGCAGGTAAGCGTTGGGCAGGAAAGTTTTGGTAATCTGTAAAACCTTGACTTCCTGGAAGGCGAACTATCGAGATTTTGGCGCTTATAGAACAGTAAATGAACATCTTAACGATCTCTCCTGCTCTGCAATTTATTTTGCTTCATGCTAGATGTACAAAATAAAAAACAAAGAAAACCGATTCAAGTTAAACCATGATCATTAAGAAAAAGAATGTAAAACTTAACAAATATACGACTCAATTAAAACAAACAAATTACGCCAAAGCATAGTATATAGCTACACTCATAATCTGCTAAGATTATTCATATGCAATTTATTAAATTTTGATATATATCACCAAAGTAGGTACTTAGCAGGAGCTCCCTTCAGTCCAATGGGTGGGCAAGGATCGCGAAAGGAGTTGCTCCCACATCCTGCACTTGGCCAAACTTAACATTCCACTAACTACTCCACAATCATCTGTACCAGTATCTATATGACTAGATATAGTTGTAGATACAAGCGTATGTACGGTCATCCCATATACATCAATCAAAAGTTAAGTATAGCCTAAATGCAGGAGATGGCAGCTCTTTGCCGCTTCGTAGCCCCCCTGAATTGGACGGAAGGAGCTACTTTCTATTACTCCACTTATATAAGGAACTCGCTTTCTTTCTCTCTGCAACCGGTAAAAGAAATAGAATGACCAGCTCTCTAACTTTAGGCCTCCTTATACATACGACCTTAATATTTATCTGTCCATACCTATTGCTCATATATCATGTCGCCAACTGTTCATTGTATGTGAACTTGGTTCCGTTTCGAATCTTGTCAATTGTAACGAGCGTTTTAGGAGGGTTGATCTTATTCTCATTTAGGATCCAATTGGTGGATTTGTATAGCTTTCCATAGTTGTCAACTAGTATTTTCGTTAAGTTTAAGCAAAGAGCCAAGGATAGGAGTAGTGACCGTCGGCATGCCATTTCGTATTCTCGCATGCGTTAGCTTTGCATCATGACGAAGTTCCCTTCAAATTTTTTAGTTATTTTATTCACTTCGAGAAGAGAAATGTTATCTACTCACAGATAATATTTCAATTCATTTTATTGTCCCTTGAACATCAATTTCGTTGATAAAACGTTTATACTAGAATATAAATTAAAATTTAAAGTTTCAAAACATTCGAAACGAAACATAACATTTTTAAAACATTCAAATCGAACTCACCATAAATTAAAAAATAATCCTAATTAAAACCCAAAAATTATTCTCAATTTGTTTTAATCTTCAGTCCCCTTTTACATTGTCATTTCTTTATCCCCTTTACTTTAATTAAACCATGCCAGACCATAGTAAAGAACTCACAAAATAGCCTTGTCAAGTTTTGGGATCATTTAGAATGATTTAGTGGTAGTTATAGTGACACCGATTTTGGCACACAGGCATAGAAAGCAGCAAAGAATTATTCCAAGTACTAGTTGAGGGAAGGCGAGAAGTATGATATTTCTACAACTCCTTTTGTAAGGAATAGTGTAACTATAAGTCCATAACATCGATACAATCATTTATCGATGTATGTTTCAAGGGCTAAGCAATTATAAGAGTCCAAAGAGAGATGATGGAAATGGTAAGCAAGATGCTTGAGGGATGCTACGAGCTATCTTTTAAATATGTTGCTCATGGTTGATGTTAAACAAGAAAGTTTAAGCATAAAGAAGAGCGTTACAAAAGTTGGAACTATGCGTAGAAGATCAAGAAAGGGTGATAGGGAAGTGCAGATTATAGAAGTGTAAGCATAAATAATGGAGGGTTTCTCCAAAAGATAGTGTTTCCACTCTCTTGGGGTTCAAGGAGCAAGAACAAGAAAATTTTGATCATGACTGACGGTACAAAAGAGAGTAAAGGTTAAAACAAATTGAGAATAATTATAGGGTTTAGTAAATTGAGGTTTTAATTTATTAGATTATAGTTAATTAGATTAGTGTTAATTAGTTTTATTTAAAATTAATAGAATTTAATAGGATTTGTTAAGAATAATTTAAATTTGATTATTTTTAAAATTAAATAGATCTTATAGTGCCACGTGATCCATAAGTTTATTTAATATTAATATAATCAGCAACATCATTGATTACATGGAAAAAAATGACAGAATCATGCCTCCGTTTGTTTATCCTTGTATGGTGAATTTAATTTGAATGTTTTAAAAATATTATGCTTCATTTTGTATGCTCTAAAATATTAATGTCTAATTTATATTCAAGTGCAAAGGTTACGGTCAAATTTATCCATTTGGTTCAATTTTATTCGAATATTTAATTTGTTAATATTACTTAGTCATTCAATATAACAACAAAAAATGAGTGGCGGATATATAACATAGAACTTGTATATGTTTACCATTATAGCCAAATAAAATATATTTATATGAAATCATGAATTATTGAAGATAATCAGTTAATATGTGACAAAATATTTTATTTAATATTCGCATTAAATTATAGCTTGTACATTTTAGCATATAAAGCAACATACATTAACCCAAAACTTCCTTACAAATACAATATCACAATAAAAAAATTCATATAAATATAGGCCAAATAAAATTAATGACACTTAAAATGAAAGCCACTTCATTTTTATTTTCAAGACACTCGTAACAACATCTATAATACAATTACTTTATATTTAATTTTGAGATATTTAAAATTTTTTAAAGATAATGTAAGTGCATTTATT
This sequence comes from Erythroxylum areolatum, assembly GCA_024520975.1. Taxonomy (NCBI): domain Eukaryota; kingdom Viridiplantae; phylum Streptophyta; class Magnoliopsida; order Malpighiales; family Erythroxylaceae; genus Erythroxylum; species Erythroxylum areolatum. Next base: position 47,142,558 of record JANIJH010000006.1, on the reverse strand, counting down.
GTAAAATCTTTTGAAATGCTACTTTAATAAGTTAACATTCAGACCAAACTTTAAATAGATATCACTTTATCTCTATTATTTTTAGAAAAGTGATATTTGAATGGTATTTGATGGTACCACCCATGATATTTTCAAAGTGTGAATATATTTGGGTTAACAAATTTGATACATTTTAGTTGAATTTGTCACTACAAGAAAAATGGAGTTTAACGACGAAAATTATCGACGAAATTTGGACATATTATGTCGGTAACCTTATTTAGCGACAGAATTTACTAACGAAAAAAATCGTCGGAGATACGACCGTAGGTAAATTTACCGACGGAAATTATACAGTTAGTAAATTTACCTACGGAATTACCGACGGTATAAAATAAAAAAAATTTTGTCAGAAAATTACCAACGGAATTGGCTATTCCATCGCTAAATCCAATATTTTACCAACGGAAATTATTTTTCGTCCGTAAATTTGCTGAAAACTATTTTTTAAAATTTACCTGCAAAATGTTTAGTTTCTGTAGAAGCTACCTTGAAGATAACTTCATTATTTTAAGTAAAAGAATTGAAATAATGAAATTCATACTAAAAAAAACCGAAAATAAAGAACTGAAATTATTTTTTTAAAGAACAGATATTTCATCAATCACCTTACATGTATCAGAAATTTATCTCAATATCACAACTAAAATCACCTCTTGTCCCTTCTATCAGTAATATTTATACCTTGAAGTTATTTTTCAATAACAAAATACACAAATAAACGAAAGTAATAAATACCCAAATTAATTTTCATCCAATATACGAAAAAACACAACAGTAGTTGCAAAAATACCTCCACCGAAGGACACGATGACAATGGCTGGAGAAGAAAACGCCGACGAGCAGAAAAGGAGTCCACAATAGAGAAATGGGCTCTAAGAAAACCGAAAAGGAGACACAGGAAGAAGGAAGAAGAAGACGCAAGTGGGAGGAGATGTCGGAATTTAAAAAGAATTTACCGACGGAAATTTCCGTAGGTAAATTCAAAAAAAAATATTTCACCAATAATTCCTTCCCTTTTACTGACGGAACGAAAATTTTTGTCTCTAAATCTATTTACCGACGAAATTTACCTATGGAATTTTCCGTAGGTAAACTCAAAATTTTTCATTCCGCAAAAAATTTCCTCCATATTTAGTGACGATATTTTTCCGTCGCTAACTTCCGTTGCTAATTTTTTTTCCCTTCAAATTTAGCGACAAGTAGTAGTATTGTCGCTAAATCACTCAATTTTAGCAACGGAAATATGCTTTCCGTCGCTAATTTCCAATGGTATATTTTTCGTCGGTAATTTTTCGTTGCTAACTTGTAGTGATTACCGACGGTCATATTTTCAATCGCTCACTTCCGTCGCTAATTTGCCGTGAAGAATTCTCTCCAAATTTAGCAACGAGTAGTAGTACCGTCGCTAAATCACTCAATTTTAACGACGGAAATATACTTTCCGTCGTTAATTTCCAACGGTAATTTTTCCGTCGCTAAGTTTCCGTCGCTAATCCACATTTTTCTTGTAGTGTGTGTAGATAACTTTTTTTTATAATATACTTTATATCATATTAGAGTTCACTGTTTTTATCAAGTTTGTGTTTGTTTGAGAATTATATGTAAAATGGAATGATTAAGTTTGGTTAAAGGAATTGTAACTTCTCTCTAGACCTTTGAGTTCCATGATCCTTATTCTACTTTTAGGTTATACTTGTAATCTTCTAACTTTCCCTTACTAAATTCGCTCCATCTCTTTTTTGGAATTATGCCTCCTCTACCCTTTATTGTTTTAGTTTTGGTTTTGCTTTATTTGTAAGTTCCTTCCTTCCTAACGAGCTTCTTTTTTGCTTTCTAATATGGTTTTGTCTTTAGCATGTTCTAGCTTCTTCCATTTTATCATGCGTCTTTTAGTTGTTGTCAAGACATTTTGGTCTTAGTTATTCTTCCTTCTTCTATATATATTTTAGCCCTAGCTAAGAAAAAGTATCAACTCTAGCTCTCAGACTAAATACCTCTTTCCTAGTATTTTTTTCCTTTCACTTTTGGAATCAATTTTAAGTACTTACTATGTTAGCCTACCAACTTTTGTTACTTATAGTATTATGTTCAACTTTGTGCCTACTTCTAACCTAACCATTAGACTAAATCTCTTTCTCCTTCCTTGAATTCTATCTTCACCCCCATTTTTAGATAGCACTAACATAATAAGTTTCACTCCCCCAAGTACCAAACCATCTTCTTCTTTCTTTCATGTTAGGCCTAACATGATGACTCCTTCAGACCCTAACATGATTTCTCCTTTTGAACCTTTAACCACAAAACTTTCTTAGTGCTAGGTAGAGGAGAATCTTCTCCTTCTATTAAGCTTCACTTTTTTGTCCAAAGCTTCCAAATGGAAGATCTAACGTGGTTCCTCCATTAGAAGTTTCGAAAGCTAGAGTTTCTACATTAGTTAAATTTTTCTTGGATAAACAACCAACTTTCCTTTTGATGAATTCATAGGCTCAATACCATTGGAAGAAATTTCTTAAAGGAAATTCTAAATGATGAGAACATCTTTCGAATTAAATATGATTCAGATTTTAGTGCTAAAAGATTTATAAAAGTTGCACCTTGGCATTTCAATAACAAGCCTTTGTTTCTTTAGAAATGGAAAGTAGGCTTTTAATTGCTAAAACTTAAGTAACACTAGGTACCTTTATAAATCAACATTCATAATATGTTATTACAATATTAGACCATTAAGAGGTTGAGTCACTTGTCTAACTACGTGGAAAAACTAGTAAGTGTGGATGAAGTCGTTAAATAGAATAGTGTGTGAGTTATATCGATATTTGTGTTGTAGTAAATATACAATAAGACTTACTATAGATAATCTCGTTAATGATGGTAGGAGAACATGATAAGCTTTTCAAGGACTCTATCATAATTATTTATCAATTGTGACTAAACCTAATTCACCATGTCAAAAAGTGGATATCCATGAGCAAGAAGTTTCAAAGAGGGGATCACTATAAGCTAATGCAAATTCAATTCGTAGGATAAAATGCGATCATTAATAAGAGGAACAAAACAGTAAGTAAGGAAAATATGCATATAATAAATAGAAAGGAGGAAGTAACTCAATTAAAGGATGTAGAGGCTATCTTCATTTCATATTTAGTTCCCAAAACTAAGGAGAATAAGAGTAGAGTAGTGACTCTTCTCTAACATATGTACAACAAAGCTATAATTAAACGCACTATATAGTAAAAAACAATAATCATGATAGTTCCCTAAATGAAAAATAGACTAATGACTATTAAGGAACATGAATTGTAGGTAATGATTTCACACTTCTTACCAGGAGCAAGTCAAATAGGAAACATAAAGAAACTAGATCTCAAACCTCCCCTTTTGATGTTTAACCTTTTATTGAATGTTAGGAGTCCAATAGTCTCAAAAAATGTAAATGATGTATGATTACTTACAAGATATCATACCTTTCTTAATTGGTCTCTTGGAAACAAAGTTCAAAGAGGATAATTACAGAAAAATTTAAAAATTTATGAGAAAGCATTGATCCATTATCTCCAATCATCATTCTTATTATAATGGAAAATTAGCAAGTGCTTTTGACCCTAACAAAATCAATTTTCTTCACTCAATTATCAAAGATTAGTTTATCCACCCACCTATAACAATTATGTAAGAGAAAATAATCTCCAAGTGACTTTTGTTTGTTCTTTTTAATTTTCATTTCAAAGGATCTATTTATGAAATAAGTTAAAGGAAATACATTTCACTATGAATACTTCTTTGATAATTCTTAGAGATTTCAACATCATAATTCATCCGTCTAAATTAAAAGGAAATTCTTCTCTTAGAAACTATATTATTATGTTATCCATATTGAGTTTATTGATTCAAATATGGAAGGGAACTTTTATACTTGAAACAATAAAAAAAATGAGAGGTGGTTTTTAAGGAAAACAATTGATAAAGCCTTAGTCAATATATAATGGTAACAACTTTCCTAGAAAATAAGCCATCTTTCAATAATCTTTTATTGTTAGACCACACTCCTATTAAAGTTTATAATCTAACCTTGAATCATCAAAGGAAATATCCTTTTGGATTTAATATTTTTTTAGTTAAATCTTAAGTAAACAGTGATTAGAGGTTTAAGTTATGATTTCCAAAGGCATAAATCATTCCCTGTATAAGGAAACTTCAAAAAGTAAAGAAGGAGCTTAAACAACTCAATCTCAAGAGGTTTCAGAACACTCAACATATTGTTATTAAAGATAAGGAAAAGTTAATCTGGGCTAAAAATAACCTCTACTAATCACCAATAGAAGTAGCCAAAAAAGATGAAGAAAAAGTTGATGTTTATAACTATATTCAGGTAGTAGAAGTGAATCTTTCCCTATTAAAGTAAAGATTAAGAATACAGTAATTTAAAGATGGAGATAGAAACTTTTGCTTCTTTCAAAAATATGTTATCTCATGGAGAATTACAACAAAATTTTTTCGCTTTAGAAGAAAATGGATATCAAACTCAATCTTAGGATCACCAGGCTCTTCTCTCTCTCCTCTTTTTTTCTCTAACTTCTCTCTATAAATTTCCACCACTGCCCTTGCTTTCTACTTATTTGGGAAATTTGATTTCCCTCGTTCACCTGGCCCCTCTACCCTAAACAACGGTGGATAAAACTTTTGTCTCGATAGATGGCCCTCCTTCGTCGAAAATGGAGATGGTGAATCCTCCCTCTCTAAAGATGAATTTCCAGCTATCTCTACGGAAGTCCATAAGGGTTCCCCGATTTGACAACAAATCATATCCCCAGTAGTTGAGGGGGACAATATGCCATCTACTCAACTTAAAGGGGCCTAGCGACAGTTGATTCAAAACCAGTAGGACAAGGGAGCTCTTCACTTTTATCAAAATGCTCTAAAGGATGAGATGGTTACTCCACCGATCAAACTTGCAAAAACTGGAGCAAAAGCATGGTCGTCAACATTGGTCGGCTTTTTCTAGTCCAAAAGACCAATCTTCCTTACAATAAACTCTTAGGTCAAGGCTAGGTGGGGAAAAAGGGGGCTAAAAAAGGTTTTGCTACATGAAGATGGCACGATCTTATTTAAATTTTCTAATGATTATTGCTTATCAGAAATCGTAGAGTAAGGTTTGTGACACTTTGGAGACCAACGTTTTTGTAGAAATGGAGGCCTAGTATAGACATGGATAGAAATCTGATTGATGTTATCCCTATGTGGGTTTAATTCCACAACTTACTGATGGAGTTCTGGACAGTAACGGGTATGAGTTTCTTGGCTAGCTCTCTCGGTAACTCAATATTTATGGATTCACATACTACATCTATAGAAAGGATAGGTTATGCGAAGTTAGGTATTGAAATTCCCCAAGTCTACATCATCACCTAATAGCCTTCCAATTCTTAGGCTAGGAGATAACGGGGAGTTGGAGAAAGTTGTTATTCTAATTAGTTACACTACAACAAATCAATAGAATTTGTGATGTTTTTTTAAAAAAAGTCACAAATTGTTTAGAATTTTTGTTACGTTTTTAAAAACGTCACGAAAAGATTCTATTTTTTACGACGTTTTATATAAACGTCACAAATTTGTTGTACCTTTTGCAAGGTTTTAGCATCAAAACGTTGCAAATTAAAAATATAAAGTTATCAAATTGGTATTTAATTACTCTTTAAAGTTGCAAATAGAAATATCAGAGAGTACTATAGAAAAGGGGTTAGGGTTATTGGCATCGAGGAATCCTTACGAATCGTCTCTTCCTTCGCTCCATTTTCTCCAACTCTCATCGTCAGTCATCAAAAATTGCTGCTGCCGTTGCAGCACCCGAGCCCACCCCAGATCTTCCACCTAGAATCCCAGTGGTCGGCACACGTGTCCACTTCCCTAACCCTAATGATGCGATCGAGGTTTTTGTGGGTGGGTATCTTGTCAAAATTCCCAAGGGCTTCACATCTTCCAAGCGTGCGAGGTCGCTGGCGTCGACATTCCTTGATTCTGCTACTATAGTCGCCTTTCCATCGCCGACAACTATTGTATGTGTCTCGTCGAAGTCAAGAAGTCTCCTAAGCGCATGGCTTCTTGTGCCATTCTTGCTCACTCATTCCAATTGAAGAGCGATGTAAGATGCTTAGAATACGCTAATGTTGCTTCAATGTCATCTTCGTTTTTTTCTGTCGATTTTTTGGTTGAGGTTTCTTTAGTAACTCACACTATGTATAATTTACCTTTTGAGTTTGATTCAATTTGCTTATTTACTTGAGGATTTTCACTTTTTTTAGGAATGAAGATTAAAACTGATACACCCATCACAAAGAAGGCACGCGAAGGTGTGATGGAGTTTCTGCTCATGAATCATCCAGTTGATTGTCCAATATGTGACGTTGGGGGTTCTTCGAATGACAAACTCAATCTCTTCTTCTTATAACATTGCAGAACAAAGAGGGCGAGTCATTTCTCTGCAAAAACTTATTAGGTGAATGGTTATGTTTCTATTATTCAATAAAGCATGATTTAACTTGTTCCATAGCCTAGCATTTTGGATAGCCTACGTCCCTAACATTTCTTTCAGTTCAGTACTGGTTTCTCTTACACTGATGCAAAACTTTGACATTTCTCATATACTGTAAACAATAAATGGAGCAAATAAAACTGAAGTGGTGATGTAAAAAAGATTTGGTGGTTGCTCTATAAAAAGGCTAGAACAAATTTGGGGTCAACTTTTTCCGCTTTATATAATACCATTGACTCATTGTATATGCCTTTATTGAGACAGTATTTGATAAGTAGTAGGTGTAGATGAATCTAACAATATCAATTCTATATTAGGAAGGAGAAAATTGAAAGAAAAATCAATTTATAGGTAAATGTTAACAGAATAAAAAAAACTATAAAATGGGAAAAAGCTAAATTGGTGGAGCAGTCGTATAATTGGGAGGTTTGTTTTGCTAGAAAACCTCATCATAGCAATTCGCGACCTTAGATTTAACATGACCATATATATGTAATACAAATCTCCTTACTTTGTGCGCTTTCTTTTCGAATTACATGTTTTATCTCATTTTTTGTTTCTCCTCCAAAGCTTGGAGAACGAATTAGGTTTTACGGTAATCTAATTTTGTTTACTTATTTCTCTGTTTTTCCTTTCTTTTATTTTTATGATGGTGATAAATAAATGAGTAGCAAAAGCTTAATAAATATATTATCATAAAGAAAGTGAATTTGGTAAGGAATAGAAGGATTGGAAGGGATGATGCAGAGGCTACTGAAAGGAAGGAATAACAGAGGGAAACGTATTCAGCTATCTGAAAATGAAATCCGTCAGCTTTGTGCCACTGCCGAACAACTCTTCCTCTCTCAGCCTATTCTTCTTCAGTTAGAAGCTCCCATGAGTCCAATCTCTTCCTTGTTATTTTTTTCTTTCTGCACATAATACATACCTAAAAACACTCAGATTTATTGGTTTAGTTATTCAGATTTTGATGATGTGAATAGGAATCGCAAGTTCCAATGAATCACTTTGATTTTGGGTTTAAATTAGCTCTATTGAATATCATATTGTTCAGTGTGTAATATAAGTTGTTGGTGAATTTTGAGGATTTGGTATGGTGAATCAACAGGTGATATTCTCAAATGAACTAAGAATACAATACATACTAGGAGAAATTTGTTTAGACATACATCCTACACTTGCTTCAATAGGACTATGGTTGCCTTGATAAGTATTGGTTATTGCTATTTGGGTAATCAATTTTGGCTATCTTTTGTTTAACTCTTGGTCTTAATTAGAATGATATTGTAGTTGATTAAAGGTTCATTCTTGGAGAGATGTGTAATAATGCTGATAGCTAAATGACGCAAGACTTCTGAATTTCGTTCAACTGGAAGCAACGCTTCAATTAAATAATGATGAGTGGTTACTGACGTTGAATATTTTTTTTAATTTCCATGTATTGGGATATGCCAATAGATTAAGATTGGTACTGAAATTCTTGCTTTTGATGCATAACACAATTTGAAATCAGGTTTGCTCTAAGCAATTTGCTATTTGCAAGGAGAGAGACTTCAAACGTATGACTAAAGGTCTTGGTTAGATACCTAGAAAGTTTCTATCAGGATGTAAAACTAGATCCACATGCTTATATTTTTCTAATTTTTGAGTTTTTTCTGCAGAGTGAGGGGAGGAGTGGATGGTATTAATTGCACGCCTCTTCTAGGAAGGATAATTTATACATCACATCTATTTTGGTTTTAGCTTCCAAAGCCTAAATCTCCTACGAAATGGGAACAGTTTGCCAAAGCCAAAGGTATTGATTTAACTATCATGTGCAATGTAGCTGGGCAATATTGAGTATATTGGAAGACATGTCTCATGTTCATTAAATGTTTGTACTTGTTGAGCAATGGACTTTATGTGTACCATTTGTCTAATTTTTGTCTAGAACAACCATGTTTTTAGTCCTTTGACTTGATGCTTTTTCCTTATTGAAGCCTCTAATCATTAATTTAGTTGCTCCACATTAAGACTTTTGTTAACGTTCTTAACAAAATCATATGTAATCAATTTATGAGTTCCTTAGATTTTTATTGATTTAAAACATTCCCGTCGAGCATTCTCAAAATTATATACAATCCTTCACCCTCTACATCTGTGAAGATTATTATCTTAAAAAGTGGCCAAACTCTGATGACTGAAGCCTTCATATTCTCTGGATGTATCCAAGTGGTTTCCAACATTGAAGTTGTTTTCCTTTCAGGTTCACCACGA
>JANIJH010000006.1:47022509-47032949 GCA_024520975.1 Erythroxylum areolatum | reverse complement strand
CAAACTCACCCAACATTGCAATATATTTTTCAGGACCGCGTTAGTTGACTCCTAGCTCCAGAGTTAGAGACTGTCTCTGCCGTGTAGATCGTTTCGGCAAGAGAAGTGATGGCGCAGAGGTGGGTCAGCTGGGACCTTTTTGGGGATGACCTAGTTATGGGTTGGTTTATTTCTTTTGAGTATTGTATGGACAGTGATTATGGACAGAATTGTGTACTTTTGGATTCTAAGAATGAATGAAAAGTGTTTTTGGTTTTCAGAAATTTAGTGATGTTTATATTGATGCCATGTGGATTTCAGTTGGGTTGCTCAATAGTGCACCCTTATCATAGGATATGAGTCGGTACGACCTACGGGCGTCCCGACGTATACCCTACGGTAAGGGGGCGCTACATATACCCCTGCACTTCAACCCTCCAACTACTACTGATAATATCCATAAAACCCTCTATTTGCATGACTCTATTAAAGAACTGAAAAAGGGCACCAGTGTGGCACTAGTCTGTTATCTTCTGGATAATCATATACGAATGATCCGAAAATTAATTCTCACCAAAATTGGATCTAAAGTGATCATAAGGATAATTAACTCATAATTAAGATTTCTTTTTAATTGCTTATTAACCTGATGTTTGTAAGTCTATTAAGGTAACAACTCTCGTTATGTAACTTAACCCAAATAACTTGATTAAATCTCTCGATTCAAATTAAGTATGAGCACAACAAATATCACAAAGCAGTAATATATTGAGTTCAAAAAAGTAAAAGTTATACAAAACAATTAGAGAATAAACCCTAAAACAGATTTAGAATTCTATAATCATGTTCAAAACATAACTATTCAGATTTGGAATACAAAGAAATAGAATAGAATAAAGAAAAGATAATGAAATCAACTTGAAGCCTTGATTTGGAAAATCTAGAAAATTGTGGTTAATCTCTGTTTCCACTTTTGATCTTCTTATTTGTGATAGTGCAACCCTCATTTTTGTTGTTTTCTTTCTTCTTGTGGTGTCTCCACCAACTCTACGATCTACCTCACCTTTATATAGCCTTCACAATATCCTATTATAGCAAAAAACTAGGTTTTCTAGAGCATACATGGTCACTTACACGATCTTGTAGGTGACTGTGTATCTTCAAAAAACTCTCAATCGTGACTTTACACAATCATAGTGGGCACAGGCACATACACAAGTATGTATCTTTATACGGGCATAAATAGTGTCTTCAAAGCTTTACATGTTTACAATGACTTACACGGTCATTATATCGTGACATAGAATGGAAGAATTGAAGCAACCTTAGACTTTCACCCAATTCTTCTCCTTTTTGTCAATAAAGGAATTATCACCTAAAAACATAGTTAAAGTAGAATAAGTGCCATAAATACCATATGATTCTCAAATAACAAGCAAAACATAGTAAATATAATATAGTCAATTAATTATTTATCAAACATCACCATACTTAAATCTTTCCTTGTCCCCAAGCAAAACTAAATTCACAAAACAAACAAAACACTCAAACAGATAAACACATAATCATGCAACATTACAATAATGGTCTAATGATATCAAATCTCATTGAAATAACTTAACCTCAAACATCAACCAAAAAAAAGTTTCAACACACAAACTTTCAAGTACTTTGATTTGAATACACATATCAATCAAAATATTGACACCCTATTTATGCACCTATGACACTTGTAAGCATGCACTTATTATTATTGATCAATTAAAGAGATAAACTATCACTAAGTATCCTTTCATGAAAATTCTTGCTATTATAAAAGAAAAGTAAGTTTAATTTTATTGCTAGAACCATCTTTTTATATTTTCTTTAATGGTCACCTAATCTTTTGACATGAAGACAAACTCCATGTCATAAATATCACCCAGTTACTCAGTTAGGTTTCGTTTTTTATTCAGCTTGTTTAGAGTGTCATTCTAGCATTTTGATATGAAGAAAATATTTTATCATAAATACCCTCAGTTACTCAGCTATATCACAACTCTCAATTGGCTACTAGCTTTATTCTTAACTCAATTTCCTTAAAAAAGGGCAATTTATTTAACACATATTTTTTCAATTTCTTAGCCTACCTCATTTCTTCTTAATTAATCACTCTCGTGAAAGGTTGCTAATGATGGCTACCAATTTAAATTATTGTAATTATATATCCAAATAAATGTTGTAAAGTGAAAGAATATGTGTCATATCCTAATTAACATGTATATTCATTCCAAAGACACTTAAAAGACAAACTTCACAAGCTAATATGCCTTCACAATTTTAATGACCATGTTCAAAGGTAAGCCAATTTTGCTCAATTTATGTCATCAACACATTCACACAATGCAACATAATGCAACAAAAATATACCAATGCTATCATGAGAAAACTAATACCATGCAAATGCAAATTCACACACAAATGATATGCAAGTCTATATATGTCCCCACATTGGAACAACATTGTCCTCAATGTGGAATCCACATAAAAACATAACTGAAAACAATAAATATAGAGAATAAAATAAAATAAAAAGAATAAAAGGGCAAAAATACTTATAGGTATTGTGGTGGTGATAGCATCATAGATTAAATTTGGATACACCTCATATCATAAAAAGAAATTTGGATACACTTCATATCATAAACATCCATCCACTCAACTTTCTACAAAATACACACAAAACATAAAAATAATAAAGCACTATCAAACATGAAAATACAAAAAACCTAACTTCACAAAACGTGTTAATTTTAAGGTCACTAGCTTGACCATTTTACTACCATTATTTTAATCAAATCCTCTTTTAGATGTTAAGGTCCTATGCATCATAATAAAATAAAATGAAAGATATCCTAATTCTTAGGTTGCCTCCGAAGTAATCCTTATTTAACGTTGTTAGCTTGATATACCCTTCCTATTTACCCTCAACTTGGGTCTATAATTAGTCCCTTGCTTCCACCTTTTTCTCTAAATGGTAGTTTAGGAGCCTATGAATAAGCCACATATTGTAAGATAATAATAAAAACATAATGTATCAAATTAATAAATCTAATTGACTCCATTAATGTCGTTCTCGATAACAAAATGTTAATAAAATAAGGAATAATAAAAATCCTTGAATCTTCAGTTGATTCATACAATTGATCTTATAAGAAGTGGGAATTATATATACTTAAGTTGACTACTAATAATTCATCAATAGTTTCCTTACTTAGCTCCTCTTCTTTTTCTTCCTCAATCACCTTTTTCCAATCTTCTACTTTTGCTTTTTGGATAAGGGCTCCCTCCTTTCCTTCAACCTCTATTTTCTTTCTTGTTTATTCTTCATCTTCTGTTGTTGTAAAGATTCAGCTCCAAGCTCCTTGATACGACATAAGAAATACTCCACTATGAATTATAAGTATTCTTATATGGTGTATTCTGAGGCCAGTTTTGCATACAATATGGATGCTCCCACATATATTTTGGTGCTTGACATTCATGATTTGTAATGGTTATCCGCACAAATATCACAACATAACATGGATATCTGTTGGGCTTTCATGTTACGTAAGAGACTCGTCACACTCGTTATTGACAATGCATTGGCAAGTTGCCTAACTTGAACTTCCAAGTTATGAATGGAAAAGGAGTGGTTCTTCATTATTTGATCAAATTTGGCTTCCATCATCTTTTGACTTTCAACTTGGCTATTGAACTTGGAGCTGAGCATGTCCATTAAATATTCCATCTTTGACCCCAATAAACCTTATCTTGTTGGAATCTTGGTGGGCCTTGAGCTCTCATTTGATTCCCTACATTGTAAGACCAAGAAAATTTGGGGTGATTTGTTCACCCAGGATGATAAGTATTAGAATAGGGATTATTACCTCCTTGACCATGCTGTGCTCCTACAAAGTTGAGTTATTCCATATTGTTGTTTTCCACTAAGAAACAATCAGCAGAGGCATAACTTTCTTGTTCACATAGTTCACATTCTTGCTGAATTGCCTTGAATGGGCTAGAAGATGTGACTTTCATGATGTTCAATTGTTCCTTAAGGATCTTGTGTGCATGCCTTGCAATCACACAAGAAAAAAGTATCAAATCCTTTAAATCAAAAGAATTCAATTAGATAAGATGCTAAAATTGTAATCCCCACGACAATGACACTAAAATTTTGTTGATAGTTTTAATTGAAAAACTTTTAATACTGTAATTATACATATTGTAACTTATAATATAAAAGATATTGTTATCGCAAGGATTGAATATAGTCACCTAACAATTTGAATAACATTTTGTCTAAGGTAATAAAAGATTGAATATTGAAAATTAAAGTAAACTAATAAACTTTATAACTAAACAAATAAAAGATAACAATAAAATTGAAGTTACTTAATAGTGAAAACTTAGGAGTTATTCTATCCTTATTTTGTCTTTCCTTCACTTTGTGAATTCAACTATAATTGATTCTAGATATCCAAAAGTTTTGATTACCTTCTCTCAAGATCTGTTCAAGTAATCCCAATTGAAATAGATAAAAATTGAGTTGCAATCTCTCGATCTCTCAAAACTACTCCTAACTACTCAATTGGATTTGAAGCAATCCTAAGGATAATTAACTTACATCTCTCGATTCAAATCAAGTATGAGCATAACAAATATCACAAAGTAGTGATATATTAAATTCAATTAGGTAAAAGTTATACAAAACAATTAAAGAATAAACTTTAAAATAGATTTAGCAATCTATAATCATGCTCAAAACATAACTATTCATATTTGGCATATAAGCCAATGGAATAGAATAAAGATAAGATAATGAAATTAGCTCAAACCCTAGATTTGAAAATTTTGAAAAGTTGGAGTTGATCTTGAAATTTCTGGCATTGATCTTATTTGTGATATGAAACCCTTCTTTTTGGTATTTTCTTTCTTCTTTTTGTGTCTTTAGTGACTCTGGGTCTACTTACCCTTTGTATAGCCTTCATAATATCCTTTTATAGTAAAAAAAGGTTTCATTTTAATTTTTCTGTTGTAGTTTTTAGTTTTTATTTTCAGTTTTTCTTTTAAATAAAAACAAGTTTTTATTTGATTGATAACCTCAATTTAATTATATTTTTATTAGGGATAATAATTACATATTAGATAAAACATAACGACAATTATCTTTAATTATTGCTGATAATATTTATATATTAGATAAAACTTAAAAGTCGAATTGTTTTTGTTAAAGGTTACATTAAATTTTGAATTAATATTATACAATTAAATAAATTAACCTTTTAATCTAATATGATATGAGTGACTGAGCGGAGCCCCCAAAGTCCAAACCGGAGATACGTTAGAGCATATGTATTTAACTAAAAATAAAACATTAATGTGTAACAATATTTTTAATGAATGACTCATTTTTCATATTGAATGTGTTATATTAATTGAGTTTTGTTTTATACAAAATATTCCATATCTAATAATGGAGGTGTGTGACTTCATTTTAAGAGAAAAACTATTACCTGAACAGATTTTAAAGTAGGGTGAAAACGATAAAAACTAAGGGGCTGTTTGTTTTTGTTTTTTTCCTACTTTTTGTTGTCATTTTTGTAAAAAGAAAAACAGTTAAGTAAAACGTGTTTGGCTTACTCTGTTACGATTTTTTGTTTCTAAAAATAAAAAATCACAACGGTTTTATAGAAACTAGAAAACATCGTTTCTCTGAATTTTGACAATATGTTTTCTTCGACAAAAAGCTAAAATATCCCTGCTTTCTATCTCAATTAATAATAATAATAATAATAATAAAGTACAAAATTTATAATAATAATAATAATAATAATAATAATACTAATAAGATAATTAATTTGGTATAATAAAATTAATAATAAAATAATATTATTAAAAATATTAAAAATAGAAAATAGAAAATTTATAACAATAATTAATAATAATAATAACAATAATTAATAACAATAAATAATAATAATAATATATATATATATATAAATAAATTAATAACTTAATAATAATAATAATAATAATGAGTTTAGTAATATAATTAAGATAAAAAATTGATAAATTTAATAATAAGTAGAAAATTTAACAATATTCAATAATAATAAAAATAACAAGATTTTGTTGGGGGAGAGGTATTTCTGGAAGTTGTTTATTTATTTTCTTTCTGTCACAGGGATAAGAAATCTTGTACTCCGGTTTTGAAAGGAACAAAAAATTTATGTTTCTGTGATTTAGAGTTAGAACAAAAATAAGTTGAGTCAGCAACCAAATACTGTGAGGTACAAGATTTTTGTGTTTTGTTATTTGTCTCTACCAATAAATATAGTAACCATATACAAGGTTAATGCTATTTAATGTAGCAGAGACTTTATCCTTTTTCACTTCTTATCTTCGTGTCTTTAGCACGGAGCCTATCTTCTTATAAAGCTCAGTCTTCACTTTTCTTCACATCATTCCATGTTATTTAATGTAACACTTTATCTAAGTCTTTTCTCCACGTCATGACAGAGGTTTTATCAAAGGTGAAGCCTAATCTTTACCTGATTTATTGTTTTCATAATAATTTTAAGTTATTAGAACAGCTTAAACTATGACTTCAAAGCCTTTTCTACATCAAATGATGTCAAGATTAGCAAACTTAAATATTAAATTTGATATATATTAAAAAAATAAAAATATGATAATAGAATCAAACATTTTTTTAGTTTTTTTATTAGAAATCTTAATCAAATAGATTTTTGTTTTCAATTTTTATATTACAAATCTTAACTAAATAAATTTTTGTTAAAAAAACAGAAACTAAAAATAAAAAAGAGAAACCAGAAAAAACACGGAGTTAAACGCCCTAAAAATACAGGTTCGTTCGAATTCACCTAAAAGTACAGTGACAAAATTTGCCTTGCTCTTGTAGGTTCTGTTCCACTCTTTCTAATAGCCAAATTTCAAGATTTGAAGAAGAAGAAGAAGAAGAAGAGCAACCGAGGATAATGACCTTTGTCTATCAATCCAACGATCAAGACAAACCCTTGACCACATTTTAAACGTAAAACATTGCCGTAGTTTATTTTATATAAAGATATTTTGCAACTAATTCAATTCACAATCCCGGGAAGATGAGAACTCGAAAGCATCGATCTCCGTCTCCGGAGCACCCGGACAGCGCTGGAAAAAATAAACGCAACCATTTCCACGACGCTTCCGAACAAAACGCTCGAGAATTTCACAAGAAGAGGCGAAACTTAAACTTAGCTTTCGAAACCGAAACCTCTCCTCTTGCTCCACTCACAAACCCTCCAAGTCTGCGCATTTCGAACAGGTTTCAACAAATTCAATCATCATGTTCTCGAAAACGACATGCTAAGGATCATCATAGCAGACGTTCGAGTAGTTCCAAGTGTAAACGCAAGTGGGTTTTCTCCTCTAGTGATGCGTGTGCTTATAAAGGTATAAAAATCTGATCCTATTCAAAGTTAAAGGTGGTCAATGTTGTTGACTGGTTTGTTGCTTTGTTTGGCAGATAAACTTGTGGTTGTTTCTTATAACATATTGGGTGTTGAAAATGCATCCAAGCATCAGGATTTGTATTATAGGGTTCCCCCCAAGTACTTGGAGTGGAATCGGCGAAAGAAGCTTATATGTGAGGAGTTAGCACATTACAATGCCGGCATTCTTTGCTTTCAGGCATGTTGAGATAGTGTTATTTTTTTCGTTGCATTTTAGTTCTTAAAGAAATTTATCAACTTTTTTTATGGCTGAGATAATGTCGTAGATTGTTATAAAGGGGAAATTTTGTTAAGCCTGTAGTTCACTCTTTTGGCTGCAGGAGGTTGACCGGTTTAGTGATTTAAATGTTCTCCTTCGGAAGGATGGATTTAGAGGTGTTTATAAGGTAATCTGTGCTCTGTTACGGATGCTACTTTAACCATTATGTCATTACTTAGCTTTGTTTTAATCTAGTCTCTATATTATCAAAGGCTCGAACAGGTGAAGCATGCGATGGCTGTGCCATATTTTGGAAAGAAAATCTGTAAGCTTGCTATACATGAAACTTGACGCTTGATTATTTTATTGATGTCAATTTTATTCGTACCTAAATCCGCTGCTAATGACTTTTGACTATGATATATTTCTTTTTGTCAACCTAGAGCTTACTATTGCATTCCTCCTCTCTCCCTCTCTCTCTCTCTAATCATTCAGAGAAGGTGTCATAAGTAAACTCATTCTGTTTCTTGGTTTTAAATTGTTTGGTTCAGCATTGTAATCATGGTGAAACCTGAGGCTTAACTCTCTATCCTCAAAATTTTGGTGCTTCTCCCATTCTGTTCATCATGAAAAAGTCATTAGTTTGTTTCTTCACTTGTTTTGTATTCACTCTTGATTTCCAGCTGTTAGCAAGTTGTGTTCTTCTTACAGATTTACACTTTTGCACGAAGAAACTATAGAATTCCAACGTTTTGGCCTTCGTAACAATGTTGCTCAACTTTGTGTTTTACAGGTATGCAATTATTTGGTACTTGTTATGTAACTATTAACTTTGTGTTACTTGGACCTAATTTATAAATTTGCACTAGATCAGGGGTAGACCAATCTATAAATTTGTCGTTTCAATTTCTTATGAACTTTTATAATTTTATTTTGCATCATGTAGATGAGCGAAAGCCAACTGGGATTGGAATTACACAATCAAGAATTAAAGTAAGTGTGAATCTTTATGTCAAAATGAAAAAGAATAGGATTGGGATTACACAATCAA
Source organism: Erythroxylum areolatum (assembly GCA_024520975.1). Classification (NCBI taxonomy): domain Eukaryota; kingdom Viridiplantae; phylum Streptophyta; class Magnoliopsida; order Malpighiales; family Erythroxylaceae; genus Erythroxylum; species Erythroxylum areolatum. The sequence goes on along the minus strand of JANIJH010000006.1, from coordinate 47,024,179 downwards.
GAATTAAAGTAAGTGTGAATCTTTATGCCAAAATGCAAAAGAACAGACATGTAACACCTGAAAATTGTGATTAAAGACAATGCACCTAAATATCACCTTACGTAGTGGACCAGGATATAGGGATAATCCTATATATAGTCAAGCTACTTCTCTTATTTTCTTATTTCCATTTAAGTGCTCTTACTGTATGACATATAAGAATGATCACATCTCCATTAACTTTGTTGAAGAACTTTTACATATATATCTTTTAAATGTATATTTTGCCGACTTTATTATCTGTTAACACTTCAACAAAAATAAGTAATTAATAAGTGGATTGGACTGGGAACATATGACGAATAGGAAGACTTGTAGAAAAATACCCTTTTGCTGAATCCATAACAAAGTTGATAGGACCTATGAAAATAGGTTATGATTGAAATAGTCAAAGAATAAAGTAAAAGGACTGAATGAGAAAAGCGGAATCAGAAGGAATGAAACTTTATGAGATCTAAAGATTGTTTTGCAGTAGCTTATGGCTTTAAATTCCAGAAACATTTACTGAGTTCATATAATGCTATATAACCTTATTGTCTAAGATGCATGTGTTAATTTAACTGAATGGAGGTTTGTTCTTTCAGTTTGCCTCCTGTTGAAGGCCTTGCATAATAGCTTTCTGAGGGGTTGCCTTTAGGTCAGCTCTACTTTTGTTCTTTTCTTTGAACAGTTGAAAATTAAAGTTATTCAAACCTAGAAATGGCCGTCCTTATGAGAGAGGAAAACCTTGTATATGGGCATGTTAACATGAAGCACTTGTAATATGACCATAAAAAATTTAAAGGCCTTCATCCCCAAAACCTTGAAGAGAACCTGAACTTCCTTGCTAAGGCTCTGGGATTTATGCAATAGAAATGGAATGTTATATCTAACAAACATATTGTAGAGCTGATTCATAGAGTTCAATTCTTTCTTTTTGTGCCCAGTGTTGCTTTCATGCTTTGATTTTCCTTATATTTCATACCTGAAATGGCATCATATCTTTGTGATATTCACCCTGATTGTGTTTTTGTTTACCTTAGAAATTGAACGAGTGTATTCCCTATATGATATAGAGTACTATTGCTTTCATGCGTCAGTTTCCTTATGCTTCATATCTGAAATGGCATCGTATCTTTATGATGTTCATCCTGATTATGTTTCTTTTATCTGAGATAGGCTAAGAATGTGTTCCCTATTCTGGGATTTTGAATTTCATCTATATAATCTCAATTTTTTCAGTTTCTTCCTTTTTCTTGTAATCATGGTAAGGTGCTCACTGATATTATGCATACGTGTAGGCCAACATCCAACCATAGTCGAAGCTTAGTGATTGGAAACATACATGTTCTGTTTAACCCTAACCGTGGGGACATCAAACTGGGCCAGGTCTTCACTGTTCCTATATTTTCATACTAGGGAAATTTTTTCTAGAGCACCAGACAATTACATTTTCCCTGAAAAACCAACAGAAAATGAATGTTTTGGATGACATCAATAGCTGCAATATCCTGATCAATGTAAAGTTCCATGTAGGTTCAACTATTTCTCAAGAATGCTTACAAACTATCTCAGCAATGGGGCAACATTCCTGTCATAATTGGTGGTGATCTTAATAGCCTTCCACAGGTGAGGCCTGACAATGCCATTCT
>JANIJH010000006.1:47008753-47022409 GCA_024520975.1 Erythroxylum areolatum | reverse complement strand
CAATGGGGCAACATTCCTGTCATAATTGGTGGTGATCTTAATAGCCTTCCACAGGTGAGGCCTGACAATGCCATTCTTATTGCGTTCTGCAGATTATATTTATGCCGTTTCATTATACTCAACTTGAATTTCTATTTGGAAGAGTGCCGTGTACCAGTTTCTGGCATCATCTGAGGTGAGCTTTGATAACTAGAAAACATAAAGGTCTTTTTTCTTTCCTCAACCATTTTCTTTTGTTGACTTGTATTTCCTTTGCTTTCAATTTCATGTTGGCAGTTAGACATCTTACAATACGACCGCAGACATATATCTGGGAAGCCTAAATATTCACTACACAGCAAAGACAAGAATTTCTCCAGGTTAAGAAACCTGAGAATTTTGTTTCTTCCTTGTAATTATAACGCATATCTGTGGAGACCATTAAAATTCATGAGCATTGGCTCCGTTGTGATTGTATGCTGAAAGGAAAATTCAATTAAAATTGTGGTTAGCATATGGGAAAAGAAAAGAGGTTTTCTTGAAAGATTAAACGAATATGTCCAATGTATGACAACCTATATTCTTTCAAGGATCATGAAAATGTACTTGATGGATGGTACTTCTAGTGTTTCTTTTTCCTTTTAAATAATCGGCTAAGGTGTAAAATGACAAGGAAATGATGATGTCTTATATGCAGTGATTATAATTCTAAGTCACGAATGTTGCTACATAGATGGAGTAATGAGGAAATAAGACTTGCTTCTGGCAGTGAAGGCATCACCCAACTTCAGCACCAATTAAAGCTTTCTAGTGCGTACTTGGGAGTTCCTGTAAGTCCCAGATTGTACTTTGACCTATATTTCTTAATCCCAGCAAGAGTAGCTGCCGCATTTTTGTGACACTTTTGATGGCCAGTTTCGATACATGTTAATGAGTACAAAGGCTTTATCTTATCAGTTAGTTGCAACAAAGTTTTCTAACAGACTTTGATGATTGGGGTTATTTATCATTCGTGCACAATTAGTCCTGTTGTTAGGATAAAGTGAAATTTATATGTTATATCCTATTAGTATCTTCTAATATATATCAATAAATTCAGGGGAGCCACAGATCAAGAGATAGTTGTGGGGAACCCTTGGCAACATCATATCACTCCAAATTTCTGGGAACTGTTGATTACATATGGTAATCCAATTGGGTTTTGATGTGCCTTATTCATATTTCTTCTTTTTACGTTACCAATTTTTTATTGGTTTGATGCAGGCACACAAGGGAACTAGTTCCCGTCAGAGTTCTTGAAACCTTACCCATTGATGTTTTGAGAAGAAGTGTGGGGCTTCCCAATGAGGTAACTTGTATTACAAATGCAATTTGAAGTTCACATTCTGTAGAAGCAAAAATGATTTACTTTGGTGTTTTCATTTGGTTTTTTCCGTCATGAATACTTCTTTGTTTGCACAACTTTCTGCCTGGTTGGACTTAGTTACAGGATTGGTAAGAGTAGTGGCAAAAGTGAATAAAATTCATAATTCACTCAATAATGTGGTAATCTGCTGCGAAATTGTGTTTCTCTCTCAAAAAATATTTGTTGAAATGAGTTGACACTTATGGTCCAATGGATCTGGGCGTGCTAATTTTGCAGATATGGGGAAGTGATCATCTTGCCCTTGCATGTGAGCTGGCTTTTATAGATGATGGCGATCAGAAGTGACACTAGGTTGGTTACATGTAAATCCTACAAGAGCTAAGATTCATAAACTTGGAATGTCATCCATAGGCAGCTGACTTCATCGGAGAAACGAGGATAGGGCGTCGATACATAGAGAGAAAGGGGACATAAATTGGGAAATTAGAGATTGAATCCCTAATTATCTAATTTAAGGATTGAAAAAGATGTTGGGAAACTGTGGTGATCCCTCTCAACACTCAAAAAGAAGACAGGAGTTAAGACAGTATTGAAATGTCCATAATATTAAGATCATTGAATGTTATGAATATATTTAATAATATAGGGAATGTGTGATATAATTTACTGCGGAAGAGAATTGATGAGAATGGAGAATATAAGCACGTAAAATGGTTTTGATTTTCTTCATCTGTCAGCTAACCACACTAAGTTGACATATTTGTATTGTTGTTTGTGTGAAGTCAATTTGCTTGCATCAAGATAAAGGATTTGAGTGTGGAAATTTGAAATAAGGAAACAAAAATAAGCATTGTTTATTTGAAAGCATGACAAAACTTTCATTCATCGAACTCATGTGGTGCTTCCTTCATTGGTCTCCATCACACATTACAGTTGCATGTCAAGTGACTTGATAAGTCGATTGATTGTTTACTATAAAATTTTATTATAAAGACAAATAGGCCGCCAATCACTCAAAGCTTCACTTTCTTACGATTCTAGGCTAACAAAATAAACCTTCTGATATGGATATTATAACACACGTTAGTGTTGGATTACCCCTGACAAACATATAAACATAGTCCAAACCAAGCACATAACCCTTTAGAACTATGACCAATACATTTACTTGAGATCTCATTTGTTTCTTGTTTTAGAAAAGGATATGAATAACTTTATTAAAGGAGGCTCAGTTAAGGCACCTGATACAATCTCAGCTAAGGAGACCAGATGTAGCTCAGAGATACAAAACTAGCATTATCGTACTTTGGGTGGATCTGAAACTATATTATAGTGTTGTAAGCTCCTATAATTTTCATAAGTCATTACTTATGCTTGAAGAAATGCCGTTTGTGATGAATATTTGTCTAATCTTTTGAAGAGTGAGCCGAATGAAAAGTTAAAGAGTAAACCCCATGGCTTATTACAAGTTTAAAGACCATCAAATCAGCTTTGAAAGTGAATCAAACTTGCTCTATCCATGAAATAAAACCTAACCACAAGAGTGTAATAGAAGAAAGCTTGCACAAACTGAGAGAATAACTTTAGAAAGCTAATGAGAAGCTACAATTATAAAGAAGATGATTAATTTTTTCCATGGATTGATGACAGCGCACGTAATTCGAGTTGGACCTAATGCCTCTAAACTAGTCCATAATTGATAAGTTATCCATAATATCGAACCAAACATTGAAATAATCTTTGGGGGACCTATTGGTGAACCAAATAAGATTCCACCTTGAAACTTAATTACCAGAAGGCTTAATGAGGTTCATACAAGGCTTATTAGTGAAGATTTTTGACGTGATATATCTATTCCAGTTGACCTCCATGGATGAACAAAGGTTATAAGCAGGTGTATGACTCATTAAATCTATAAGGCCTCTATATCTTCTACGCTATGTTTCATTGATAATCACTTTGTTAACCTTAGCATTTGGAAGAATGTGCAACTTTAAATGGTCCATTTCTGAGACTATGTGGAAAACGCCTAAGTTGTTCCAATGATCATATCAGAACTAGGTTTTAATATCATTTCCTATTTTGAACTTGATACCATAATTCATGATGTTCCTTATTGTGAGTATTTGGTTGAAAGACCATGAATTCCATTACCTTAACTGAATGGACCATAAGCTTTAATACTTTACGACTTATATGTGCACCTACTTCATCCAAATTGACTGAGGTTTAGTGAATAATTTCCACGTAACCTAAATTGAATGAGGGTTAGTAAATAATTTTCATATCTTCCTGGCAAGAAGCATTTTGTTTGTGCTCCTAGTCAAGGTAACTCCTAAGCCCCCTTCTTGCTTAGGCAGACTATAGTCCATCTAACGTATGCCCCGTGGTAGTTATCAACTAACTTTTTTGGTAGGAAAAGATGCAAGATTCAGTGTACATTCATGTTAAATAAAACTGAGTTGATGAGCTAAAGCCTTCCAACATAAGAGAGGAGCCTATTGTTTTAATGCTTATCCTCTTTTTGATCATCAAACAATGGTTGGCAATCTATAAAAGTTACTTTCTTGTCAAAAATGGGAATTCTAAGATATTTAAAAAGCATTTCCTTCTAGTTAAGACTTGATATTCTTGTAAATAATTTAGCTTGAATAGATGAATCTAATGAGATATAAACAACTCCTTTGTTTATTTATTGTGAGGCTTAAGAGTAAGCTAAAGAGGAATAAAGACTCCATTAGTAACTATATTAAAGTGAGGTCTACACAACTAAACAATAATAAGTCATTAACAAAAGTTAGATTTAAGAGATTTAGCTTCTTACATCTATAATAAAACTTGAAGCCTTATGATTGGTTTATCCTAGATGAGATCAACTTGATAAGTACCTCTATCAAAATTGTAAATAAGTATGGATCACCTTGTTTAATATCATTAGCTCATTTGAAAGGAGTAGGACCTCTATTAATTAAGCTAGAAAAGGCAGTAAAGCATATGCATCCTTCAATTAAAAAGAAAACAAGCCTAAAAGGTCAAAAGCTTTTAAGAATCTAATATGAAAGATAAACTCATTGATTCAAATGCCTTGTCAAAATTTGAATTCAATAAACAACTTCTCAAAGCATTTTTAGCTTGGTATCTCTTAGAAAGCTCCTAAGTAAGAAGCAAGTTATCTCTGATGCTCTGATATCTGATGAATGCACCGTAACTAATATTGGTAGAGATCTTAGCACTAATTTGAGCTAGTTGATTAGCAATTTGGAAACTATTTTATAAGCAATGTTGTAGCACAAGATAGGTCTATACTAAAATAGAGAGCTTAGGTTTTGTTTCTTATAAACAAAGATCATATAGGTTTTTTAAGCTCCTTAAGTATGACCCCTTAATGAAAATTCTAGAAAATTTTAGTTAATAAGCTACCTATCAAATGCTAGGTTTTGTAGGGAAGAAAAGAATGTTAAAGCCGTCTGATCTAAGGTCATTCTTGGGTTCTAATCGTGGTTTTCCTATGTGTAATTAATAACCTCGATAATGCACAAGTGTACGGGTCGTTAACGTAATACCTAAGATGTCGATCCCATGAAGAGGGATAATCTAATTCTAAAATCTAAGACCAAAAAAATTCACAGTAATTCAAAATGTAACAAAACTAAAGCAAGAACTTAATTTAATCATGCAACTCAATTCCAAGAGTCAATTACAAAAATATTAACAAAATAGCAGTTGCAACACACGCTCAAGAATCAACCTAAAGGAACTATCAATTGAGATAAAGGAAAATTTTTACTTATGTTTAACGCTAACCTAATTGATTATGAATTATTCGATTATTGATCCTAAGGTTGATTACTCTCTCTCGAGTTATAACCATTAACCCTAATTAGATTATGAAAAATTGCAATCTCTCAATAACAATCTATCCAAAACCCTAATTAAATTTGAAGTTGTCCAATAAACTATCGAGAACCTATATGAGATCTCTCTTCACACAATTATCGATTTGATTATTTTCTTGTTCTTATTAAATCACTTAAATCTTATTAAATCACCTAACTCTTATTATCCTAATTTAATTATTTTTCATGCGATTCACCCTTTCATTCTATTACCAAATTATGCAATATATCACATAAATCAATCACAATAAATCCAATAAGCATAAAACAATCAGATTTTATTAAATTAAAGATTAAAAACCCGAAGGTGAGTATAGAATATCTCAACATTCACAATCCTATCATCAAACTGCTATTCCCAATTTTATACAATAATAAAAATAGAAAATAATAAGAAATACGATTCTGAATGGAGACAGAAGGCAACGACATCGGAAAACTCCAAATTTGGGAAGTACATTGATGTCGACTTTTTCTCTGCTTCACTCTTCCTTATTCTCTTTCTCAATCTCTCAACAATTCTCTCTAGGGTTTCTCTCCAAAGTAGCTGATTAAAAAGCTCCTTCTTTCTCTTCTTCTTATTCTATTTATGTTCTTTTGTGTTTAGGGTTGAATTAGGTTTTTCTTAGGGTTCGAAAGGTCTTAAAAATTCCTTAAAAGGTGAAGTTTGGGGGGTGGCTACACATTTGCCCGACACAGGCCATCACCGTGGCCTACATCTAAGCCTTATGTCACGATCGTAGCCTGTTGTGCCACAATTATGGGCTGTTGTTTCGACTCAAATGTCTTCCAAATCTCCTCCGTTCTTTGATATTGACCCTGAAACATTAACAAACATATCAAGATACTTCAAAAATATAATATTTAAGTAAAAAGCTTGTACTAACCCATAAAACACTTAAAACACAAATAATTAACAAACTAACACAATTCCCACTTAAACATATACTAAATGATCAGATTATTGGATAAACACATATCAAACTATGCCTTAAAACACGATGCAATTTACACTCATCAAGTTTTGTAGAGAATAAAGATAGCTTGACATCCTGCTCGCTAGAAGGATTAGTAAGTAGTACCTTTTAGGATGGAGAGTGTCTTTATTATAAAGAGCTTCAAATCTTGTAAAACCCAGGATGAGCGATAAAGGGATCCTAAAAACTTCTTGAAATTGTTAAGAACAATACCTTTAAGCTTATAATGGTTATTGAACATAACTTCATACACTTTAAAAGAATTAATCTAGTTGGAGTTCTTGTGGTGGAGAATGCCATATTAGAATAATATGAGTTCTTACCATCTTGTTTGAGCCAATTAACCTTAGCTCTTTGTCTTAGTAAAGAGTGGTGATTGTTTAAGCTCCTAGAATAAGCTTTAATAAAATCCTTTTTCTTTGGTTCTAATAGAGGGGTCTCTAAGCAATAACTCTACTTAAGCCTAAGGGTTAAGAAATGCTACTCTAGGTTTAATAATTGGTACCTCAGTGTTTCTAAATTCGTTCAAGAATAGGCATTTGAGCTCAATTATCATACTTTAAAGTTCCCTCATCAATTTATATGTTTTATAACCTTTAATATAGACTCCCCTTTCCTTTTGAAACATTTTCTTAAAAACCTCCACAGTTGATTAGAAAGATATTGAATTTGAAAGGAGATTTCTAATGAGAACTAAGCCTACCTCTATATAGGTATAGTTTAAATAAAGGGGTTTATTGAAGAAAGCAAAGATATACTTGAATTTGTAAAGCCAAAAGGGATTCACAAGTTTATGGTCTAACTTTTTCCTTATTATCTAGCTATCCATTTGTCTATTGCTCTAGGTATATAAAGCTTCTTTAGAATTTAAATCAGGGTGAAAGATAAATAATTAAAGAGTCATCATTACTCCTCCTTCTACTTAGTCTTTCCCCATTAGCTTCTTGAGAAAAAAAAAAGTGCTATTGAAATCTCCAACTACTAATCAAGAATGTTTAAAGGATAGCTCCAAATTTCTTAGTTCATTCTATAGTGATCTCCTTTGAAAATCAAAGTTCAAAGCATACACAAAAGTGATCTTAATAACATCATCCTCCAAACATGCTACAAAATGGATAAATTGATCTAGAATGAATAATTGATTAAGGACTGTTATGGTCCAATACTTTAGGGGAAGATTATGGAATCTAACCCATAAGGGGACATGCTTTAGCTTTTTGTCTCATAGGCTTAAACCAGATTGCCATTTAACCAAAAGGAGTAGCTTGCCTTGAATATGATAAGTACCAGTTTCTATAACTCTTTATATTCTACCAATATTTAAAAATCTAATTAATTAAAGCTCATCAATGTTAAAAAGAACACTCTCCAACCTATTCTTCGACTAGCTTCTTAATTCCCAATCTTGTCCTATAAGATTTTTCAAAGAAACCAATAAGTGTGCTTGCCTATTTTATCATACTTTATTGGAGTATGTCAATTAGAGGTGAGACCAAGTGAGTTCCAGTGTGAGAAGACCCGAATGTAGGATTTAGAAACCTTAACTTCTTGGCATAGTTTGAAGCATCAACCACTACTTGGATTTAAATATGCTTCAAAGAAGAGAGAAAGGGGGACAACGCCAATGCAGGTATTGTAGTCACAACATAGGTTGAGAAAGGTTTTGTTTGGAGCATTTAAGGTGCGAGGTGGAGGCTTATATGAAGGAGAGTCATTAATGAAAAGGCCATTAAGAGATAAGGGAGGAGCAACATAGGATTTTTAGGAAATCGAGATGAAATCTTTTCCCAATCACAGTGGAATAATTACAAAACCTTTTCGTATTTTAATTTCCTAAAAACCAAGATCACTTTAATTCTATAAAATAATTAACACATGAATCATAAGAAAGCTCAAATCTTAATTCGTACCTTATTTTGAAGTTTGATCCTTATCTTGTCATATCCCTCAAATCGTTACCAAAATCGATCCATCTTAACCACTGTATTCACATAAATATTCTGCCTCTAAAGGTATTCAAAATAGGTTAAGAAAACTCTATAACTCTTACAAATAGGATTAAACAAGAAGTGCTAGCTCCATAGAACTTAACCTTATTTATAATAGGCTTTGGACATTTTTCGTAAATTAATTGAAATTAAATTCTAATATTAATTAAACTTTAATTAGAATTACAAATAATTATAATTAAATACCAATTATGCTCAAATAAGATCCAATATCTTATATTGATCATTATTTATTAAATATCTCATATTTAGTCATAACTTTTCTCAAACTTTACAATCAAATCCAACTTAATAAAATATATTTGTTCTTTGCAACTCATTCTATATGTGAGACCCATTAGCTTCGTAAATATGTTGACAATGATTGTAAATTATAATTCTAATTCATAATTAGAATTAGAAAATTAGAAATCCTTTTAATTTATTTTTAATTCTCCAATTAAACACTTATAATCATAGGTCAAGAATGGTGTCTAGTAACGCATAAGGACCACTTAAATACTTAGGAATATCAAAATAGTTTTGACTAACCTTTCAATTCATGATTTGTTAATAAAATTAAATCCTTTCATCATACAATATTCCAATTAGACAGAGCATAGAATTAATGTCTACTCATTTTTAGTCTAATTATATTAGTTCTTCGCCATTAGCTATTGATTTAATTAATGATATTTGTAATCTATTTGTAAAACGTGATTCCACCTTAGCCAATGATTTTTTGAATCAGTGCTAATCAAGAAAAACGGAACATTCTCTCTAATTACTTTAGGGTGATGACTCCTATCTTGATCACACAATTATCTCTATATAGTTTATGCTACATCCAATAACTACGAATTAAACAACCATGATAAATAGGTCATAAGTAGTATCAAAATATAACAAACCTTATACAAGATAACTCTGGAGACTTTAATTCAAAAAATTACTTATACAATTATCACAATGAGAATTCCATAGATTATACAAGTAATTTTTTAAATAGATTTTTCATATCAAGATTGTTCAGTGAACTTTTTTCTAGGAAGAATTTATACATTTTTTTAATATATCTTCATACTTTAGTCCATGAGATTGATTACTTCATTTATAAGGAAAAACATAATATGTTCTAGTCTTTTTACGTTCTATTAATGTCTAATATTAATAGAACGATGACTAGGAATAATTTAGGGATAATACATAGATGCAATACGAATATCATAATTATAATCTCAATATAATTTCATTTGTAATATATAATTATCATATAGACTTTATCATATAAATCTAAACATGTACAAGATAAAGAATGTCTTTAAATATTTTGTCATTAAACTACAAATAAAGCGATTAGTTGTAGGGCATAAACCAACATTTCATAGGAGACACAAGAAGAAAGAAGCTTCAAGAACAACCAAAGAAGACCAAAATAAAGTTTGGAGGACATCAAAGGGATATTTCTCAAGTGGAGGAAAGTTTTCCAGCACCTTTCCCCAAAGGGAGATGAACTAGAGAGGAAGAAATCACAAAAATGTCTTGCCTAATTAACTAGCTTATAAAAGAAAATAAATCTGAAATAAACAAGGGTAATTTGGCAAAATAAATAGAAAGAGGGAATAACATAAATAAAAACTCATAAAAGATTTCTTATTTGTTTAATGTTACGTATTTGGTTGTAAAAAACTCAAAGATTTGGACAAATTTGCTTTCTTAAATAATAAAAATTATCAAAATATCCATTTTAATAGAGACTGAGAAAATTTAACATTGCCTATATTCTAATACCAGGACCAATATGATGAAATATAAAAAAAGAAAAAATATCTAGTAGTACATATCATGAAGGATTGTTTAATGTGGATTATGGCTACTAAATTTTTTAATAAAAATAAAGAGTCGAATCTACACTAAAAAATAATATTTATCTTTTTTCTTAATTTGCGATTGTTGTTGTTGTAGTTGATTGAAAATATAATCACAACCTTTTGATATTGTAACTATCAAATTCCCTGTCATTTGATTCTCCTCCTGATTCATTTTCTGGATATTCTACACTTCAGTTGGTGCCTCTCCTTCTACTATGGTACCCTTCTCTTATATTGAAAATCCCTCATTCATCTGCTTCCCTTTTTGATTCTCTTTTCTTTTCCAAACCTAGTCCTCTTCTTTCATCTTTGGTCTTCAGATGTATGTTACTCCTATTAAATCCTCTACAAGTTCCCTTTTCTCATTTAGCTTCATGATTCTAAGAGTATCTGAAAGCTTCCTTGACAAATCAACATCTATACAAACTCTAACAAACCCAATCCTCTTCATTAAACTTGTATTTTCATCTAATCCTAAAGGTTTTCCAATCATACTAGCAATATTACTTATACCTTCTGCAGACCAATATTTTAAAGGAACCTTGTAAATATTCACCCATAAGGGAATTGAATCAAGCTTGCTCTTATCCAAGGTAACTCTAGGTTGTCATTTCCTTATAAGAATTGGATGCCCCGTTATGTGCCATGGCCCTGCTTCCAATACTTTTTGTGCATTTCTTCTGAGTTGAATTTGAAAAAAAAAGTTTATCTTCGTTTACCATAGTATTCACCAACCCCTTATTCCTTCATGCAATATTCGCCCACTTACAAACAACTGGAAATGCTAGCAATGAATCAAGAGGAGAATAATATGTCAAGGACTGGAAAATAGACAGTTGAGGATAAAGGAGTAGGACAAGATAAGAGACAATTAGCATTCCAGTGATGAAAAGGGGGGAGCTTCTAGTACCAAAAATGACAAAGCATCTATATCCCCCAGGCATGAATAGGAAATCTTGAAGGAAAAGGTCAGGGAAAAAGAAAAAATGATTAAGGTGCAACATGAAATGTTAGAGTCCTTAATAATCTAAACAAATAACTTGCAGTTAAGGAATTTATTAAGAACAATAAGTTAGATTTTGTTGGTTTGTTGGAAATCAAAATAAAAATAGAGCAATTGGAAAAGAATTTATGGTTCTTAGATAAAGGATGGAGTAAGTAACCATGATTGGGAGATATAGACTTCAATCCTCAGAAAGTGGAAGTAGTGAAGCAACTTGAAAATGATTAGTTGATACATTGGGGTATCCTGATTAAAGCTACTAGGAAAGTGATTGCAGTTATAGTGTTGTATGTAAAAAATCATAAATTCTAGAGACAATATGCATAGAATGAGTTGGAGAAAACTAACACTAAAATAAACCTTCTATGGAGAGTTACTGGAGATTATAATTGTATTATTAAATTAGAAGAATCAAGGGGAGGGAGAAGTTGGAAACAAGTAAATTGTAAAGAACTTCAGGAAATGGTGGAGAGGAAAGGTTTAGTTGATCTAAAATGGTATGGTAACTCTTATATATTGAACAATATGCAATTGGATGGTTTTTGTTGAGAAAATTATACAGATGTGTGGTTAATGATAAATGGATAGATCAATTCCCATTAATCAGTACCATGTTTGAAGATCTAAATGTATCAAAACATAATCTAATAGTACAGTAGTGGAACTAATAACAGGTGATAGGAAGAGGAAGGCCCCACTTAGGATATTCAATCAGTTGATGGACAATCCTAAATTCAAAAACATACTCAGTAAGGGTATGAAGTTAAAGGTTCCAAAATCAAAGGGGTACCAACTTAGTATAAAGCTAAAAGCCTTACGAAATAGGTTGAAAATGTTGAACATAGAAATAATAAAAACATAATTAAAAGTTAAGGTTGAAGCTTTGAAAGAGTTAAATAAATGTCAGAAGAGATTATGGAAAGACCAGAAGATTTACAATTGAGAAAAGAAGAATCTACGTTGGTGGAAAAGTATAATCAAATGTTGATAACTACCAATACCTTTCTAAGGCAAAATTTGGAATGATATGGATGAAGGAGGGTGAGAAATGCATTAAGTATTTTATAAGTTCAATTTCATCTAAAAGGAACAAGAATTCTATCATAATCTTGGAAGATGAAATAGGGTAGATTTATGAAAACCAAGAAAGCAAGAAGAGGATTGCTTTTGATTGTTTTACTAGGCAGTATGGGATTGAAATGCTAGTAAAGGCTATACCATAAGAGGTGTTAGCAAGTCTTAAATAGCTTGATGAAGAAGACAAAGTAGATTTGGTTAGGGAAATAACAAGGGGAGAAATCAAAGATGTTTGCTCAATGAACCCTGAAAAAAATCCTAGACTTTATGGATACAATGAGAGATTTTTTCAAAAAAACTGGGATATTGTAGGAGAAGAAATGATATAAACAATGAGAGAATTCATTCAAAGAGGAACAATCCTCAAGGAATGGAATAAAACATTTATCTGCCTTATTCTTAAACAAAGAAATGCAAAAAAGGCCAAAACAATTTAGGCCAATAGCCTATTGTAACTTGTTATCCAAAACCATCACGAAGATACTGACAAATAGGTAGAGAGCATGCTTAGGAAAGTTAATCAGCCTAAAATAAAATGCATTCATTAAGGGGAGATCAGTGGGAACTGATATCCTACTCTGTCAGGAACTGCTACAGGGGTATACTTAAAAGAGGGTAATGAGTAATTACAATGTCAAGATAGACCTTGCAAAGGGCTATGACTCAAGCAATTAAACTTTTCTTTTCAATACATTGAAAGCAATAGTTTATCCTCCTATGTTCAGAGAATGGATAGAGGAATGTGTAACCATTGCTTTTATGGCAATCTTGATAGATGAAGAACCTACAAACTTGATCAAAGCAAGGAAGGGATTAAGGCAAAGGTACCTATTATCCCCTTACATGTTTATGCTTTTACATGGAGATCTTGTCAACTCTCCATGTAAGTAACACAAAGAGGCATCCAAAATTTCAGTTACATGGTAGATGTAAAGGTATAAAGCATACACATCTAGCTTCAGATGACTTTCTATTGTTTTACAGAGAAGAGAAAACTTCAATAGATTTAATCTTGTAAGCGATGGAGGAGTTCAAAGAGATTTTAGGCTTAAGATGCAATACATTAAATAGTTGTTTTTACTTATCATGCAACTCAAGTAGAGACGTAGCATCTAAAGCTATAGAGATAGGATTGAAACAAAGGAACCTACCCTTTAACTACTTAGGGGTACCAATATCTCTAATAAGAATCAATGCAGTAGATTGCAAACGTTTGTCAGACTCAATTTATGGAAGAATCAATCAATGGAGTAATAGGTCCCTTAGTTATAGAGGTAGGCTTCAGCTAATTCAGACAATCATAAACAACCTTACTAATTATTGGAGCAATCATTTATCCATTCCAAAAAGTATCCTTAAGGAGGTAGACATGAGGCTTAGAGACTTCTTGTGGAATAGTTCAAACTAAGGTAGAAGCAAAGCAAAGATAAGATGGAGTAAATTTTGCTTAGATACCTTCATCATGATATCTAAGTAAAGATGCTTAGATATCATGATGA
>JANIJH010000006.1:46957415-46969422 GCA_024520975.1 Erythroxylum areolatum | reverse complement strand
ACATTTTTTTTTAAAAAAACAATAATAAAAAAGTAAAAAAAAAAAGAAACAAATATCCTCAAATTTTTTTTTACTCATTGACATATGGGTGACGTCATTGTGTCGACTCAGTAATGACGTCATGCGAAACATCCAACGGCTACAAATCTAGCCCACGGAAACCACCCAACCAGCAATGTCCGTCATCACCAGACCATGTTTGTTACAATGATACCCCCAAAAAAGCAGCCATTAAAGTTCAAAGTAACTGAGGAATAAGAAAAAGAAAAAGGAAAAACTTTGTGAAGTGGAGAAAACTCGTCATTTGATATTGGAGAGTCTTCACCAAAAAGCTCACCGCTGGATTGAATCAGTAGCATGTATTGGATTTGATTTTTGTTTCTGTTTGGCACTAGTTGAGGAGAAGAGTGGAGGAGATGGATGTTAAGGGAAAAGATAAGAGGAAAAGAGGAGAAAAGGAAAGCGAGGAGATGAGGAGTAAAAGGTCGGTTGTCAAAAGAGGAGGAGACGATGGCAAGAAGAACACGACGGCTGTGGCAACGGAGGATGAGGTGGAGGAGTTCTTTGCGATACTGAGGAGCATGCAGGTGGCGGCCAAGTACTTTGATAGAGGGAACAAAGACGGTTGGAGAGCCGCGGTGGAGGCCGATGTAGTGGGGATTTCTGGCGGAATCGCGGATGAGAAAGAGGAGAAGCATATTAGTACTAAAAGCATCCAAAAAGTGAAGGAAGAGGCAGGTGTGGTGGTGGTGGAGGAGGAGACTGGTGTATTTGACTTGAACGCAACGCCGGAGACAGAGTAGTTCTCACCGGACGTGGAAAAGGGGTGGAGTCTGAAATTTGGAGTGGAGGTTCTAACATCGACTTCACTTTGCCTTTTCTATATTTCGTTAAATTATCTCCGTTAACGATTTTCTGTGTTTTAAGACGGCGGCGGCGGTGTTCAGGTGAACTTTGATTACATGTTTTGTATTTTTGCTTAAGAAAAAGGAAATCTGGTAGTTGTCGTTAGTTTAGTTTAGGTGGTACTAATTATTGTTGTTATTATTAACTTTTTTCTTCTTAATATTGTGAATATTATTATTATTATTATGCCTTTCTAAACCTCAATTTGTTTTTTTTAAAAAATTGGGACTTTGTTGGGCACGTGAATCAGACGAAGAATGCTTGCTATTTTCATTCAAATTTTCTACCTTTTCCTCTGGTAACTTTGTCTAGTTAATTATATAAATTGCAGTACTACTACTGCTGTTATAAATAATAGAAAAGGTTGATTTTTTTTGAACATAACGATGGAAAGTTGGTGCTGATATGATGAGAACATTGGTGATTAATGAGCTACAAGAGTTGTTTTAAATACATAAAAAGGTGGAATAAGTTTACCATTGAAGTTTGTCGTTCTGCTGAATAACTAAGCTAAAGTTAGGAGATGGTGCGAACATAATTCTCTCTCCAAGAAAAGAAATCGTGTGGAAACAAGATTTCTAAAGTTAAGAAATTGTGCTAAGGATGTTCCTTCTCTTTTCTCTTTCTAGTGTGATCGCTGTTTATTCTTTTGCTTTCTTATTTTCTGCATGTTTGTCGTATTATAAGTTTTTTATCAATAATACAATATGGTTTTGCTTTAATTTAGACCCCAACCAGTTGAAGTTGAACTACTCCATTCTAAAAACTTGTGCCGCCTGGAAAATAGATGAAAAACCCAGAAAGCAATCAGCTTTATAAAACTTTCATGCATTCGAGCACGTTTTAGTTTCATGCTTGTACATCTTAAAGAACTAAATCCATGATGTGGCATATGCGAGAGGAGAGTGTATTTTCTGACAGGGACAGGGAATGAATTATTATTACGTGTGGAGCGACTGGGGCATCTTATCTACAGCGAAGTGCATCAAGGTCGATAACGTCCTATAAAACTGAGTAATACAAGTCCCCCCATCTCTTACCTTTTTTTTTTCAGATGACCTGGTTCTTTTCGTTGAAGCTACAGATTCTTAGACGAAAGTTATTGCAATGACCCTCGAAGATTTTTCTAAGGCCTCTGGGCAAAAAGTTAACACGACTAAAACGAAGACGTTCTTCTCTAAGAACGTTTCGCCTGCAATCGCGCGTTGTCTAAGTCAAGGCATTCTCATTACTCGTACGAACAATCTAGGAAAATATTTAAGTGTACCTTTGCTCCATAAGCATACCACTCATAACACCTATCAATATATCCTAGATAATGTCCAGAAAAAAGGTTACAGGATGGTAGGCACGACAGCTTTCTCTAGTCGGGAGAGTCACCTTAACCCAGTCAATGGTTTCGACTCTCCCTATATTCACGATGCGAACAGTTCGATTGTCGCGGAGACTTTGTGATGAATTAGAACAAATCATGCGCAACTTTATCTGGAGAGCCACAAAGGATCAGAGCAAAATGTCCCTTGTCAATTGGGATACTGTGTGTCAGTCCAAACAATCTGGGGGCCTTGGCATCAAACGCAATAAGTCTTCCAATACATTGTTAACAAAGCTAGACTGGGCCTTGCTAACAAAACCTACAATCCTCTAGGTCATGGTTGTCCGGGCAAAATATCGGGTGGATTCGACCCATATCCAGCCTACATTAGAAATGACAGGAGCTTCGAGTTTTTGGAGGGGAATTGCTACCACCTGGCAATATGTCCAGCAGGGTTTAACATGGAAGCTAGGAAATGGTCGACACATTTATTTTTGGCTGGATAAGTGGGTAAAAGACTGGGCCCATTAATCTCAGAGGTGACCTCTCCAATACCACCGAGCATTCTGTATGCTAAAATAGCGGATTTGCAGACCGAGGAGGGCCAATGGAGGTGGGACTTGTTTCAATAGTATCTTCCTTCCATGGTCTATATGACTCTAGCCGAGTTCTCCCGTAATGCAAAACCTACAGGAGAAGATACCATGAGATGGGATCCTACCACTAATGGGAGATTTACAGTGGCATCCGCCTACGAATTAATTGAAGAGCACGCCACAACTAGATCTGCTAGTCTCTGGGACCTAATATGAAAATGGGTGGGGCCTTAGTGGATTCGCGCTTTCCTTTAGTTGATGACACAGAAAAAACTTCTGACCAACCAACATCTTGTGGCAAGGCATATTGCAATGGATAGTAGCTGCCACATATGTGGGCAGGAAGAGTCCACATTACATGTCATCCGCGATTGTCAGAGGGTGCTTCCTCCGGGACGAGAAGGTATGGGTGCAATCCAATCTCTCGAAGCATTCACAAGTACTGGGAAGGGACTAGACTACTATTTTTGAAGTCGCCTGCTGGATGCTTTGGAACTGGCGCAATAAAAGCCTGTTTGAAGAGAATTTTGTTTGGCTGGAAGATGATACTAGGGCGGTTTTGGAGTAAGTGGCATAGATAGTCAGGGTGAGGGGAGTAAAAAATTGTGTGGTTACGCACCTAGCCATTCCGGTGGGCAGTCTAGTGGGGGTGGACAAAACCGTCGATGAACTGAGTTAAGCTAACCACGGATGGAGCGGTTAAGCAAGGGTTGCAAATCGCTTTTGCGGGGGGATAATTTGTGATTGGCACGGAAAGTCCTACAGAGGTTTTACATAACACATTGGCAGCAGCTCACCCGTAAAACTCTGGAGAGTCCACGCGAGCCTCAATTTGGCTTGGTCCCTTGGGTATCGCCAAATTATATTAGAAGTGGACTCTATAGAAGTCATTAACATCCTCTTCGACTCTAATACTGAGATTGATGGTAATAAATTTTTTTTGGTAGGTATCCAGGGACTTCTCAAGCGTAATTGGGCGGTGCAGCTTCAACACGTGTATTGGAAAGGAAATCAATGCGCCGATCACCTAGCCGTCTTTGCAGCTCTGGCCACCTCAGGCATGCATATATTTCAAGAGCCTCCTATGTCAGTCCTGGAGCTCATCCACAACGACATGCAAGGAGTAATGTACTGCAGGGCACTGCGTTAATTAGTTTTTTTCACTTTTTGAGTTCCCTTTATATAAAAAAAAATGTGTAGTTTTGATTTTGTCTAGGCAACATTTTTACTTTGATCATTGGGTGATGGTTTTTTTTATATTTTTTAATATAAACTAGTGAGTATATTCACTTTTTTATAAAATTGATGATTTTTTTGTTAGAGTAATCATATATTTTTATAAAGAGTGGTGATATTTTATTAATAATTTATTTACATTAGTTCTTATTTAATTATTATAAAGAATACATATTTATATATTATTGTCTAAAAAATTATTAATAAAATATTTCAATTTTATTTTGATAAATTAACTCTTGAATTTAGAATATATGTTATTCCATCAAAATTTAAATGGAGTAAACTCTATTTTCTCATCATTAAACGAAAAAGTATTTTTCTTTATATTAGTGAATGATTATATTCATATCCATTTATTAAATAAAAATTTTAGATTAACTTTATTTCTTTATAATAATGACATTTACCTAAAGTTTAAAAATTGTTTCTTATTTTTTAGTCACTCTTTTTCATATCCACATCAAATTATGCGAAATGTCAATATATATATATATATTCAAATAATTACACCTTATTTGAATATAACATAATATATTTTATTATATGTTAATATTAAGATATAGATAAAGATAAAGATAAAAATACAATATAGTATATTGTATTATGTGTTAAGATAAAAATAAAAATATAATATATTGTAGTTATCAGTACATATTTCAAAAGAATCATGATAAAGTTTTTTATTTATATATACATAATTCCAATTTAGTATATGTGTAATTAGAAGAATTTAGTTAAAAAATAGTTATTTTATCTTGACTTTATAAATTTATTAATTTAAATTGTGAAAGATGTTAATAAATTTATGTCGTATCTTTATTTTAGAAATAAATATAGGAAACTTAAAACTTTATAATAAAGTAAACTTCAACTTTCACCAATTAACTCTGCGAACTTTCAAATTATATTTTCACAAATCCTTTTATCTATTCTTTTAATAACGCATGTATTGTACACATTATGGATTAAAATATTATATAGTTACTTGTAAATTTAAACTTAATTTATAAAAATTATAATTTAAAGAATTTAATGTAATTGATGAAAATTATAATTTACATAGAGTTAAATGTATTTTATGTAAAGTTTATGGCTGGTAAATAGGCTTTCCTTAAAAATTAAATTATATCTTGATCATGGCACATACAGTGAAAATAATTATACATATATAAATAAATTAATAGATAGATTAATAAATATTGTTAGTCTTAATGGCAATTAAAAAGAGGATGCATTGGGAGTTAGTGAATTTAAATAATTATATACTTTTATTTAATGAATGTAATTAAATAATAATAAATATACGATGGACTGCTCATGCTAGTGGTGTTTTCACTGACAAATTAGCTTATTATATAGAGATGGCTCCAGTGGTTGCAGTCTTATGGGCATATGTAATTTGGAAGCAAGTTATTGAGAACAAAAGATCATTGGTTTGGAAGTTTTGAATCCCCTTTATGTAAACTAGCAAATGAGAGTAGAAATCATCTCTTCTTTAAATGTGAGTTTAGTAAATCAGTGTGGAGCAGGATATTGCGCATGATTAAAATTCCAAGGTTCTCATTTGAATGGGATGAAACATTGAATGACATCATTAGGTACTCCAAACCTGGCTAGCAAGATAGTCTTATTATTAAGACATCCTTTTAGATGGTGGTCTATTATATATAGAGGGAGAGGAATAGAAGAATTTACTAGAAAAAAAAGCTTCATAAATATGAACTAGCTGAGACAATAGTACATTTGATTAGAGAGACGTTGATAGCTAAAAGGAAACAAAACTACACCAGCCATGAACTTAGATTGATTTGGTAAATCTGATTTTTGAACTGTAATTTGTGCACATATTGAGTAATGTAGTTGTTCTCATTTCTTCTTATAGGATCCTTGTAAAGGATAGTGTATAAGTTTCAGTGTGTATATATATATATATACACACACACAATGAAATACAGAAATAGCTTAATTTAAACCAATACACAATCAATCATTAATTTGAAGAGTACATTGAAAAAGAAAGGCAAACTGAGTTATAATAGTTTGACAAATGACCCTTGCTTACATATACTTTTCAAGAAACTTCTTAAATTTTTTTGGGGATCTTCTTTCAATAAGAAAAAGAGTAATCTTCCTATAATAATCTTGTTTTTCACAAATAAAGATTAACTCTTCTTACAATATTTTTGTAAGGTGAAGAGTAACCGTTGTTTCTAAACATGTCAAGCTGATATTAATACTTTCTTTAAGACTTTCTGTGCACACCATCAGGAAAAAAAAGGAACTCTAGAAGATTTAAAAATAAGTCCTCTTTATTGGAATTTCTCGTAACAATTATTATCAGTGGGATTAGGGAATTGATATTGCAGGAAAACATTGGTGAAAATTGTTGTTCTAATTTACTGAAAAATAGTCAAATATTTTTTATGTCTAAACTAGTAAAAAAATCGTGTAATTATAAGCTTTGTGGCTTAAACTAGTCATTGTCAATAGCTAGTTACTACATATTAATTGACCACTATTATATATTGATTAATCAATATGCATTAAATATATAAATTTTATAGCTATTGGAATATTGGTTGACCATATAGTTGACCAATGTATCAATTAATGTTGTTACAAATTCCCAATACATATGTTTTAATAACTTTAACCTACATTAATCAACCACTAACCTATATTAGTCAACCAATACACGTAAAATCACAATTGTAATATATTTAAATGCTCAAACTTATTCTTCTAAATGCAAATTTAACTTAAGCATGTTAAAAATATTCCTCAAAGAATGTTTTAAGATTTAAGGATGGGTCTTTGAAATTAAAAATTTAATACATTTTAATGATTAAATGACTCATGCAATAAGTTAAAAAGATTATATGCTTATGAATGATGAGCCTCTAAAGCAATATAGTGACTAAATATAAAGTAAAATAAATATCTCATATTCATTTATAAACTTATTGTGCTTTGTTCTTCCTTAGTCTTGATTTTCTTCTTTACTTGAATGAGTTTAATTTCAACTTTTCTATGGTATCTTCATAAGATTTATGTTGATTTATGCATGATCACTATCACTTTCATATTGTTTCCATAAAAATTAAACGCATTATTCATACTTATATTTTGTTATCATCAAAATATGGATTGCAACGTTTCTTAGTTTAACAAATTTCTCCCTTTTCTTATGATGACTAAATATTTTATGATATTAGATAAGTAATGGTAACATCAAACAAGCGTGGTCTTATAGTCCAAGAAAATATGAATAGTTAGCTCCCCCCTAAATTCATATGCTATAAAAGTTAACTTATTTTAATCATAATTATAAATGTTAAATCAATGTTATTAAAAATCTGACATGATAAATGTTTAGTCAACAAAAATATGAGTATAATATCAATGACAAATATATAAAAATAGAAATCTTAAAAATTAATCACTTCCTTTGAATCTAATATCACTAATTTTCTCTCTTCCTTTTCTAAAACATAAAAAAGAATCAATTATTAAAAAGTTTACTGAAGTAATAGTGAAACACTAAAGCACAAAATAAATCAAATAAATAACAATCAAAATCAAAATTTAAGCACTTAAAGAGATCCTTATCAAATAAAATTCTCATCAATCATGACCAAATCTCTCCCCAATTATGCAAAATTTATTCTTTCTTATTGACTTAGTGAATATGTTGGCCAGCTGATGTAATATATCAATGATTTCTAGCTTAATATCCTCATTTTACATATGATCTCTAATGACACAATATTTAATTTCTAAAAGCTTGGTTATAAAGTGTCACATAGAGTTTTTTATGAGGCAAATGGTACTAATGTGAACAACACCTAATTGGTATTTTTATAAGGTCTATAAAATTTACTCTAAGTTATTGTCTAGGTCGTATAATTTGTGCACAATAACTGCCAATTACTACATATTTGGCTTTCTATGTCATAATCTTTAAGTTGTTGTTCAAGTTATAGAATTTATGTACAACAACTATTGGTTGTTATATATTATACTTACATGGTTGATAAAGTAGTTTAATTTTATTTCTTACTAAACTATGAAACTAACTCATTTCCTAAAAATTGTTTTCAAATATTGAAATTCATTGTGATATTGGAAAAAGCTTTCCAAGGTTCTACAAAACATCAATATCCATACAATCATTAAATATCATTTAAGCTCTTGCCAACTTAAAAAATATCATTTTCTATATCTTTAGTTTCCAATCATTGGTATAATTTCTTGTAAACTCTACTTTTAGCTTCTGAGATTATCTTCTTCGGCTCTTTTTTTTCCAATTTGTTACTCTCTCTATTCTCTCTACCTTTATGGTGTTATCCAATAAGACTTTATAAGCACCCTTCTTAGTCTTAACATTTTCTTGTATACCTTCATTCCACCACTAAGACTCCACCTAAGATCTATTTAGTTGTATTCCTTAACATCTGGTTAGCAATTCCTTCCAAATTTCATTCTTCTCTATATATACCTTATTCATAAGTTGTTCCATCGTATTCTTTTTCAAATTCCACTTTAGTAAACCTGCTCGGACTTCTCTTCTTCCTCAGCCCTTAATTATAAGATCTAAAACTAACAATCTATATTGAGTTGACAAGTAAGTGATATGTATCACCTTACATTCCTTACAACTAGGACGATTGCTCAGCCTTACAAAGAAGTAGTTAATTTGAGTTTTCATGCTTTTGAAAAAAGAGTTAGCTATCACTACCTCAAACGCTACTACAAGATCCAAAAAGCAGTCCCACTATCATTCTTACTACTATACCTGAAACCCTTATGAGTCTATAAATATTCGTTTGAGGTTGCCCATATATGGCCATTAAGGTCTCCTCCTAGAATAACCCTCTCGTTAGGGAGTTCCGTTGAGTCATCTGATCTAGCTTTATCCAGAATTGATGCTTAAGTTGTTTTTCCAACCCTACTTGAGGACATAAGGGCTATATGTTCTTCAATTATAAAAAGTCCTTGTTTTTATATAAGGGGGTTATATGACTTCTCAACTATTGATAAATTAGATTTGAGCTTCAAAGAAATGTCATCCTATCTAAAGAATAATTGCACATGCTTGAGAATTAAGAAAACAAAGATGGAAATAATTCTTAGCTCCATTGTGATTAGTGCCTGGAAAGAGAGAAATAAAAGAGTGTTTAAAGATGTCGAGATTCCTATCTAAACTATTTTAAGATAACTCAACCATTAGATTAAAAACAATTGTACAACATGAGGGAAATAAATAGCTAAACATAGTACTCAAGCTATAGGATAAGAAAAAGTGAGATAGAAAAAGCCAAATGGAGGTTAATGTAGCAAAACTATAAGGAACAAAAATTACAACACATGCAAGATGAACAGCATAAACTTAATGGCTCATGACATAGAAGAGAAAAATTGCTATAGAAGAAAGAAAATAGTCACTCACAGGATGAGGTGAAGGTAGATAAAAAAACATCCATATGCAAAAAGGAACTAACTACTCCAACTACAACTTTAGAGAAGCCTAAGTTACTGCAAAGCCTATAAAAAAAGAAGCAAATTCGTGAGAATAATGGTTAATTGAGAGTAACTTATCAAAAAATCAAATTAGGGAAGGATATAAGGGGGCAAAAAGAAGGCTGTATTGGAGGACACTTATCTTTGGTGTAGGTCTAATGATCAAGTAGTAAGTGTAGTATACAACATAGATGGTTTAGGTCTAAGTCTAAGGCTTGTACTAAAGAAGCTATATGGTATATAAATTATTATTTAATGAATTTTAAATTCTAGAAAATTTCAAAAACTTCATCTTAGTTTTTCAATAGAGATAGTCATTACCATAAAAGAAAGTGACTCTACTAATGTTTTTTCCCTCTTATTTAGATGAGAATCATAATGTATCTAAGTATTTTGTTTTAATCTTTACTTTAGAATTTTATTTGAGATACTAACTTAAGAGATTTTCTCTAATACCCCTTGTTAGTCCTTAGTGGCACCCAATAAAGGGGTTGAATTGGTGTTGTAAAATTAAATAGGTATATTTTTATCTAATCAATAAAATTGACTCCTAGGAGTCTCTAAAAGATAGGGGAGGGGACGGATGGAATCTTGGTGGTGGTCGGACGAGGTACAGGAGACGGTAAAAGCAAAAAAGAGAGCTTTTAAAGATCTTTTGGCAAGTGCTACAAAGGAGGAGTGGATTATTAATAAAGTGAGGTATAAATTGGCAAAACAGAAGGCAAAGAAGGCTATCTCAGTGGCTAAAGGTGAAGTTTACGAGAATTTGCACAGGGAGTTGGATACGGTCAAAGGCACACAAAGTATTTTCAAAATAGCAAGAGCTAGGGCACGTAAGACGACAGATTTCAACCAAGTCTGTTGTATACGGGACAAAGCAGGACAGGTACTCACAAATGAGCAAGACATCAAGCAAAGATGGAAGAGATACTTTTATGGCCTATATAACGAGGACATATTGGTCAACATCGAGCTTGGGGAACCTCCCGTGCTGGGTCTAAGTATAAACGAGTCCTCATGGGAGAAGATAACAAGGGGAGAAATTATAAAGGCTTTGCGAGGGATGGGAAGTGGAAGGGCGGTAGGACCGGATGACATCCCTATAGAGGTATGAAAGAAAATAGGAGCTGTCGGTATTGAGTGGTTAGTTCAGCTCTTTAATGTGATCCTTAAGTCAGCTAGAATGCTGGATGAATGGAGATTAAGTAGGTTAATCCCCTTGTACAAGGCCAAAGGAGACATTCAACAATGTCAAAACTATCGAGGCATCAAATTACTCAGTCATACCATGAAGCTATGGGAGAAGGTAATTGACAAAAGAATCCGGAGAGCTGCTTCTATATCGACCAACTAATTCATATTTATGCCTGGTAGGTCGACGACAGAAGCAAGACATCTACGTAAGAGACTGATGGAATGCTACCAAGAACGAAAGCGAGATCTGCATATAGTTCTTGTCGATTTGGAGAAGGCACATGATAGGGTTCCTAAAGAACTCTTGTGGTGGTGTTTAGAAGCAAAGGGCATTCCTAGGACGTATATCAGGGTGATTAGGGATATGTATGAAGGATCCTTGACTAGCGTAAGAAACAATAGGAGGGGACACGGAAGCATTCTCTATTGGTGTTGGACTACACCAAGGCTCGGCTTTAAGTCCATTTCTATTCACAGTTGTATTAGATGAACTTACCAACCATATTCAAGGATAGGTATCTTAGTGTATGTTATTTGCGGACGATATTGTCTTGGTAGATGAGACCAAGGCGGGGGTCAAGGCTAAGTTAGAATGTTGGAGAGCAACGTTAGAATCGAAGGGTTTTAGAATTAACAGGTCCAAGACGGAGTATTTAGAATATAACTTTTCGGATAGCCAGATAGCACAAGGGGCAGCGGTAACGATTGGCACAAATATCATACCACATAAATCGAGTTTTAAATACCTCGGATCCATCATGTAGAGAGATGGAAACATAGATGACAATATATTACACCATATTAGATTTGGGTGGACCAAATGGCAGGGTGTTTCAGGTGTTTTATGTGATATAAAAGTCCCTATAAAACTCAAAGGGAAGTTTTATAAAATAGTTATTCGACCAACCATGTTATATGGGACAGAGTGTTGGCCTACTAGACGTAGCCATATGCGTCAGTTGTTGGTAGTAAAAATGCATATGCTTAGGTGGATGTGACATTACCCTAAGGGATAGGGTACAAAATCAGGTAGCGAGGGCCAGACTTCAGGTTGCTAGTATTGCAGACAAGATGCAAAAGAAAAGACTTAGGTGGTTTGGGTATGTGTACAAGATGCCCTCTGATGCATCGGTACGAAGCGGTGAGATAATAAACCTTAGTAGCTACAAGAGGAGGAAAGGAAGGCCTTACAAGACTTGGAGGGAAGTGTTCAAGAATGATATGTCAGAGTTGGCTC
>JANIJH010000006.1:46945300-46957315 GCA_024520975.1 Erythroxylum areolatum | reverse complement strand
AGGGAAGTGTTCAAGAATGATATGTCAGAGTTGGCTCTCACCGAAGCAGTTGCTAGATTTAGGAAAGTCTGGCGTGATAGGATAAAGGTAAACGACACCCATTAGAATCCTTGCGTCTCTTACTTAAACGATAGGACGTACAATCCTATGTCCTTTACACCTTTGCGAATAGTAAGTTGTTGGTCAAGGCTTCAGATTAGGAGTAGTTAGGGGCAAACCAAAAATCGTACCTTAAAATCGTAAGAGTTTTTTTTTAGGGTAGGTAAGTGTCGACTTCTAGAGCGACTAGCGACAATAAGAGCCGGTCTTTATAAAGGGTAAGATAATAGCCGATCTGGCCAACCAGCAGGTATGTCCTTTTTGTCTGGTAGTGAGTTTCTAGTCACTAAATTTTTATGCATGCCAGTTCTTTAATTATTGCTTCTGTTATTCTGCATCATTTTTTACCTATCACATCTGCATGTGGATCTACCGAAAAATAACCTCTTTATTATGTAAAGATAAGGCTGCGTACTATAAGACCTTTTTGGATCCCGCCTTACTCCAAGACTTCAGACTGGGTGTGATGATGATGATGATAATGATGAACCTATACAAATGGCATGTAACTTGTTGATTATTATACTATAATGAAGCCCTCTTACAACTCCGAAGTTTAAACCTTACGGTGTTTCTAATATTCTCTGTCATGCACAAGATCCATTGCAAGGACCATGATGTGTTTTTCTCTTATTTGAATTTGCTAAGGACTTACGTCGATTAGAAAGTATATATGCATCTACCTAACTTATATGGGTTCCTCATTTGTGCATAGTTTTTCCATATGTTTTGCAAATATCATCTTGTTGAAGGTTTTAAGGGAATTTATACTTAGGCTACCTTCATCATTTAAAGTACGGAGACCCCCTCCATCTAACCTTAACTATAGATGAATCATTTTTAGATGCCCAAAGAGAGTTTTTTCAATATTTTTCAATAAATTTGATGATAATTATTGGGAGAGAAGGTGTACACTATAGTAAATTTGTGTACTATTCAAAACAAAGTTGATTAGTTGAAATTTCTTTAGATATGATAGATTTTTAAATATTCAATTACTAGTTTTCCTTTTAATTTAGATAATGAGTGGCGAACATTCATTGAATATGAGCGATGAGATAATAATTGAACTAGGATATTTGAATGATGTGTTATAGCGAAAGATAGGTATAATTCTTTAATATAGGTTAGGTTTAAAAGTTTAGGAATAAAGTAGATAAATATTTTGTTTAATTCTCTCAATATTTTATCATTTTGAAATGACTCAGCGACAACTTCTGACACGTCATTGTTTATAATGTGTCATATTTTATAGAAGAAGAAATAATTACACTCATACGGACCTAGAGTCTTATCATAACAAAGGTTAAGGATGTAGTTAACACATCTTTCTGTTAAATGGTTCAGTTGAAAACACTTTTGATATAAACTAAGCTAATAGGGACTGAGTCAATAAAATTGTGATTAGTCCTTTTATTACCATTCAAACTCTTGAATAATTGAATGCAATCATTTTCAAGTCATCTTAAGAGTTGTGACTAGTCCTTTTATTACCATTCAAACTCTTGAATAATTGAAGGCAAACGGTTTGAAGTCATCTTAAGAATTTTATCTTCAGTCGTGATAATCAATTACAAAGACTATCTTATTCAGTTTCATCGGGTGGTGTGGAAAGTGCTATAATGGATTTTGTAAGGCCTCTTCCATAAGTGACTTTGGAGTTTCCCTCGTACAAGAATTTTCTGAGAATCAGGAGATTTGGCACAAATTATTCCATAATTTAGTTAGAGTCCTTTTTCTTCACAAACAAGTTTTCCTAGACCGCTCTTGCAGATAATCATCATCTTCTCCCATTACAGTACGCATTTCTATTTCATATTTTAAAAATAAAATATAAAAAAGAAATATCACCACCTTCAAGTCTACGTCAATTTGCCTCCCATTCTCGTTTTCACGTTTTAGATATTTTTCAAACCACAATTACGTGGATCACAATTTCATGCCTTTTCAACCTTCTAAACGACGAGTTCCCAAACTTGAACAACCAGGTCTTCTTTTGGAAATTTTATATATTAATCGCATATTTAAATGAATTACTTATTAATAAATTTAAACTAAATATCAATTTCATCTTATGTAAATAATAACTGATTAACGTAACAAATCCGTGGCTGCACGCCTCTAGTCATTTGTTCTAAGCTCGAGCTCCAAAGGGCGCATCTAGGAATCACATAAACATAAATTCTAAGTTATGCCTTGGTAATTCCGTATAGGAATCAAATGAAGGTGTACTTGTTTCAATTTTGTACTGGGGTTTTGAAACACGATATTGACGACGAGAGCTGCTAGAGGTTTCGAGAAGAAATCTTCAAACAAGAAATACAATTTAATGATTCGCCGTCAAGACAGAACCGACGGAACATTTCAATGACACATTTCTTCACCAGAATAATCTAGCAGCTCGTCGTCAAAACGGTTCCGTCTGAAACACCTTCCACGTGTTACCTTCTTGTCTCGGCTATTAGAGCCGATTCACCAAAATCTGCTTATGGTCCGGAGGGGGGTCGTTGCTAATATCGCGTGCTTTGCTGCGGTAGCGACGCGTGGTAAAGTGGCGTCAGCGTGGAGGTCTGACTTGAACACAAGTGGCGGTCATTGACTGACTCGGCCATCTTCCGTGAGGAGCCGAACTCAATCTTCGGCGCGACGTCTAGGAAAGGCTATTCGGCTTCTAGGACTTAATTATCAGTGTGGGGTCCACTGGGACATTTTGTTTGTTTGTTTTTTTTTTTACTTGTGGGAGGACACGTTATCTATCCTCTGCGCGACAGTACTTTAGATATGCCTGCCAAGGTCAGTGCTTTAGATCAAGTGCGTCAGCTCAGCCGCGTCCTTCCTACAATCGTACTGCAATATTTGTTTTTGTCCACAATTATATACATATCTATATTGGCGAGTGTGACTTGATTGCATCTTCTTGCCTTTAAACAATTGGGTATGTCTTAATTGAATTTAAAAATCAAATGACTTTGTGGTTGTATAATTACAGATGAACCGGTGTTTCGTTATCAATCCTAATCCTTACGGTGCCATGATGTTCCATTTTTGATAATCATGCCTCTATGTCTGACATAGAATGTTGGTTTTAGATCAACTGTCACAAAATATTTAAAGCCTCATCCTCTAGTATTCAATTTTTGTGGATCCTTCTAATTAAAAGAGGAAATAAAATAACAGTACAAGCAAATTAATTGGAGGCACTTATGGTAATAATCCCCTGTTTCCTTCCAAGTTATCGGTCCTCTTACTTGCAATTGCATAGCAACTTGTTGAACTAAAATTGGTAATATATAAATTTTATTTTCTTGAGCCAAAATAGGAATTAATTTTAGAATAAAGGGTAAATCGAAGTCAAAATTTCATTGAACAGTATATGCTATTTACAACGATGGGGAATCGAAGTTGTTATGTGACAATACTTATATTGGCTAATCTTATTCATAAAATTGGACGGACCCCATCATTTCCCCCTGTGTAAACATGCATAATGAACACAAGTAAGATTTGTGGGTAGGTTTTCAGACGCAGATTTTAAACTTGAAAGCTGGGTGGGTTGTTCTGCTCTAATGGTAATCCATATCTAGGCAAGAATCTGAATCGTTGCTTGACCTTAACACATACTAATTTTTTAAAAGAAAGAGACAGTTGTGGTTGATAAATTCCAACCAAACATTTGGTTGGATGAGTCTTAATTAAGAAAGAAGGTAAATGAGTCAAAAATAAGCATATGTTTTACCATTTCTGTGCAAAAGATTAAATTATATGAAAAAGACGGCAACAAAGGAAAAGCCAATATCCCTTCCCTTGGGCAGACGACAGCCACAAAGTCAAGTCTAGGAGCTGCACATTTTCTATCTTTTGCAAATGTGAGAGAGAAGAGCGATCGCGATGGAATAATATCCCCGAGAAGGTGGGGCCCCTATGGACTTGAAGATCTTATTCAAATATAGTAAATCATACGGAACAAATGAATAATTTTGAAAATTCAAAAGAAAAATGGTGAGAAAGAAAGAGAGAGACGTGATTGATTAGACATAATGAGTTCCGATCTACACGCTGCCCTGTCATTGTCACCCCGACAACGCACAAAATCCCTAACCCCACCCACTATATATACCCTTCTCATCTCTCCTCCCGTCTCGTCCCACTCTTCACTCTTTCTCTCTCTGCTTTTCTTTCTAACTCCTCGCAATTTCGAATACAATTCTTATTAAAAGCATGGAGAAGACACAGAGCCAAGCAGGTCACATCGACCGCAATAAACGAGCGCGAGATGACTCGGCCTCTGACTCTCCCGAGCCTAAGATTCGGCGAGTTCATTTGGCTGAGTCACAAGTTAACTCGTCCGATCTGATCCAGATCCCAGTTGAGTCTGACGACTCCCACTCCAACCCCGACGGTTCCAGCGACAACTCGATCGACTCGTCCAATGCGAAATGGATCCAGGACGATTTGCTGAACTTCATCGACGAATCTGATGAGTCTGCCATTCAAGGCCTCGACTCGGTCATCAAAAGTTTTGAAGAAGAGATTCTCCTCCCAACGACGGCGCCGGAAACGATGTCGGCTGCAGAGGTGAATTTTTCCGACGGATCTCAACCTGATCTAGGCTACCTTTTGGAGGCATCGGATGACGAGCTCGGATTACCGCCGACGTTTCCTTCCTCACCGGAAGGAAAGATCCGAGCGGTTGATTTGATCGTGGCAAGTGGATCTGAAGCGTCATTTGTCGGTGAAATGTTGGCGCTTGAAGACGCAATGCAAAATTACAACTCGTTTGAGTTTGAAATGGGGTGTGATTCGGATGGTTACAATGGCTCGTACGATGACAGCGGTGACTTTGTGGCGCTGGGTGGGTTGTTTGACCACTCCGACGGCAGTTATGCGCCGGCGGAGATGTCAGCCTTGTAGTGGCTGACGGAGTAAATGCAAAGGTTAACACTAGTACCGGGGGTTTTTGACGGTTTTAGTTAAGGAGATAGAATGTTGATAATAGGTTGTAAATTTAGCGAAGTAAATCATAAAAGATAAGCGATCCAAACTTACTGTTAAAAAAATACGTTTTTTAATTATATTTTTAACGTCGAATTGTCGCCTTCATATTTGTGAAAGAAATTCAGCAAAGATAAACATTAATTAAGCGATAAGTATGGGGTTCTAGTTTTTCTGCTTAGGGTTAGATGATTTTTCCATATGCGGCACTTGGAATGAAAATTGAAATAAACACTTTCGATTAAAGAAATATAGACAACTTGTCAGTGAAAATCTTCCTACAGCCAATTAAACGATCTTATTATTATTGCTTCAGGCGCAGACTTACCCGACCGACTGTCCTATTTTAATTTATTAAAATATAGGATAAATTTGGGTTAAGTAATTGTTCACTTCTAGCAACTGCTTTCGGCGCTCACGGTAAACGCGCAAACCTTCTTGGTTTCGGCGTTGAGCTCCAAAATGATGCTTTAGCTTCACACGCCAATATTCGTTGTTGTACATAAAGTTTTCATACAAGAAGTTTAACGTGTTCGATAATGTAACTAAGTGGCCTATATTTTTATAGTTTAAGTGTGCAAGTGTTTAAATCTTATTAGTTATTTGAAACGAGACAATTATTAAATAAAATAATTATTTTTAATTTTTGTGATGATGGAGTGCGAAATAAAAGAAAAAATTGTTAAGTGGTATCAAGAAAAGGCTAAGACAGAAAAATTCAAAATATTGTTTTTATCATAAATTCATCTTGATTTAAATTTAAAAGAATTCTCTAAAATCTTGAGAATCACACGCAGGTTATATTATTTTAGTTATTTCATTAATAAATTATGCTTCCTTATTATGCAATTATTTTAGATTAATAATCAATTAGTGATATACCAATTTAATTTTCTTAGTTTGATGTTTATGCAATACACAATTTGTTAATTACCAAAGTGACCAAATTACAAAGTTTTATAAATATCAAATATAATAATAATAACAACAACAACAACAACAACTTGTTACCCATGATAATGTTATGCTTATAATTGAAATGACACAAAGATATACATTTAATGGGTATACTAAAGCTCGTTGGTTATAAAATATTTAAGAATACCACAAAAATTGATTAGTTAATTTTATATCAATGAATATAACCGTGATTGATTGATATGATTCATTAAATACGTTTAGGATATGCAAAGATAACAAACACATCTAATTATAGTATGTGTAATTATCTAATATGTAAACATAGTAATAAGCGTCAGTTTATGTTGATTTGTGTTGTTTCACCCAAAAGTAATATATTGTTAATACGCTTGTTACTTAATTTATTTATGTGTTAAATTATGAATCAAACGATTAATGTGTGAGTATTTAATATATTATGCAACATTTAATTTTGTTGTTGTTCACTTACAAGCTTCACTATTATAAAGTTTAATGGGCTTAATTTTATTCAATGGTGTAAACAAGTTTAGTTCAATCTAAGAATCCTAGGTCTTGACTTGACACTCCAAACTAACAAGCCCACTAGTTTTATTGATACTAGTAGCGTTGAAGAAAATCCTTTTTATGAACTTTGAGAAAGATCAAATAAATTAAGTTTAATGTTTATATAAATGACTATGGCTAGCAACGTTAAAGCTACAATTGCCAAAACTAAAAGTTCTTAGGAATATCTTAAGTTATATTTTTCAACCTGACTCTATTGATAAGTCACGTGCTGTGATTTTAATGGGTACACTAACTATCATAAAGTTGACGATTCTCGCACTTTGTCTAAGCATGTCACTGAAATGATAAATATAACAATAAGCTTAAGATCAATGGGAATGGAAGTGAGTGAAAGTTTCCTTGTGTAGTTTGTTATTGACTCGTTGCCTCCTAAATATTGTCCATTTCAAATGAGTTACAATGCTATAAAGGAAAAATATAATTTGAATGAATTGCAAAATATGCTTATTCAAGAGGAAGCAAGACTTAAACAATAAGGAGTTCACTCAATTAATATTATGGGTCATCAAAGGGCTAGAAATAAATTAAAAAAGGTTAACGGAAAAGGAAAGCATGTACTACATAAGGTTATTGTATCATCAACTTCAATCAGTAAGAAGGAACAGGGGAATCCATTTCTGTAAGAAAATTAGGCACTATTAAGAAGATTGCTTAAAACATAAGGTATGGTTTGAAAAGAAAGGTAAGCTTAGTGTTTTAGTATGTTTCCAATCAAATTTAGTAGAAATTTCTTATAATACTTGGTGGATTGATTCTAGATGTACCACTTATATTATCAATATGATTCAGGGATTCCTTATGACCTAAACTATAATGCAAACTTCAAGGGAAACTGAGTTAAAGCTCTAGTTAAAGCTATTAGAACCTACCATTTGATTTTAAACACTATACATCATTTGGAACTTTTTCAAACACTTTATGTTCCTACTATTTCTCGAAACCTAGTTTCTTTGTCAAAATTTGATATTGTTAGATACTCTTTTAAATTTGTACTAAATATTTCAATCTGTTCAAATATAATTGTTTTATTGGTTCTGGTGTTTTTTAAAGATGGATTGTATAAATTAAAGCTTAATAATATTTTTTGTTGAAACTATGTTGACCTAGCATCATAATGTTGGTACTAAACAAGGTTTTGTAAATGAAACTTTAACTTATTTGTGGCATTAATGTTTGGGTTACATATTCAATGAAAGAATGGCCAAATTAGTTAAAAAAGAAATCCTTCCAATTTTAGATTTTACCAAACTTGCCATGTATATGGATTGTATTAAAGAAAAACATATAAAATATACAATTAAGGAAGAATCCACAAGACATGACTCCTTGAAATTATATACATCGATATATATAGGCCTTTTAATGTTCCATTATGCAGTGGAGAAATTTTTCCATCACCTTTATTGATAATTTTCACGTTATGGCTATATATATTTGCTATATAAAAAGTCTCAATCAGTAGACACCTTAGAGGTGTTTCTCAATAAGGTAAAAAAACAAATAGATGGAATTATGAAAATTGTCAGATTTGGTAAAAGGTGATCATATTATGTAAGATATAATGAAAATGGACAATATCATACTGCATTTTCTAAATTCCTTTAAAGGCATAACATATGTACTTAATACGTAATTTCAAATACACCACAATAAAATGGTGCAACCAAAACACATGATTGTACTTAATAAACGTAGTTAGGAGTATGATGAATCATTGCTCTTTACCCTTATCACTGAGAGTGTATACTTTGAAAACTTTCATGTATTTATTAAATAGATTTCTAGTAAAGTAGTTTCTAAGAGACTTTTTAAATTGAGAATAAGAACAAAACCTAATTTAAGGAACCCACTTGTTTTGGGTTAATTAGTAAAAGTAAGAATCTATAGTCCATATGAATAGGAAATGGAATCAAGAACAACTAATGGGTTCTTTATTGGCCATCCAAAAAATTATAAAGGTACATATTTTATTGTCCTAACTATAGTACAAGAATTATTAAAGCTAGAAATGCTATATTCATAAAAAAATGGTGGAACTAGTGGGAGTTCAGATCAGGTAAAGTGAAAATTCAAGAAGTTAGAATATAAGTTCCCTTATATATAGCTTCTCCTCAAATGGTTTTTTCTTAGAGTTTTTGAAAATTGTGATAGCTTACAAGAATAAGCAATACATAAACAAACTCTAAATAATGAAGTCACTATTAACGAACATGTTATAGATGGGTCGTATGAAGTAGTATTAAAAAGATCTCAAAGATAAAGGAGATCAACTATTTTTATGATTATATGGTTTATTTACAAGAGGTATAAGGTGATCTAACAATTGATAAAGATCTAGCTACATTTTCATAATCCATTGAAAGTCAAAATTCTAAAAAATATAGACGTTATAGAAGAAGAGTTAAAATCTATGGATGACTATGAAGTTTGAGATCTTGTTGAGTTACTAGAAGGTTGTAAGATAGTTGGTTATAAATGGGTTTTAAAGACCAAACATGATTCTATTGACAATATTATACGATATAAAGCTATAATTTTGGCCAAGGGTTAAACTCAAAAGGATCATGTTGATTATAATGAGATATTTTCTCCTATTTTGAGAAAGGATTCATTTACAATTATTATGGCCATGGTAGCTTATTGTAATATAGAACTCTATCAAATGGACGTGAAAATCACCTTTTAGATGGAAATTTATAGGAAGAAACCTATATGGATCAAGAAGAGGGCTTTCTAGTTATAAGGAAGAAAAATATGCTGTTTAAACTTAAGAAGTCAATGTATGGACTTAAGCAAGTCTCTAGGTAATGGTATCTTAAGTTTCATGATACCATTACTTCTTTTGGATTTAAAGGAGACATCATTGACATCTAAAGGTCAATAGGATCAAATTTATGATTCTAATTCTATATCTTAATGATATCTTATTTGTTGTTAATGATCTTGGTTTATTACATGAGACCAAGAAGTACCTCTCGAAAAGTTTTGAAATGAAAGATATGAGTGAAACATCTCATGTGATACGAATTGAAATGTTATATGATAAATTAAAGGACTGTTAGGGTTAGCTTAGAAAACATATATTATTAAAACTAGAGAGATATAAAATGGAAAAATGATTTGCAGTTGTTGTTCCAATTTAGAAAGGAGATAAATTTAGTCTTAAGCAATGTTTAAAAAATGAAATGGAATGCACAAGAGTGGAAAATATTCCTTACGTATATATTATTTTGAGTTTAATGAATGCCCATATCTTCACTAGGCCATATATTAGTTTTGTTGTTAGAATGTAAGGTAGATATCAAAGTAATATTAAATTGAAACATTGGAAAACTACAAAGAAAATATTAAGATACTTGCACGGAATAAAACACCATATGCTCACCATAAGAGATTTGATCATCTTTAGTAATTGGATACTCAGACTCAAACTATGCCAGAAGTGTTGACATAAGAAAATTCACATTTTCTTTATTCCTTTTAGCTAGAGGAGCAATTTTATAAAAGAGTGTGAAACATTCTGTCATTGCTACATCCACTATAAAAGTTGACATGATTTGTAGCTCTTTTTTATGGTTTATGACTATGAAATTTTATTTCGATTCTTGGAATTATAAATAGTATTACCAAGTTGCTAAAAATTTATTGTGATATTGACACATCAATCTTCTTTTCAAAAACAACAAGTATTTAAATGTTGCTAAACATATGAAAATAAAATACTTTGTCGTTAAAGAAAAAGTTTAGAAACAAAGAATGCCAGACAAACATATTAGCACAACTCTTATGATTATGGATCCATTAACAAAAAATAACTATTAAAGATGTTTAATGAACATATCAAAGGAATGGGTAT
Organism: Erythroxylum areolatum; assembly: GCA_024520975.1. Classification (NCBI taxonomy): domain Eukaryota; kingdom Viridiplantae; phylum Streptophyta; class Magnoliopsida; order Malpighiales; family Erythroxylaceae; genus Erythroxylum; species Erythroxylum areolatum. The sequence goes on along the minus strand of JANIJH010000006.1, from coordinate 46,946,859 downwards.
TATTGGGTTCCATATTTGAACAAAATATTTTTGTTTACGTATTTTATATATGTGACACTCTAAGTTTGTTTATATATTGTTTATGATATTTAACTATCTTGTTATTTATTATTTGTTATTAGTATGTATACATGAATGATTTATGAATTTTAACGAGGTTTGTATTTTACAAAAACATTATCATTAAATCACTAAGATATATCTCATTAAAGATCACATTAATTTTTTGAACTAGTTTTGTGTCAAATAGAAGGGTGTACGTCACATTAAAGGACGCACAATCTCTATGATCCTCTCTAGTTTTTTGCTTGATTATTATTAATGTTGTGGGAAAAAGAGAGGATTCAAATTTTGTTATATGCATATTATATTATATTATTAAACCATGATTATATTTTTTTGAAAAATTAAAGAATATTTCATAAAAATAGGATAACAGTTGGAGGATTACAAAAGTGACAAGTATAAGAAGGCTCTGTAGGACAAGAAGACTCAATAAGCATTTCATTTCCAATACATTGAACGAAATGTTTGCAAAGCATTTCATTTCCAATCCATTGGCCCTTTTTAAGAAAATTGGGTTAAGAATAGAATCGGTAGCCAATTAAGAGTTATGATATAGATGAGTAACCGGGGGGCATTCATACAAAATGATTATTTTCTCGTCAAAAGGCTAAAATGACACTCCAATCAAGCTAAATAAAAAAATGTAACCTAGTTAAGTAACCAGGGGATATTTATGACAATGCGTTTGCCTTCTCGTTAAAAGACTAAATGATCGTTAAAGAAAATCTAAAAAGATGTTTCTTGCAATAAAATTAAACCTACAAATCTTTTAAAATAGCAAGAATTTTTACGAAAGGATACTTAGTGATAGTTTACATCTTTAATTGGTCAATAATAATAAGTGTAGGTTACAAGTGACATAGATGCATGAATAGGGTGTCAATATTTTGATTGGTATGTATATTCAAGTCAAAGCACATAAACATGAATGTAATAAGTTAGTGTGTTGGAACTTTTTGATTGTTTGATATTTAAGGTTAAGTTAATTCCATGATATTTGATGCCATTGAATCATTACTGTAATGTTGCGTGATTGTGTGTTTTGTTCATTTTATGATTCTAGTTTTTCTTGGGGACAAGCAAAGAGGTGAGAAGATAAGATGACCAAAGATTTTCCTATTTCTCTCGTTCCAAATGTTGTAGAGCTTACAACTCAAAGTGATCTTAAATGCCAACCAATCTCTAACCATATTCTTCTGATTTGAATAGTACCAGTCTATAATTCCTTGCGAAGATATTATAGTAAATCTTAGTTACATAGATACATAATTGGATTCCATGTGCTGAATAAAGTATTGCATTCAAAGAGTATATGAGAAAGTGTTTTAGGTTCTTGATGATTGAGCACACAAATATCACGCTGCGTTTGGTTAGCGTCTACAGCATGCAAAGACGGGACAAGACGGAACAGGATAGGACAGGACAGGACAAGAATTGAAGACAGGGAGATGTTTGGTTGCGGTGGACAGAACAGAGATAATTGTCCACGTCCT
>JANIJH010000006.1:46905120-46935867 GCA_024520975.1 Erythroxylum areolatum | reverse complement strand
AATAAAGTATTGCATTCAAAGAGTATATGAGAAAGTGTTTTAGGTTCTTGATGATTGAGCACACAAATATCATAGATGTTTTTGTACGATGACCTCCATTTAATGGCTAGCTACCATATGAGGGAAGCTATGGGGCTAACATGGGGATACCAAATAATTTTGCTCCGAGGAACTTTTAGAGCTTATGCTATAAGGAAACTTCTACTTGAGAAAATAGTGAAAGAACCAAAAGTATTAAAGGTCTAGAGGGCATTATCTTATTAATCCAAGTTTAGATGTATGATTAGGTTTTATAAAAATAATTGAGCTAAGGAATTGGAATTTTGAGCTTTCTTAATAGTAACATTGTTTGCAATTGAGCTCTTTAGAAAATTTAATGAGCTAACCCTCTTTAAAGCCCTAATGAAAACTAAATATCATACAAGAATAAGGTTGACTTCCATCTCTAACTTTGTACTAATATGAAAAATATACATTATATTCTATGAATCTTATTTGATGTAGGCATTTTGCATTTATCATTGTACATTTTTAATAATATAAAATAAAAACTTTTATGTTTTTAACTTATTTACTTTTGCTTTAGTTTTATTAATGCAATTATTTGAAAATATTTTTGAAAATAATCTCTTTATCAGATAAGGGTAAGGTTACGTACTATTGGATCTTTCCAAACCTCACGCTTTAATAGGACTCCCACTAATATTGTTGTTGTAATATTTGAAAATATTTATATTGTATCCTAATTTTTTAAATATATTTATTAAAAATGATAAAGGGGATGCTAATAAATTATGTTACCTCTTAAATTATATAAAAATTATTCTCTCAATTTTTAAGAAATATTTATATTAAAAAATAAAAGAAAAATTATTTTCTTAGGATTAGGATTTATCACAAATATCAAAACTTGAAATATAAATAATAACATTTTAATAATAATTAGGAATAACAATGAGGTAATCCAGGCTTGGGCTCACCAAGGCCCAATCTTAGATTGTTGGAGTCATAGCTCACTGTCTTAGGTCCTTGGGCCGAGTGTAACTTGCCTAAATTATTTTAAAATTAAAAATATAAAACAACGTCATTTTGCTTATAAGAATTTAGCTTCAAGCTTTAGAAATTTTGGACTCGAGGCCTGAATCAAGCCCAGACTCAATTGTTATTTCTAAAAAATTAAATGAATTTGGAGTTTAGGCTTTGTAAGTAACATTATATTTAGTTTTAAAATATTTTTGAAATTTTATATTAATTTTTTATTTAGGGTGTGCTTGTTTGGGGGTATGAGAAAAATGGTATGAGTATGGAATGAAAATTGATATTTGGTATGAATCTATCATTACCTAAGAGTTTCATTTCTTAGTTTTGGACAATCCTTCATTCCTCTCATATTCCAGAGGAATGGGAGAAAGAAATGAGAGTAATTGCTATGTTTTTAAATTATATATATATATAAAGGATAGATAAAAGGTAGAAATTAGAAAAGTATCACCGTATAATTATGAGCCAAATAACTTCATAAATAAAGTTTTAATTTCAATAATCAAATTTACAGTGAAATCAATTAAATAATTAATTAGATTGTAATTAATTAATTAATTAAAATATAATTATTCATTAATTAAAATATTATAATTAATTAATTAATTACAATCTAATTAATTAAAATATTATTATTATATAATTAATTACATTATATTTAATTAAAATATTATTATTAATTAAAATATAACTAATTAAAATATAACTATTCATTAATTAAAATATTGTTATTAATTAATTAATTAATTATAATATAATTAATTAAAATATAATTTATTCATTATTAAAATATTTTAATTAATTATAATATAATTAATTAATTAATTATAATATTTTTTACAAACTAACTATTATCAATAATAACGATAATTATTTTTTACATGATATAATTATGATAATATCTCCTGTAATATTCATTCCATTTCTATTATAATTGAGGTTGATTCCGAATCTTTCTATTATAATTGAGGTTGATTACTAATCTTTGGATAGTCATACGATTTATCTTTGTATATCTGACAATCTAATATCATTCTCGTCCACACAAAGCAAAGTCGAAGGTTCTCATCCATTTACACAAACATGGCTCTCTTCCTACCAAACAGCAGCGGCGGTGGCGGAGGCACAATCCTCCACACCACTGCCACAAGAACCGACACGCACACCTTCCAACCACGACGTCTCCAATTCATACTTCCAGTTTCACCAAGAAGAGCCTCTCTTCACATAGTTTCAGCCAAGAAGTTCAGTTCACGAAGTGGTCGTTTTGACGGCAAGAACCGGAGGAGCTCGACCACTACCACGGACCAAGAAGTGGTAGATCAAGACCGGAGTTCTGGGATTAAAGTTGGTGACGTTGAAAATGAGGAGGGTGGTGTGAGTGTTAGTGGAGTGGTGGATGATGGTTTTGTTATGCCTAAGCTTCCAGGTGATGAACCGGACTTTTGGGAGGGTCCTCAGTGGGATTCTCTTGGCTTTTTCGTGCAGTACTTGTGGGCATTTGGCATTATCTTCGCGGTATGTGTTCTTTTTGCTTCGTAGTATGATTCTAGTCTGTTACGTTTGTTTCTGTTATGTCACCTCTAATTTGTAAGCGACCTGAACGAGGAAAAGAAAACAAGAGATAGATAGTGTTTTAATCAAGATGGCATTCTGAATCCTAGAAGTTGCCATCTTTTCTTCTCCTTTTTAATGTGTGAGTTAAGACAAAATAGACCAGTACTCGAAATTGATGTTAACAATCGTCCGTCTCCGCATTGATACTTCCTTGAAGTTCTTGTTGGTTTCACGAGTCGCAGCTACATGTCTGCGAATTAAAAAAACGAAGGATATCCCTTATTGTGTTATTATTTTCATAATGCGAGCTTGGTAGAGTGTGTATGTGTCAAATACATTAGTGTCTTCCAAAATGAACTCTGCCTTGATCTCTTCCACTTGAGTGATTTTAACACCGCCAGGCAGAGGTTCCTTGTCTGATCAAGATTCACGCTCTAATTTGTATCAGAATTATTGGCATTCCCAGAGCTTTACAAAATATCATGCTTGACTTCCCCATATCAGGCTTGCCAGGTCCTATCAAATAGCCTTGACATTTGTATGGTCCAGTTTAGCAATTCATGTTACAGTTTTCTATGCTTTGGTATCCACTCTTACTGTAACGTAGTGAAAGTAGTTTTCTAACTTGACTTCAAACTTTTGACAGCTAATTGCTTGTGGAATTGCCGTGGCTACATACAATCAAGGGGCTACAGATTTCAAGGAGACTCCTATATACAAGGAGTCGATTAAATCAGGTGACCTGCTGGAAGAACCTGAAGGATCTAATTCTGATGTGTTTGAGTCCAATCCAACGGAGGTGGCTCCTAGTTTGGAATAGTCACTTGAAAAAGTAATTGCTCCTGCTTTGTGATATAGGCATACTTCTAGGGAGAATAGCAATCCTACAACAGGCATTGTATCCCGTTACTTCTTGAATGTATTCAAGTGCTTGGCATATGGTCATGCAGAAAGAATTTCCTAGCACATAATTGAAATGTTTGGCAGGCTTATATTTTGCACAGTTGCACCAACATTCTAGTTTTTGTTTTTCACTTCATTTGATCACGTCATTGATGTAGTGGAATTAAAAGCTTTTCTCAGTTAATACATGTTTCCAAATGTGCTGAAATTTTCCTAATAGTTTTCATACTAATGGTGAAGAGAATAGCTTCTAGGCAGGGTTTCAACTGTGATTTATTCTTACTTTTACTACTCTGGAGACTGGAACTTGAAAAAATGGGAATGGTTCAGTTGTTAAGTAATTTGATACGCACTTGAAAATTTCTGTGAGATTTGGATTGCACCTGTTTATTTGAAACCCAATGAAGGAACCAACTGTTACACATCTCCTTCTTATGTATGTAGATTCTGTGTCTCCAATCATATGAACCCTTTTACTGCTTCCAAAAGTGGAAGTAAGCTTGCTGTCTATTGGTTTCAGATGGTGAGTGGGTTTCAATATTAAATGAGTTATAAAAGTATGAAAATTTTGTTCGTAACTCTTCATCCCCTTAAGTTTTGACGTCCCTGAGTTATCCCTAAGAAGCATTGCGGTGCCAAGAGTTTTATTAGTGTTTGATTATAAATATCTGTCCCTGGGTGACTCCAATTTCCGGTCAAAATTAGAAATAAAAGATATTTCTGAAGAAGGCTCATTGGATTTGTAGAATTTGAGGAAGTAATCACATTGTAACAGTTGGTAACAATAGGTCCTGATTCCAAAACATGAGTCCCATGATTTACAGTCAAAGCCTATTTTCTCAGCAGACTCAATTAATCACAGCAATTTCCTTGGTAAATAGCATCGTTACCAGAGGCAGGGTGAGCAAAAGTGAAGGAACCGCTGCACTTGCGTGTCCTAAACCCATGATTAAAGGTCTTGGGGCCACTTCGATCAAAGGAGAAGCTGAAATACCAGATAATATGCAGAGCATTACCAGGAAATTAACATCCAACTATCTTAACACCTTTAGAATAATCGTAGTGTGACGAAATCATAATAAAACTTGTACGAGCCTTGTGCATACCAGCAATGGAAGAGTTGGACGTGGGTACTCCAGCGGAGGAATTTGCGTGTGCTCCTAGTGAAACTTGAGAAGCAGGTGAAGTGGGAGACGCTTGAGGAACCCCTTCAACAAGAAAAAAGAAAAAAGCATAGTAAATATAGTGGCAACAAACTCAAGGGTAGTGGCAGCTTGATGATCACAATATGCTGAGGAACTAAACCTGAACAAACAGAGATGGCAATTGGGAGGTTGCAAAGAGAAGGAAGCTGGAGGGCCAAAGTCCTGTTAATTGGGAAGGCGTTAAGGTTGGGGTTGTTGAGCAACTGGCAGATGCAACCAGGGTAAAGGGTGTAGAGGCGCTTGAGGTTGTCACAGCAGGACCGTGGTGGTGAAGGGCTTGTGCCTTGTACGAAAGGAGCACAGGGGGTAAGTGGTAGAAGACGTGGAGCGCAATCGGCTATCGTAGAGGAGGCTGTGGGTAGCAGAACCAGGTGGAGAGTCATGGCAATGGAACAGAGGCTGTGATACTCAAGGGAAGCCATGGCATGAAATTGAATCGATGAGTAAGTAGGAGTATATAATTCTTTTTAAGTTGAAAGTGAGCATAGGCATGCATGATGCGTGTTATTCAACATGCACTACTTCATGCTCACCCTCTGTCACATAGGTGTTCCCTAACCAACTAGAACTTGAAATTGCAACTTTCATATACTACCTCCTCAACTAGAACTATAGTCGGCTTGTAATTGGATTTGGTTAGTAACAAGTTGCATTCTCATGATCATGCCGCTGTGTGCTCATGCAACTTTGCCTACATGCACTCTACGTTTCCTTTCGGCAAGACGTTCATGATACGAATATGACATTCTGATCATGTAAAGTGGTGACCCGATCGATGGTTTCTGTTATTATGACTATAAGATGATCTTCAATTCCATAGCCGCCATATCTACCAACTTTTTAATTACATATTTGTTATTTATCAAACAGGAAAAAAAAGTTGCAAATGATCCGAGCGGGTGTTCTTGTGAGATCTAGTTACAAAAATGAGACAATGAAAAGTGATACGGTCCTTTTCAACTAGGCAATGCACATTAATCAATAAAAAAATGTTACGCCATCACATGCTCTTTCTCTATCAAATTTGTTGTCCCAACAACCCAAAGATGTCATTTCACAATCGAAAATGGTCCGATTGCATTTGCACCTCTAATATAGTGCGCCATACCATGAGCATGATGAACTCGTGTACTCGAAGGCATAGGCAGAGGCACTGGTTGCTAGTTTCATCAACTTCTGTACTGAAATACACTTCCTATGGGATCTCGGGTTAAGAAAGAGCTTGATAAGCTTAAAATATACCAGTTCCATAGGGTACTGCTTCCTCCTTTTGTACTCGCTCCTCCTTATAATTACTCACCCGTGCCTCTGTTTCGTTCCCCGTGTGACTCATGATCAAGGTCACTTTTAGATTTTGCTAACTATTTCAGTGGATATAGTTTCAGGAAGTTGTTCTGGAGGCCGATTTACGATGTCCCAGCTGCCAAAAGAGGGTAGCTGATGCAATTTCAAGTTTGGGTGGTAAAGTTCCTCAACTTTCTTTGCATTAATTCCGACTCTTCATGGTTTTCACCACTGAAATTTTCTTTTAAATAAAGTGCCAAGGCCTAAAAGTTGCAACCTATTTAAATTATGATCATATGTCGGCAGATGTGGAGTCCATAGTAGTACATGTTGCAGAAAAGAAGGTGGGTTTTGCTCGAAAACCTTCTTCAGCAAAACTTGGTTCGGTCGACAACAAAATACCTTGCAAAGCCTCCTAGATCTCTCTTTAAAGCCATTGACAAGATCGTCCTTTGCACTATGGAATACAAATGATATTGCATAAATAAGCAAGGTTGTGAATTGGGATGCCACCGAGTTTTAACATTTTGCACAACATGAAATTGTCAGACATTACCAGTCATGGTTTTGTTTCTTTCATACATCAATGATTTAGTGGTAAAGGCTGTCTTCACAATATTGATATTTTGGTAGAACTTTTACCCCTTTACTTTAAACACTTACCATTAATCTGTAACACAGATTGTGGCAATTTTTCAGGGTCTACCACAGGAGATTGAAATCTTACGGTTTTTAATTTCCCTCTTGTCTCTTGTAAATCCAACTACTTAAGCAAAAAGGTAACTTTATGCACGTTTGCAAGAAATGTAGGCTCTAGAATCGGGAAAAGAGATTGGTGCTCATGATATATACGATATTCCACAACAAGCAAAGAAGTCGAGAATAATGGCTAGCTACGCCACCTTAATTGCCTTCCTGATCCATATAAACAACTAGAGAATCGGATTCCACAAAGTGCAAGAAGTAGAGCCCACCATTAACACAATAATGGCTCATAATCTTTCATATATTCTCGAATTCATGGTCATTCATCTTGAACGCTTCCAACTCCACATTGAGACTTTTGGATTTCAAAATCCTGTCGCCTCTGTATCTGGCTTCATGACAGAAAAGGCAAGCCTTGAACTCCCATCTAATGTTTATATTAGCATCAGCTAGTAGGAAACTCAAGTTTTAAATGCATTCTGTGCAGTTCTGCTGCATGGTTATGAGGATCAACATGGACTGCAATGGTTGTTACAAGAAAGTAAGAAGAGCACTTCTCGACATGCAAGGTCGTCAACGTTTTCTTCACTCCTATAATTAAAATGATTTCAATCGTCAGTGTCTTTACGTTTCATGTTTCTCTTCCTGGTTATATATGTAGAGTTGGAGACACATTTGATAGAGAAGAAGCACTGTAGAGTAACTGTGTGTGGCAGCTTCATCCCACGGGATTTGGCGATCAAAATCAGCAGAAAGACTAATCGCAGAGTTGAGATATTGGAGATAGAAGAAGAATTCGGCAATATCGACAATGAAAATGATGAGCAGGGACACCATTTGATGATCAGTCCCTGGAATCCCGTAAAAGTAGTCCAAAACCAATTGCAACTTGTGTATCGTGACGAAGAAGCCTAGTTGCTAATCCTCCTTTACTTTCATATTGTTAAAAATAAATCTCACCTCATTTATAATATCTCGTGTTCTTTTGTTATAATTTAAAACATAATACAAGCGTGTATATATATATATATATGATTCATGCTTTACTAATTAAAAAAACAGGGTAAATCAACCTACAGGTTGTGGCTCAGTTGGCCGCGCAGGTTGAGCCTGTGGGAAGAGCTCTTAGGTTCAATCCCCACTAAACACACCTGCAGGAAGGACCAAAGAGCCTTCACTGTGACTACGCCTCGAACTGGATTAGTCAACCCAATAAATTCGGATACCGATGAGTTATCAAAAAAAAAAAAGGGTAAATCATGGATCATGATTTAAGTTCACGAGGCAGGAGTTAATCCACGTGGTGTATACATGTCTACAAGATTTCTACATGGATGCCTAAATGTTAGGTCGCAAGTGACAGAGTTAGTCACATCAATAAAAAATTAACAAAATCAATATTACAACTTGAGTTGTAAGAATTTTAGAATTAGTCACTTACCTAAAAACTTTTAAAAGATTTGGTACTAAAATGATAAAAACTTTAAAATATTTAGTATTGGAGAATATCTTACCTTAATTCATCATCATCGTCGCATCTAATCTGAAGTCCTGCAATGAAGCAAAGTTTAGAAAGGTCTGATAGTACGCAACCTTACTTTTATATAATAAAGAAGTTGTTTCTGTTAGATCCATATACAAATGAAACAATATAAAAGTGATGCAGGTTATAGAGAGAATATGTAAAACTAGCTCAGAAAATTATTAAGTAAATAAAATTTCACTAAAAACATAAATAAATGACAATAAAAACAACAACACTAAATAGAAATAACAAAAAATATATATACATATAAAATACAGAAAATAATACTAATGATAATAGTACTAATAATACTCCTAATAATAAATATTAAAATGCTAATATAGATACGAAAAGACAGTTAAACAATACTAAAAAAGTAATAAAATAAAACGGAGAAAAAAGTAATAAAATATGTTATCTTAATTATTTAATATAAAGTAAAGATTAAAAAAAAGACAAACATAAAATTTATAAGGTAAGCATATTATCCACAAGAGTTTTAAAAAACAAAAAAAGAAGGTATTTTGATGAAATAAAAAATGATATAACACTAGATAACTATATTTGAAGGAAAAAAGGTGGGTATTAGAAATACATAGGGATTAAGATATTATTTATATATTGTTATTGACTTCTGTAATAGAATCATTCAACATTAGTAATTTTTATTAACAAAAGGGATGCGAAATATTTCAACTCATAAGAGAACTAATGTGAAAACATGTATATATTACACTAAGACATATCATAAGAAAAACGACTTCGAAAACATGTATAATATGATGTGAAAGATATATTTTATGCAGTAAAATTGAGTCCGCTCTATCACATGACATACAACCATATAAACATATTAAAAAAAAAAGTCATCCTACTTTTAAAATTTAAACTTAGATAGAGAACAACATTATTTAAGAACAAAGTTGAAAGTCAATTGTCTTTTATGAAAGTGTGCTAGATTATTGAGTTATTTAATCTTATTTTAAAATTCTTCTAGAAATTAAAAATAAATTGTATTAACTTAAAAATAAGAGTTTGGTATAAAAAGAATCCAATCAAAAGGAATTAGCTTGTTTCTTCAATTGGAACAAAGCCAAACAAAAGTGAGAACCAAGATTGCTTCCCAAAATAAAACCAAATATGCTAGTGTACAAAGAAGTCAATTAGTGTGGCATCTTAGTTTAGAAGAGTTGAACCAAATCAAGGAGCTTTCATTCCATTACCAGGGAACAAGTGTGTCAAAATTTCCCCCTAGATTTTGTTTAGAAGAGTCATTTATTTATATGTAGCAACATCATATATGATTAATGAGAATATTCCAAGAAGCAGTTATGTTTTTTACTACATTTGAATGAAAATCCTAAGCCATTAATTCTTTACTTATGAAGCCAATAAGTTTCTAAAGAAGTTTAGCTCTGTGCTTGATTTGTTTTTGAAATATCCTCATATTTCCTTCACACATAGAGCATAAAATGCATTTTATGCCCCATAGAAATTATATAAACAAGAGAGTCACCATTACAAAGATTAAGATTCTAACATGATCAAAGCATTATATCATTCCAATTTAAAGGAGGAGAAGGGAGGCAACTTAGTTGTCAAATTCCTCTTTAGATGTTAAATGAGTAGTCAAACTGAAAGAATAGATGGTCTATTAACTCTTCTTTTTGATTGCAAAGAGTGTAAATGGTATATCTATGTATCCCTTGATTCTATCAACAATGGATAGTTTCATTTTAATTGCAAGCCAAGAAATTACTGAGGATCTATGATTAGCTTGAGAGAACCAAACTAATTTATGCCAAATGACTTTTAGAGCTTGGATCCTTAACGTCTTTTTACAAGATGAATTAGAGCAACAACCTAATGAGCTTTTGATCCACATTATGGTATCCTTCTTATATGGAATAAGAACAAAGCTTAGTAGGGGATTAGTAAGATGAGTCATTGGAAGTGAATTAAAGGTATGTGGCCTATTGTTAAGAACCTTTCCCTTAACTTCAAATCTTGAACCATAGTCTATGGTGAATCGTATTTAGGTTAAATGGTCCAAAAATTTGATATTTTTTAGGAAAAAGGTGTGAATCCATTTAATTTTAAGTGCTTATCTATCAACTAGGAGCCTCCATAATCTTTTGATCATTAGCAATTTACTAATGATCCTGATTGGAATTACTCATAAACCACTCTTATCTTTTGGTTGACATAATTTACTCCATTTAACTTTAGCCATTGTTTGTGTAATGTGAACCTTGACCAGCGAAATCTTCTAAGCATCCTCTCTATTATTTGTACAATACCTATAATTAGTATAAGATGTGATAATCAATGTACATAAAGGTTATTTAATATTGAGATAATAAGTTAAATCCTCCTAGCTAGAGTTGGGCTTTTATTATAATAGATTGATATCCTCTTTTAAATCTTTTCTATTAGTGGAAGATAGTCATAAGACAGTTTCTTCGAGCTGATAGGAATTTCAAGATAGGGAAAAAAGGGACTTCTTTGTTTTCAATCATATCAAGGTGGATAACCAAAGTACAAGATGTTGTGCACTTAAGAAAACATACAACTAGTTTTTTTTTTCTTGTTAATGGAAAGGCAAAATAAATCTTTGAATGTTTCCAATGCATTTAATAGAGCACTTAAGGAGTTAGCATCTGCTCTTAAGCAAAGAATAAGATCATCTATAAGCACAAACTACTTAGCTTTAGCTTCTTCCACTTTGAGTGAAAATTAAAGTGTTTCTCTTAATTGATTATTATGATAATAAGTCTTGTGAGAACTTTTATGCTTAAGTTAAAGAGGTAAGGGGATAAAATGTCTCTTTTCTTTAAACCTCTAGCCCATTTATTGAGTTTTGAGGGCTCTTTATTTATTAAAACACTGTAAGAAATTGAGGAGATACTCTACTCAACCTAAACAATAGAAATGTTAATACTCTAAGGGTGTTTAAGATAAATTCCAATCAATGGAATCAAATGCCTTATGAAAATCAACTTTGAGTATATATTTCTTGCTTGAATGCCTCCTATTGTATTATTTAAAAAGCTTTTGTGTTAGCAAGACGTTGTCTCATATCTATCTTTCTTGATGAATGCTCCTTGTGATGAATCAATGTAATTAGGAAGGAATTTTTTGAGCTTGCTTGCAATTAGATTAGGAGGATTTTATAGATCATATTACAATATGAAATAAGCCTAAAATCCTTTAAAGAGCAAGGCGAAGAGATCTTAGGAATGAGAAAAATAAAGGCTTTACTGTCTTGCCTCAATATTTTACCTTAGTTAAGATATTCCAATGCAACATTTGTGACCATTATTTTGATATGGCCTACGCTTTTTGAAAGAAGAATCCATTCAATCCACCAAATAAGAAAGAGAGATGAGAACCAAAGAAATAACACCTTTTTATTGTGGTAGCTGACCCATTTAAAGACTGGAAGCTTCATTCTCTTGAGAGATGGAGGACATACACTGGGGATAAGAGAGGAGAAAATTAATAAAGTTATGGAGAAATGCTTTTCATGATAGCTAGCTAAGTTTTCTTTCTGAAATAGCACAAACACATTTTGGCCTGTAATTCAAGCATAGACTATTTGTTGGTATCAATGAACCTACACCAAAGAAGAGGACTTCTCATAATTTCTTTTAAAATATTAAAAAGAATTACTTTTTTTTATTAAAGGGAAAATACAAGAAAAATTACAACACTAGTCGAAGGAAGCAGAGTCCCGATAGATCCTCTAAGAGGATACAGTGGCACCCGATAGGTGTGGAATCGAAAACAGTAAGGCCGACATCCGAAGGGACTGCATGGGTGACTAACCAGTCCGCACATCTATTACTCTTTCGGTAAACGTGACGATGAACAACAGAACAATTCCGCGTAAGTAGTTCGTGGATATCCATGACAATGGGGTGGGAAGCCTGGGAATAGTTCATCGCTGAAGAAATGAAATGGTACGCTGCCAACGAATCCAGCTCTAATTCTAACCAGCAAAAGCCCAGGTCCTAAGCGAGCGACAGCCCGGTATAAACGCCCCAAAGTTTCGCAGTCAACGGCTCACATCACCCGAGATTCTGAGCAAAACTCCTTAGCCAGTTGCCATCCCTGTCGTATAAAAGTCCACCTGCAGTAGCGAAGCGTTGGGAGCGATTACAAGCTCCGTCTATGTTGAGCTTCACTCTACCCGGGAGCATTGGGAGCGATTACTTTTTGTTGGGAATATTTTATTTACAGATAACAGTATAATCAACTAACGAGAACTAAACTAGTTATCTCTTGTTCGGTTTACAATTCAAGAACCAAACCAAGGGTTATTCATTAAAGCATTTGAAATAAAACTTGCCGCCCAATTTCATTAATATACTATAATTCTTCCACCAAAAAAAGAAGAAACTAAAATATAATGAATGTATATGCACAAAATTTAATGAATTACGATTTTCCATGATGTAACTTCTCAAAAAAATTAAGGATTATATATTAAATTTTAAAAATTATCCGAAACAATAAGCATCAGTATAATACTGCATCATAACCAAATCCAGTATCAATATTGATACTATACGGTATTCATAACATTTGTTATAATCCTTTCTATTGATTTTCTTTAAAATACTTCAACTTTTATGACTACATAAAAGATAATATAAAAATACAAATTTTGTTTTTATTATTATTTTAAAATTTATGTTAGATTCAATCTTAGTTTAAATTATTAGATTTATTATTAGTTTATTACATATTAATAGACATTATTAAACATTTTTATTTTAATAAAGTATTTTATTTATTTTTATAATTTTTACTTCTTAATTATTATATACTAATCTTATAGCACTTCAATAATGGTTGAACCTTTAAGCCTTAAATTTTTTTAAACAGTTCGATGTCTGATCCAATTTTAAAACATTGTAAAATACTGTGAAGGAGCTAGATATAACTATGAAAAGAATGAGAATAATATTATTTAGATGTCATATTTTCTACAATCTAAAGAACATAAAATGAAGAAGGGATACGACCAAAATTCCTCTATTATGCTTCAAACCACAGGAAAATAATTTCCTCACCCCAAATATAGATTACATCCTTAGATGCTACATGGTTTCCGTTCATAGCACCATCCCCTACTTTTATCTGATAGAAGCTGAGTTGCTCAACCTGGCAGTTCCATGTTTTTGGCACTATTGACAAATGTTGCACTTTTATTGATCCCCTCAAGCAAAAGAATTCTCACTGCTTCTAACCCATGTTGCAATGTTAAGTCCAACTGAAAATGCAAATCGATAAAAATTTTCAAGCATCCACCACCTGTTATCTTATTAGCACGTAAAGATTAAGTCTAGTACCTCTTCGCGTTCTTGTCTATTGAAGGGGCGAAGAACAAAATTCGCGGCATCCATTTTTCCAGGAGGCCGCCCTATCCCTACAATGATTTAACAACTATAAGGCTACAATAGATATGGAGGAACCAATGAATTTTAATAATAGCCAAGTTGGAGAAAGCCATACTACCTATTCTTAAACGAGGAAAATCCCGGTTCCCTTTGAAGTGATCAATTACACTTCTCATACTGAAAGAAAAACAAAAGAAAACCATCATATAATTGAATTTGACACTGTCATATTGGAAGTTATTTTATCCATTTGTTGACAAATATATGTTTATCTATTCCAAGCACATTTTAACATCATACAGTAAATGTAGATTTTCTCGATCAGAGTTTGAAATCAGCAGTCACATTTGTAAAATTGAGACAAATAAGATTTAAACTAAAAGTTGAAAATCATGGAGGGGTGCTACTGCATCCCAGTAAGTGGTAGGTATTATCAAAATCATATTGCATATCACAAAAATGGAGCAATAAGTTTGGAGGTGAACCAGATATGCACGAAAAAAATCATCCATGCAAAATGATCAGTTATGCATGAAACAGAACAGATTTGCCACCAAGCTACTGCTTCTTTTCTGGATGAGAGATGACAGAGATCAAACTCTCATCCATTTTGAGGCCAATTATGGGTCAGGGTTTTTCTAACACGAGAATGCCTGAATGAAGGAAGCGTGATATATCCATCAGGTAGAGTTCCTAAACCAGAAGTAGCATAGTCATTTTGAATAGGAACCTTCAACTTATTTAAGGATGGTGTTGCCATGGCAAGGAAGGAATGAAGAGGGCCAAGGAAAAAGGAATAGATACCCATTATGTCCTCCGTGTCCCCCTTTGGGCAGCAATCGCAACTTGGCAAAAGGTAAATCTAAGTCATCATAAACCTGTAGTTTAAATATGTGAGATCATGCACTGCAAGCAAAGGCCAGGACTAAATGCAGGTTTAGTTTTGAATAATATACCAAGAGTACTTGCTTCAATGGAATTTTGTAGTATGAAACTATGGGCCCAACCTACATAATGCATCAGAAAACGAATCAATCACTTCCTAGATGAAAATGTTGAGAAAGGGATAGATCTTGACTGCATATACATGTAGAGGTCCTCCAAGACGAGCTCACTTACAGACTCACCACTTGCATTCATAAAAGTTTGTGGTTTGGCCAGCATCACTGGAACATTACCAATAAAACCTGAAAATAGAAACTGACAACATCACCATTATTGATGACGACACTAGCATTGAACATGTATCAAATGCATTATTCTCTTTCACGTCTTCTTCTCACAGAAGATTCTAGTTATGGTCAACTTGTCCGTTTGATTTATTTCCTTTTGTTTGCTCAGGGGCTTCAATTTTGCATGCCAGAAATAAGTATAAAAACAGGGAAACTATGAAATTTGTATTCTCAATAACCATGTCATAATATATGAGCATAAATTTCGTTGCAGCAATTTGAAGCCCATGAAACTACTAGAAGCCAATCTATTTTCACCTATTTCTACAACATTGTACTTGTTCAAGGAAGTCGACATATATTTTACAAACAAATAGGCGAAAGGGTATTGGCAACCAATAATATTGCAAAGTATTGAGCTTCAGTCACTTTAGGTGCTTAATATGTCATAAATCAATATCTCTAAAGCAGCACAGCCAACCTTTTCCAAATAGAGACTTAAAGGAAAGGCTATTGAGGTGTATGCCCTCAGCATCAGCTATGGCATCTACCATCTCAAAACCCACCTGAAAAAAGAAGAGTAAGTTCAATCGAATAAAATGGAGTATGAATAAGCAGTATGAGAAAGGAGTGAAAATGCATACGTTGTGGCGGGTGCCCTGGTAATTCTTGCCGGGATTGCCAAGGCCGACGATGAGCCAGGGCTTTGGTTTAGGCACCGCCGCCTCACTGGGCAGGGACATTGTCGATGAAGAACTAAAAGAAGAAGACGAACAACAAGAAGAGAGAAAGAAAGGGCGAGGTTTAAATGCGGGAATTGAAATTGAAGATGTAACTGTCTGAACCACTACAATTGATGGTTTCATTTTATCCGATCGACTCCTCTGCTTGTGAAAAACTAAAATTCTAAGAAGTACATGCAACACTGAAATCTGTGGGATTAGGGTTTACCCGCTTTTCGAACAAAAAGCTTAGAACGCCGTTGCCGGGGATCGAACCCGGGTCACCCGCGTGACAGGCGGGAATACTCACCACTATACTACAACGACATTGTTGAAATCTTTTAAACCCTCATATTAATTATCCATGAGTGGGCACGATTAAGAGTCATATTCACACTTCACAGTACGCCTTCCATTAGAAAAAATTTATCCGGAACGAAGCACAATTACAAACGAACAGACTTTAGTAAATTAATATAATATTTAACTATGTATATTTAACACTTTCGTTAAATTGTATTATTATTATTTAGTATTACTATATCTTATCACTTAAAAATCCCTAATTAAAAAATAATAAAGATATTTTTCCATTATTTTTGGAACTAGCACTTTTACTTTATGTTTTATTATTATTTTCAGATATAAACATTTATAATGTTCTCAAAGCAACGTGGGTTTGAAATGTGCTAATACGTACGTTTCATCATCTGGTTCAAGCAATAGATAAAAACATATAAAACTAGCAATTCCGCTAGTCTAGATTGAAGGGGTTAAAAAACAAACAAACCAACAAACAGAAAAGAAAAAAGGGAGAAAGATTTATCAGCTTCTTTGAACAATCTGTTTTACAACACAACTTGAAGGGATGCTTTGGTATACACAACGACTGAACATCTAAAAGGAATAACTTCATTGATTTCATAAGAGAATCTGTCTTCGAGCCAACTCTGTTTTTATATTCTTTCACAAAATTTATATGTACCTTGGTATTAAAACTGGGGACGACAGAGTTTGATCGCACAATGATCAATTACTAAAACACGGGTAACAAAATTATTTTCCAGAAGCGTCACAGTTCTCAAGAAAGAATCATGTAGCCTACTTTAGTGGGGAGGCAAATATTTAATGATATTAGGATATGCATGCTTTTCTTCTTATAATTGGCACTCATATTAATAATGTTATTTTGTGCCCGGTATAGGATACTTCATTGTATTACTTGAATTTAGTAAACAGTAACACAAGACTTGACCTTTTTCTTTTTCCCCCCATTTTAAATCCTTGTCATATGTACAATGTTCCATTCCTAGTTTCAAAACCTGTGTGCTCCGAATCATATGGCAAAATACTGATGGGAATTTGATTAAACAGAAAAAACTAGATCGCGTGAGGGAGATTCATGTTATTATCTCCAACGAAAGTCTCCTCGCCATTGCTGAAAAGATAAAAGTTGAATCATTAAATTACAATAGATTTCAAGGGATATAAACCTCAAATATGTGATTAACCAAGCGATTACCTTAGGTAGCTCAGAGCTGACATTCGGTAGAGACATGTAAATACCAGAATATGCAACCCAATGGTGTAGAAAAATGCAAAAGTGCGTGCATACCTGCAATTTTTGGGGTCTCGTCTCATCAGACAATTTTGGATGAAAGAGAATTGCAAAGCATAATTATTCATCGCTAAGGACCATAGTTCACTAAAAAATTATGCAATAGGCAAAAGGGTAAATTGAAGCAAGAAAAGTGTAGAATACGGCTTGCTAAAAGCCGTAAACAAGGGCAAAATTAAAGAAGAAATGATGCATAACAAAGAAAGACCATGGGCTAAACAGGGAACGAAATTGAGATGCCTAATTATGATGAATGTAAGATGCCAAGAAGGCTACTACTTGAGCAAAATGAAAGAGAGAATCTGGTACTGAAAATTGCAACCTCAAATTTCTAATGAATCTTTTAAAAGTGCAGTGCGGTTTTCTAGGATTAACGAAAAAGAAAGGGAGGGATTCAGGAAGAGGAAATCCAGTCATACTTGTTGCCAAGAAGGAACCGCCCACTACTAAGCGTGATTCTATCTCTGATACCCAGCTCCTTGTATCTTTGGTCCCTTTCCTGATTAACAACAAAGATACTATAACAGTAGGCATCAACATGTACAGGTCATGCAATATGAAATAAATTAGTTTGATGTCACCTTAAAAATAATACGTTATTTTCACAGACATTTTCCGAATGATAGTAGTTCAAAGTGGGGGAGGAGACATTCAGATGGGCATTGTTTTTTCAGTGGCATAATATGCACAAACGTTTACCATGTAATTACCCATATTCTTGAATATTATGCAAGAACATTTTCCTCTGATAAAGATCAGCATGAAAGAAAGATGTGAGAAAACTTTTAAAGAGAAAATAGGTGAACAATAGACCTGCTAGGTGTTGAAGTTGATAAAATTGGGTGATAGGCAACACAATTTTGTTTAGTGAGGAGGCACAAAAGCTACCGACCTTTTTTGAAAATGCTGCGAATGGATTTATATCATCTTCATATATCTTCTTGTACTTGGATTCAACATCTGAAGTAAAACCACTTTCCAGATCCTCAGTATGCTGAAATTCATCACATAGCACACAAAAGTTTTTAAGAGACCAACAGCAAACAGGAAATAAATCTCAACAACAATTGGAAATCCAATTAAATACCTTCTTTGATCCTCTTGACACAACTTTTTCATGATTGTAATCCTGCACATAACGTATTTTCCCATATAGTTTGACATTGTCAGCCTTTGTTTTCTCCAACTCCACCGTTAGTTGACCTATCCTCTCCTTCAATTGCCTTATCTCCTACAATTTTCAAGGATTTCACTTTTAGTCCACAACTTCAACTTTTGGTCGCATAAAAGATAACAACTGCTATAGTTACAAAACAATGGCCCCTACCTCTTCCGTTTCTCGCAATCGTGCCCTAAATCGATCTCGTTGATTGCAGATAACCTTGAGCATTGAACTCTGATCTTGATCTGAGGAGACATGTTTATGACCTACAGTCTGCACCATAAGCAATCTAACAATGAGCAAGTATTCAGGGAAAAAAATGTAACATAGAAAAAGAAACGCAGTGGAGTTCTAACTAGTGTTAATGACTAATAACAAAGAGAAACTAGTGTTGATGACTAATAACAAAGAGAAACTAGTGTCAATAACTAATAACAAAGAGAAACAATAGCCAACATTAAAACTAGCAGTTGCAATATGACCTCATACTATATCAGGCCATTTGATTTAGCATTGTAATGCAAGTAAATATTAATTTACAATAGCATGTGAAAAATTCCAAACGGATGATATTCTAGAAAGTTAATCCCATTGGCCAACATGTTTATCACACTTTTCCCAAAAACAAAAGATATAATCCCATTGGCCAACATGTTTATCAGGCTTGTTCCCAAAAACAAAAAAAAAATGCTTATCAAGCTCTTTTCTCTCAGAAATATACCAGCAAAATCAACCTTAAAATCCAAGTACTTTATTGAAAAATTTTAGCAAACAACTTGAAGGATTCAGCTGTCTGGATCAGAATAACTAATAAAAGGACTGGCCATAATTTATTTAATAAAACTTTGTCAATTGGAGCATACTTCTGATTCTTGCCTGATTTTACAAAGTTCAACATGCTTCCAGCAATTGAATGGTAGCAAAAGAGAGTTACCTCAAATTGCTCTGTACCTCCAGACTCTGAAAGATCCCAGTCATCAAATAGACTGCCTTTTCGATCTTTAGAGTTATAACCCTGCATCAAGAGTTAAAGACTTGCATTTAGAATGTTGTGTTGTTTCTTGTTTTATTTATTTTGACATGTAAGGGCTAGGATTTTGGGGAATATTTTTTGTTTGCATGTTGTGCACAGAAAATACAAATAATGAAATATGATGGAAGAGAGTTTAGTAATTATTTCACAGTTCACTTTCCCAGAACTATATATATGCACAGCAATAAACATGACAAGTGGCATTGATGTGTGACAAATTTGTGGTCACATGTTCAACAACTATTTTTTGAAGGATCGATTACTTATTCGAGCACATGCAACATAGTTATTCAGGGAAAATCATGCTCTGATGTCATAATAAGATGATAAGAATCCCAGAAACAATATAATGCTTAAACATGGTGTTTTGACACTGACTGACCAGGAAGAACTACCATTAACCTGCAAGGAGTCCACATAATGTTTAAAGCCTTTCACAATTCATTAATTCCCACCTTTGATATATCATCTTCCAACTTTTGTATCAACTTTTGTTGTTCCATAACCTTTGCATTAAGCTCCGTTATCTTGCCTTCACCTATTTCTAGCAGAGATGCTTTCTCAGAAAGTTTGATCTGAAAGACAGCAGAACATGAAAAACTATCATTGTCATGGGCCTGCACTGCTGCAACGAAGATATTATAACGATTACTATTATAAGCCTCTCAACCTTTGGGTGTGGAGGTCGGTGGAATGAAAATATGATGGATTAACAGTTCAAATCTTACATTTTAAGAAAAAAAAGAAACAGAAAGCTCTAATATTATTTCAAAAAAGTAACTTGACCAGACCTGGGCACTAGTTCACATGCAAATGCATGTCCGGTTGGAATTTTTAAACAGAGGAGCAACATTCAAAAACTGATTTAAGGAAACATTGCATACCTTTAGCTGTGTAAGTTCATGTTCCATTTTCCGATTTTTATCAAGTAGAAGAGACTCCATCTTGCTCATCTCTTCCCCGCTAGTAGCAGCTTCCCAATCTTCAGCTTCAATAGAATTGTAGCCCACTGCCTGTACCACATAAAAAGAAAACCTTCAACAAAAAATGTCAAAAACCCTGACAATTTCAGGCACATGTTAAATGACTGAGCTGTTAAGCTCTATTGCAAATGAAAACTAGAGAAGGAAACACAAATAACCCATCTATGTTTAGTTTCAATTTCTTGCTGGTTTCAAAGCTTATATTGTAAAAGACTATCATCAAAATATCCTAAAAGGTTATGACTGAAGTTGATCAATGCACATCAGGAAGGTTTGTCCTCTAGTCTATGCAGCGAGGAATAGTAACAACAAATTGTTCCACCATATTTCTTCAAACCACAACTCTAGCATAATCATGGGTCTTGACCAGTTCTTCATGTTGTTAAATCTCATAAAGATTACATTCTAACACCTGAATCCAATTTAAATTCAGCTACTGAAAAGACTAAGAGGAATTATGAGTAAAAGAAAGCTATTTAAAAAAACTCACGCAGACTTTAAACCTTTTTATGCAGATATGAAACAGCAACTATGAAAAGTCAATAGAAAACAGGAAAATCAAATCTCCTGCAACTAAACCCCCTTTTCACTTAATTTCTCTACTTGTTCTATCTGCCCCTCCCAATAAGCAACCAGCATAAACTTACTGTACCAAGAACTTCATTGAATTTAAACTTATCAATAACATTTAACAAGGGGATAATATATATCAACATAAAAACTGGAATGAAAACGTTTTTTTCCACATAACAAAATGTTCCTGTTAATTACTAGAGAAGACTAAATGAATGGTACCTGTAAAATTTTTACTTTTTTATGCAAATCGTTGACTAATTTTGAAGTTGGCCTTGCTTGAAGTTCTTTCTGCATCTCCCTGAGAGCAGCTTCCTTGATGGTCAAAAAAAGGGAGAAATTATAAGAAAATATTGGATAAACTACACGCAAAACACATCCTATAACAAATTAGATGGAGAATAGGTGATATAAAGCAATTAAAGTTTTTTCCCTCTTATGTACTATATCCAAGAACCAATAGTAAGCATTATCTTGCAGGAACAAATTTGAAACAGCAAAACTGGCAGGTGTCTGCTACCTATTTAAGTGATTGCCCAAGTGACTTGAAAGTAAATCCTTAGGGTGGATGTCTGTCCCCACTCAGTTTCTTAAGCCAATCTCTGACTGCAGGTGTATGCACTTAGAGATATTCCACGTTATGTTATTATGAATCCAACACATCTTAAACTCTGCTTATGCCTGGAAAACTATTCTAGAATCTACATTTTATAGCATCATGTACTAGTTGTTAAGTAGTCCAATAACTGTTGATCATTAGAACACAAACGAGATAAGATAATATGACTAACCAATAATTACTTATAAAAACTCAATGGCAAAGAGGAAAGCTCCTTTCGTTTGCAAAAGTTGCCAATGAATCACATAGACCAAACGCCAGAATGTAAAAGCTTGGAAAATAGTTGTGCAGTATAGACTGAACCATCAACCACACAAATTTTAGGCATGCCAATGCCATAAGTACTTCCTATACAATCAAGGGAATGGTATTCCTCATGCATGATTATAAGCTTGCATATAAAGATGAGTAACATAATTACGTACTTCTAACAGAAGAATAACAAAATATCTTACCTTCTCATTCAGTACAGCATTCAACCTTTTGATCTCAACCATATGTTGTTCCCGCTCATTTGTCAAGGTAGACTCAACATTGTGTAGCTCCATATTAAGTTCAGAGATAAGCTTCTCTTTGGCAATCAAGGAATTCTCAAGGATACTATTTGAATCTGTATTGTCACTGAGTGCAAAAACCGACAGCCAAACAGCGTTAGTACATGCTATAATGAAACAGATCAGGAATAAGACCAGAAAGAAACAAATGATGATGTAAAGTATCACAACGAAGCACAGATAGACTAAAATTCAGGAAAAAAGTATAGAAAAAAATTAACAGTCAAAGTCAACATACCCAGTACACAATAAGAAAAATTAACAGTGAAGTGAATATGCAGAGTACATACCTCTTCTTATTTCCAGTGTCCTCATGTGCTGACTGCAACTGTGAGCGTAGGACACCCTACAGGGTCATTAAGTTAGGATCTGGAGCATTAACTGAAATTTGAGATGCCACAAATTAATAACTCCTTTGCTCCTGTGTCTTATTGCCACAATCACACTAAAATAAGAGCAAGATCCATTCCTCTCGTAAAATAAAAGACCAGGTCCAGTAGAAACATGTATACTGATGAAACTTGTAGAGGGGGAAAATAAACCACTGAAACAAAGGAGTTATTAATTTGCACTCCACCACATGTCAAACGTACCTTCTCTCTTTCTAGACTAAGAAGTCGTGATTGAGCCCTTTCAACTTCATTTATCAGAAGATTGAATTCTGATTGCTTCGCAGCCCTTTCTTCTTCTGATATTAGTTAAATAAGTATTAGACAGCTGGAAGCAAAATAACATATAGATTTTCCAGTCCCTATGACAGGAACTGAAAATATACCAAAAGCATATGTGACCAGCAACAGCAATAGAAACTAAGAAGTGGAAAATTTTATATAACGTGATGCTGCCATAATAAAGGAACAACGAGCAAATCACCTGATTGGGCACGTATTTCAAACAATTGGCTTTGTGCAAGTTCATGCAATTTCTGCATATTGGCAACACTTTCTTTAGCTTGGCGCAATTGATCTTGCAGTGATTGCTCTCTGACAAGAAAAGTTACTTATCTCATCACTCCAGTGAGAAAGCCATTAGAACATAACAAGGATTTATTGCAGGAGCAGTGCTAGGTGAATTGTATAGATTTTCTTTACAATTGAGAGCAACTATTGGTCCTTCTATGGAAACATAGAATACCAACACAACCACTCAGAAATATTGAAAAGCCATTAAAACATACAAGGATTTATTGCAGGAGCAGTACTAGGTGAATTGTATAGATTTTCTTTACAATTGAGAGCAACAATTCCTACTTCTATAGAAACATAGAATACCCAACACAACTCAGAAATTTACCTATCTTTCAAAACCTCCAGTGTCTTCTGGTTCTCTTCATCCAAAGTGCGTTGTTTCATCTCCACAATTTCTTTCACCTTTTCCTCCATCTAGCACAAAGATTAAAAAGGACATCAAGCCAACAGATTTACTTATGCAGAGATTTCGGGAGCATAATATAAGATGGCACAGAAACAGTATTCACAAAGGTTTTTTTATGTTAGAAGTAAACAAATTTCTAATGTAACATTGAAGCTTGCCATTACACCAACTGATAGCAATTCAAAATTTAGTAATTCTCTTTCATATGTAAATCTGACAGCATTCGATACTTCTAGCTTCCATAATACTTAATATCCTTCATCTTTGTCTATGTGATTGCAACTCCTGCTTTCCCTCCAATTTAAGGGAGATACTAAAGGCCATTGGTGACAAACACTTTTAGTATCTTATTGAACAAAAATAGTGATATTGTTCCTCCATTGATCCAACATTTCCATTTTTGGTAAGTAAATCCAATCCTGTTTTCCCTTTTTTGACAAAAAATCCAAAGAAAGCACAAAAAGATCTTAGAGGGATATGGTGAAGAAACAAAAAATACCATAAGGTTCAAATTCACAGCTAATAACATTGATTCAATTGGCATTGACAGAAGACTCCCTAATTTTCCTTCTTCTAGGGTCTTGACTATTGCGATAATTTGTTGGCTGTCTAATCATAATTCTTGTAGTTCCGCTTCTTGGTCTAAAAGGTTCAGCACCTAAAGCTGGAATCAGTAAGCATACAGTAATTGATATGTCAAGAGTATGCAACTTAGTTCATTTGCAAATCAATCTTTCATAACAACAGAGTAACAGATAAGTAAAAGAATATTTTTATGCAAGAGTCGATAGCAGGGGAGAGGTGAGGAATGAGGTTTAGGCTCCACAACTCATTAAAGATCATATAACCAATATCGCTATGATTCTTGCAGCTTCATTGACCGCTGTAAAGCCAGATATTGATCATAACTCTATAATACGGCAATGCAGTAGAAACATTTCAGAACCCAAGATAACAAAGTGCTTGCAACTAATAAAATACTTACTTGTTGCTCTAATTGACGGTTTCGCTCTTCGAGTCTTCTTATTGTTGCCTGCTGATTCTTCAAATGAGTTGCTTCTGCCCTGAATTCCTCCAGCTCAACTTTCATCTTCCTGTTCTCAGATTCCAGTTCAGACAACTTAATATCTTGCTCCTGCAGAGATAAAAGAGTGACTTGTAGATCAACCATGCACAAAGACAATATTTCATCAATGCAGTGCTGAGGAAAAAGTTTAGAATTTATTTAGAATATTTCAACGAAATGAGGTTCGTGGACATATTATCTGATTTCTCATGAAAGAAGGCCACCCACAACAATCATGCCAAAAGAATAAGGCATATAAAATTTTCTGAAGTTCCCAAAAGGAACAAATCCATACTTACAGCAATAGAAGCAAGAGCTGGATAAGGGTCTGGAGCCTCATAAAGTTTCTGATAGATATTAAGAAATGCATTTTCTCCAAATTTTGCTCTCTTGGTAAGATTATCAACCTCTTCCTGGTAACCCTTGAGTAAGGAATTAAACAGAGTTAACTTATCCTCAGGAGAAGCTTTTTTGAAATCTGGGCAAAATATCAAGAATGTATAAGTACAGAAATGTTGTTTTAACCATGCAAACAAAAACTACTGACTCAGGAAAAGAGAGAGAGAGAGAGAGCGAGAAATATGCAACCTATGAAACTCTGTCCAATAATTCATTCCACATAGATGGCAAATTTGATACATATGAAGCATTTCAACCATATAGCTTAGTCCCAGCCACAAAGCAAACCAAATAGTAAACCGTAAAGAAAGCTTCCCTTCTCCATGCTTGATTATGATGATACTTTTTATTGCTATAGGATTTACCTCTAGTACTTTCTGCCAGCCTCCGACGATTTTTCTGGCTGTTTTCCTGACTTTCACCAATCCTTATCCCTTGTTCATCTAACACACTCTTCTCCTCCTCCAAATGAAAATCTGTCAGAAAAGGGAAAGAAAATTTGAAAGATAACTTTGATTAAATTATTTGTCAAGAATATACAACATGAGAATATGTATATGTACACATTTATGCTGATCGATTATATGAAATTTCAAATATATTCTTGCATGCATATTCACATATCTATATATTAGAAAGGGAGAGTAATTGATCACAAATTCCTAGACAATATAGAGAAAGAAAAATGAAAAAGAAATTGCCTCCACTGTAACTGTGCATAGTATTTTCAAAACCATCTTTCCATATCAATACTATGGCAGACCAGAAGCACTAAAATAGAAAAAGGAATCAATAAACAAATGGGGAGCCAATAAGATTGATCTCCGTCAAGTACAAATAGAAATTATACAGAATCCTAGCACATGCACCACAGTCTCATCTGATCATCCTTAAAAAAGCTAGAATTCCAGCAGAAAATACTCACTTTACAATGCCTTAGGCAGTTTCAATGAATTAATTTACATAACCTTAACAAATCCAAATCATGGCGAAGACAGTTTAAAGAGCTTCCTCCTGTAACCTAGTAGCTTCGCTTGAAAAAATAAAAGCTGCTCAGCGTTTAAATTCTCCAAATGGCCACACTTGATACAAATCATTTTCGAGATACGTAGACCGAAATCATTTCTCAAAAGAATACATAAATGAAAAGTCAATGCTTACTGCGAACCGAGACATTAACGGACAATAAAATCTGATTACTACACCCAGTAGCAATGGTTATTCATAAATTCGTCTAACCTAAGGAATGAGAGTCCATAAACAAGCTACTCGGAGGTTCAAATTACACTCTAAAAAGCCAAATAGGTACAAAAGGGAAGGTTAAAATGCACTTATTTTCCAGCAGAAAGCACAACCAAACTGATCTATTGGAACAATTTTCGTAAATGCATCCAGTTCAACTAAAATGAATTGTAAATTGGAGGAGAACTTGCGTACCTTTCCAGAAATTGGAGACGAGATGAAGATGAGAGGAAGTGAGGTTCGATTTGTCCCTCTCCGATCCTCCTTGCGGAGCCTCCATTTGCCGTCCAATGAGTTGGATCTATGTTTCTGAGATTGCGTTTAATGTGCTTTCGTTATGACTAAGGTAGAGCATAGATTAGAGAAACATACCTTAGGATGTACGACGTACCTTGCCTACTTATTCAGTTTGGTTTTTCGGTTAGCGATTTTAATTTTTGATTTTTATTCTTAATTGAAAAAGCAAAAACTTGTTTCTAATATAAAATTTTAAAATAAAAACCTATTTGAGATTTGTAATAAAAAACTGAAAATAAAAATATAATCTTATTTTTATTTTTGTAATTATACTTTTATATTAATAATTTTTAATAAAATATATTATCTTTTAAATTAATTAATTCTCATTATAGCATTATCTACATATAGGAATATTTTTATTTACATATACAATAACATATTCCACTCCTTAGATCATTATAAGATAGTTTGATATACATATAAAACAACATAAAGATTAAAGAATCCTTGTGAACGATCATTAAGGTGGAATCATCCACCAGACAATAATATTTTCCTTTATTACATAAAAGTCTTCCAAAATTTTTGAGTAATTTTCTTTTAATTTTTCCGTACAATTATGCATGTGAGAAAAGATGAATAAAATATTATTTTTTTCAATTGGTACTTTTTAATTCTATTTTCCAGGATTTGCTTTAGGGCATCACAAGGCCAAAAGACAAGAGCCATCCAAAAACATTCAAGAAAGAAAAGAAAAGGAAAAAAAATCTCAGGCTTTAATGTTTCAGTTCGTATTATAATCTCTAAGAGGAGACTTGGTATGAATCTATATATCAACTCCATCTTCAGTCAAAAGATCCCCACTTTCACTGAGGATCACAAGATGAGGAATTTCGCTCTGTGAATAACTCATCCAAATGCTCACATGCTTTGGAGTCGGAGAATGGAATTGCAAGCCATGGCATCTTTGAGAAATATGTATTAAACGGTTCATCATCCTTATCAGTTGTAACAAAAACAATATCCAATTCCTTTTTTAAAGCAAGTTCATTGTAGACTTCCACTAAAGCAGGAGTAAACTTTCGACACGAACCGCTCCAAGATGTTGAGAAATACAGCCCAATTTTCTTACCCTTCAAACTGTCGATCATAACCTATAAAAAATCCCCAAGGGATACTCCGATACTATTGAATTGAACTCCTAGAATTTTAGTATCTTTCATCTAATAAAGCAAGAGTTAGCTTTACATCTACTTTTGGTTCTACTGTTCATTTTAGTTTCACTTCCAAAACGTATAAAACATCCTCCCATAATAGTTATTCTCCATTCACCCCTCTCTCAGTTCACCCAATCAATTATTTAATATATCCCATCTCTTATAATAATGATCCACCAATTTTGATAAAATAATTTTTGGAATCGCGGCTGAATCCTTGTCTAGACTTAGAAGATTACAAAATCTAGTCTCCATATCCTTTTTTGTTATTGTGAAAATTAGATCTCAAAAGCTCACATATTAGTACTCAAGAAGATATCCCAAGTGAAAAACCTTAAAAACCTAGAAGACGAAGAACAAGAAATGACCAGATCATGATATTATCAACAAGCAGAGAATAAAGAGACAATAAAGTTGTTTACTTTTTGTTGATTATAAATATTAGATCTCAAAACCACACAGATCAGTGTTCTAGAGTATCCTAAGCGAACAATCTTGAAAGCCCTGAAGATCCCTTTCTTGTCATTGTTTTCATAAAAGGAACAACATACAAATCAACAACAAGAAGCATTTTGTATACCAAATCAAAGTTACAACGAAGTCTCATCTCAGAAGTCGGATAAAGCATAAGGAGAACACCAACACCAGTTACCATCTCCATACAATCAGCAGTGGTAGTATAAGCCTTGAGTCCCTCGTAAGTAGAAAGAAACTTGTTCAAAGCATCATACTCCATCAAAGTGATGGCTTCGAGAACAGTAACATGTGGCTTAAACAAACTTCTGTTCAAAGGAACTCCAAAAGAAAGTTCTTAGTGAACTGACCTTGTGTGTGCTTGTAAAAAATAGATGTAAAAAGATGAGTAGTATTATTCAAGATGGGTTTGCTAAAGACAATACTAGAGAAATATGGATATGTTATTTTTTTGTCTAAGAAAACCTACTGTAAAAATTAAGAGAAACGTTATTTTTTGGTTTTCGTAAAACTTTTGCGGTTTTTTTATTTTCATAAACAAGGAATTGCAACATAATTAAACAAACATGTTTTACTTACTTGTTTCTCTTTTTACAAAAACAAGAACAAAAAATGGAAGAAAAAAGGAATCAAACAGCCTTTTAGTAATTTTAAAAAAATCTTTATTTTTAAAATTTATGGAAAGTTTAATTTCTAAAATTATTTTTATTTCCATTAAAAATAACATTAAAAAAATATAATTATTATATAAAAACTAATCAAATATTACTAATATGATAACTTAAATAATTTTTTAAAAAAATTTAAAGGTAAAAGGAGACTTTTCAAACTTGTCTTCAATCTCTCTGCTTTTGCCCTAGGATCCCAAAATACACTCTCTATGGATACAATCCTTGCTCTCTACTACTATAAATTTAGTTATACAGAGTTAGGTAGTATTTCTGATGTGTTCAACGTAAATTAAGAATTTTGACGTTGTTGTTGTGGAATAAAGTGATTGAGTTTTTTATTTTGATATTAATTAGTGTTTTGTATATATATTTCTTTATAATTGGTTTTTACAGTTATTTCTTGATTTTTTTAATGTTTGTTATTGTTTATGCATGGTAATGACAAGATCTCCTCATCAAAACCCTATACATTTTGATCCCTGCATCAAAAGAAAATTAGAAAGTTTACGTATGAAAAATAGAGCAACTCTAGGAATAGAGCAAAAAATTGATTTGGAAGAAGTTATAGCCAATCCAAGAACTCTAGGGGAGTTGGCTACCCTATATTTGACTCAAAGGCTTTTATGTATCATTATTTCAAATTTTGCTGAGCATGTTACTTTTAGGCTTAAGTTTGACTTAATCAATCTCTTGCCTAATTTTCATGGTTTTGCAGATGATGATGCTCAAAAGCATCTCAAGGAGCTCGATGTGGTATGTCTTAGTATGAAAGCTCCAAGGATGATAGAGGAGTAGATTATGTTGAGAGCCTTTCCATTTTCACTAAAGGATGTAGTAAAAGACTAGCTTTTTAATTTACTTGTTGGGAGTGTTAGCACATGGATTAAAATGACAAGGCCATTTTAAAAGAAGTACTTTCTAGCATCAAAGATAGTCAATATAAGGAAATAGATTTGTGAGATAAAGCAACATCATAAGGAATCCCTTTACGAGTATTGGGAATGTTTCAAGAAATTGTGTGTCAGTTGCCCTTATCATAACATCATGGAACAAATCCTTATCCAAGACTTCTACAAAGGATTATTATTATTACTTATGGATAGGAACTTGATAGATGCAACAAGTGGTGGAGTACTATATGAAAAGACTCCTGTAAGAGGCTAGAACTTTAATCAAGTGTATGGAAACAAATACTCAACAATTTGGCATTTGCAACGATATTTGTAGGGTAAATGAGGTAAATAATTCATTAATAAAACATTGTTTAAATGAACTAACATCTTTTTGTAGAAAATTGATGTATCGTAGGCACAGGTGAAAGCTTGTGATATATGTGCAAATGGGAACTGGCCAACATATGAGTGTCCAAATCTAGAAAATGGAAACATAGAATATATCAATGCTGTAGGGGAAATTTTTCCTAGCTATATAACCCATATTCCTAGACTTATAACCCTATTTGGAGAGATCACCCAAACCTAAGTTAAGGAGGGACTAGGTAGCTGAATTATTTCCTATGTAGGCAATAAAGTGTGCAGCAATTTTAACTTATATCAGAAGCCTTTTCTTCCATCTCAAGTACATCATTGGAAGATAATGTTAACTATCTTGCCACTGATTACAATTATAATAGGATGGGAAAAAATTTTAGCAAGACATAAGATCTTAATTTCAAGAAGTAAGGTCAAACATATAGAATTTGAAGAGCTAGATGTGTTATATTGTAGCGACCCGAACTTTGTGTACCGGGGCCTCCCCCTCGGTACCTCAAGAGGCCCGTGACCGCTACCGGGGTTTTTCTCCTCGGTATTTTCCTCTTTGGTTCTTGGGTGAGTCCACGACTTGAACCCAAGACCTCAAGGTTTTGTTCCACTTTGCGTGGACGCCTCTCACCATTGAGCCTACCTAAGAGTGTGTTTAAGTATAAAGTGCTAAACTATGAATGGGAATTGGATATTATGAAATCATATGAGGATGGATAAGAGATGATGAGAAATTGAGTT